>JAUCMX010000009.1:17110569-17260569 GCA_033459395.1 Hemibagrus guttatus | reverse complement strand
TAGAGATATTCTTTTATGGGATGGCAGGGCAAAAAAATTACAATTCAGGGCAAGCCATTTTGGTGAAATATATATTTTATACAATATAAATGACAGTGAAATTGGACCAAAAAACTTTGTTTTTGTCACAAATGTATGACAGAGAGAGAAAGAGAAAGAGAGAGAGAGAGAGAGAGAGAGAGAGAGAGAGAGAGAGAGCAATGTGGCTGTGAATTTGATGGAGTGCTCTCACACAGTAACAGATTTTCCAAACAGGTGCAATGAGGCGGCATGAGTGAGCTAAACCACTGATATCCGAAGACTCATAATTTGACAGGTCAGAGCAAAAAAAAAAAAGATTCACAAATTCCTTCTCTCTAAGGTCTGATTGGTGGTCTCCGCTGAGCAAAGAGATCTCTTCGGAGACGAATGGCCTGCCGGGAAGTGGATGATTGGCTGTGTGTAATAGATTGTCAGGAATTAAATGCATCCGTTTTGCATGTGAATAATCACCTGTCAAACAGCCCTATTAAAAAGGTTAGAGCCATCTTCCCTTATCGAGGGGACTGAGCAGTTGACTGCCAGAATATGCAGAATGACTCAAATACTCCTTTTCAGTCTGACATTTTACACACACACACACACACACACACACACACACACACACACACACACACACACACACACACACACACACACACACACACACACACACACACACACACACAGAAAAGCCCACACCTGCTGCATTTAATAGCATGTTTTTGTTCAGTGAGGACTGCTCTCGTAATAAAGGAGAAGGCATTATCTAACTGTATTCGCATTTCCCTCTCCGTTTCTCACACCAGTCTTATTCTGGCAGGAACCTCAGTCTTATCAGTAAACGACTGTTCACTTCTCCATATATGCCCCTGCTCATGACTTATGCATGCCTACTCGGGGGTTATGATGCGAATAAATCTAAGTGTCAGACACTGAGGCATAACATAAATTAAAAATGAACTTACCAGAGACATGGGCAATTTATTTATCATGAAGGTCTGTGGAAGAATTCACAAACGTTGGCATTTCATGGGTTCATCAAATCTGGTTCTTATGTGCAAACAATGTGTCCCTGAGATTTCTCTTTTTAATTTTTTGCAAAGGACTAGGATTCTTAGTTTAGCAACAAGTGAGTGAAAAAATGGACTCAAACTTATGTTTAAATGAAGAAACTAAATACATAAAAAGGTTAACCATCTTATGTGGTTTGGGTTTTTTTTCAAGATGCCAAATGTTAGTAGTATATACAGTATAACTGTGATTCAGTGGTGGTGATTATCACATGGATACCTCACAGTGTATGTTCCAACAAACTGAAAAAGTGACCATATGCTGTACAGTAGCATTCATATTAAATACCACTGTTGTACAGTCATACTGGAAGTTATCCAATGTTCATATAGTCACTAATGTAACCAGTGTTGTACATCATTCATCCTAATCACCACATGTGGGGAATATAACCTGGATAAACATGCCATGAGGAGATGAATCTACATGAATGCTGTATGAGGGGCCCTGCATAACATGGAGAAGGTGATGGCCAGGAAGTGCAAGCACAGACTTTCTGGCGCATACCATACACTGCATGGGGAATGGGTTGGATCAGAAGGCTCACCCAAAGTTGTTTGAGTGACAAGAGAAAACAAGAGGAAACAAGAGGAAAAGTTTCAACTAATAATAATGTTTCAACCCAGTCTAGGGTTAGGGCACACAGAGTAAATAGCTTGTGATTAAATGGATTGATACCTTTATAATGGGACAGGAAATGGCAGGGACACGAAAAAATTCCCACAACAAAAAAAGTGCTGGTATATTATAAAACAAGCAAGTGCATAACTTTGGGGTGGGCCAAAGCCAAAATAATAAACAAAAGAGTTCTAATATATCTGGAGCTTCCCTGAAAGAAAAGCAACAAAAATACAGTTGAACCAACCTAACTTCCCAACTATACAATGATTCATTCATTTATAGAGAATAATATACACAAACATCAAGTCAGACAGACTTCAAATTTTACTTTAAAACTTTAAATTCAATACAACATTAAATACTGAATATTAAATATTGAAATATTGAATATTGAAATTTGTAAATTCAATACAACATCCTAACTAAGGGAAAATATGAAAACAGGACTCATGGGTTTTGTTAGTATCTATCTTTCAAGAGGTTTGTTAACAGGGATATCGTCGATCTGAGACACAAAGTGAATAAACACACTAGGCTCATACACAGAAATCATAATGCTTTCCAGAGACAAGGTACAAAACATTTTCCAAACCAGAATACAAATTCAAAGGGCAAGGCAAGGGTCATACATAGAAAAGTAAATACTAGACAACAGCTCAGAACTTACTTTACTGTGAACAATCAGCAAGACTTCGCAATGCTACAGATTGACCATATGATTTGAATAGTCTGAACACAGGAAATTAGCATAATCAAAGCAATGTCCTGTTCATAAATCCAGACTCCCACTGAGAGAGAATGAATACATACTGAAAAAAAGATCTCAGAACGAAGTCTCCATCAGCTTCTAACTGTCAAGGTAATTTTCCATGCTGGTATGAAGTCTCCATGCTCTATGTCTTAGAGTTTTTCAGTACAGTTTCAATCTAAAATACTAAATTACCATCACTAAAGTGATTGAATGAGATGTTGCAAATGAAGTCATAATGTGTTAGGAAACATGCAAAAGGCAGAGGCATGGGAAAAATCTCTCAGTCCCTGTGCCTGCTGGAGCAATCTGAAAATTAATCAGCCATAATTCCATGTATGCTGTTAATACAGGATACACCAGGTGCTGTGATAACTGGCTAGATGCCAAAGATGTGACTAGATCCTAAACATTTATGGGGTCTAGATACTGATCTAAAGGAGAGGGAGAGAAAAAAACAACTAACAGAAGAGTCAGACTTGCAAGCTAAGTAACCCAATCGCACACCCTCAAGGAACGAATGTCATTCGCAGCTCTGTCAAATACCTAACAGAGGGACTGGGTGAAAATGACTTCTTGTACTGCAAAAAACAGAATGCAGCTGTAGTAAGAGGGAAATGTACTTGCTTGGTGTGCATTACAACCTCTCTGAATGTTCCTGTGTGATTTGGAAATATGTGTAGCTGAATGACACAACAAAAAGCAGCTTGTAATGGCAGCTATTGGAAGTGAAAATATGTGGGACATGGTTTCATATTGCTGATCTTTATCCACCATATCCATAAAGAACATGGACATTGGACTTAAGATAATACAAGTAATTGTATTAGGAAAACAAGAAAAAGCTTGTCCATTCAAAATTGCAGTCAGGGAAGCGCTTCTACTGCTACTCCTTGAACGCTAACACATATAGAATGAGGAGTAGTTTCTTTCCACAGGCTATTCTGGTTGTCTAACAGAACAATATTTCAACCCTGGACTTTTCTGGACATGTCTACACAACACACACCACTTCCATCAGTTTTGCTGTAAATCAATCCTTAGTATATTTTGATTCTATTTTTTATTACACGGATAGTTGATAAAGCATTCCACAATATGTCGTACTGTGTATGGGTTGTGTACAAGACAAATTAAATTTGAGTTAGAAAAATTCTCCCTTATTAAAATCCCAAGGGCAGTTGCTGAACTCTGTCGAGCTCTAAGCGTTTAACATAAATACAAATTTAAGGATGAATCAGACACGAGAGACTGTCTTACTATGGATTTTTTATGGATTTTTACCACAGCTATGACTTAAAGGAATACTTTAGTTATTAATGCACAAAACTCATTCTAATTCAGAAAAGACTATTTATAGTGCTTAATTTACATTCATAACCTTAAAAGACAGATATAGAGGAATAGCACCTATTAATGTTCAGAGCTAGAAAGCCATTGGTCATAATAAACAGCCATATTCAGACTTTGCTATTCATTGAAGGCTGCTCACAACATTGAATGAGCAGGCTAAGAAAACTTCTGCTACCTATCAGTATTTTGGATTACTATTATGAAAGCATTAAACCACAAGCTTTTAAAAGACGCATAAAACTATTGCTCACACACGGGAACACACTCACTGAACCACAAATAGGCAACCCCATTTATGATTGCTATATTTTAAGTCAAGTGTTCAAGTTTATAATCATGCAGAGCCTCTTATTCCAAACAGCAAGCTAAAAATCTGTGCTTCGCATTAGCAAGCTCTTTCATTCAAGCCACACAAAACCCTTTTTTCGGGTTATTTGCACTCCGATTGGACAATGTTTGCTTAGTCTATTTTCTTCTACTTTCTCGTCGTCTTGAAAAATCAGTGTTTGAGAAAGTAATGCACCTCGTTCATGTTTATTACACCTACTAAGGAATGTCAAGTGAACCTTCTTATTCACTGCTGATGTGTTGTGGATATGAGAGCAAAACAAAAGTAAATTAGACCATGTTCACACAAACTCCAAGGGGATTTCATCAAGTGTAATCACTTGTCAGAATAGGCTGCATAAATAAATACTCTGAGCTAGAAAGAAACCAGCCCCAGCCTCTACTTCACAACATTCTGTGAATTTCTATTTAGAAAAATAATATAGTTTCAGCAATTTGTTATATAGCAAATAAGACAATGCCAAGAATTGTTTGTCATTTTCTTTAAAGATAGGGAGCTAAAACCTGCTAGTGCACTAATGCGAGCTGGCCAAGTGGCTGATATATTTGTGAAGATGTACTGGTATTGACATAAAGGGCTAAAAATTTTTTTTGAGTTGTTCTACACATGGGCTTAAATAAAGGCAGTAACTAAGCTCTGTAAATATACTTAAAAATATGCAATTAAAAATAACACAAATGCAAGTGCAATCAAATCCACAGAACTGCAATGTTATTAAATATCCATAATGTCTACTCTCTGAAAAGCAGTACAGACAAATGCTGCAAAATTTGCTCTTTTTAAAAAAATTTTTTAATAAATATTCTAAGAACAGTTTTCCAAGAAGAAAATTACACTTTAGATTATGTTTCACACAAACCTTTACCGACTGCTTAGACAGCTGCCCTTAACTAGGTTTTTGACCCATATTTGACAAAAATTTCTCAATAATCTTACCTTGTGTGCATTAATACACTCCAGATGCAATAAAATAGAGATGCTATTGTATTCCTTTAAGTCACAGGTTAATAAAAATGTAATGGAGAGTATTACAGAATGGAAGTGGTTGAGTGATAAAGAGAGAAAGCTGTGAAAATGAGAAAAAGAAGGTTATTTTACATGAATTCTTCTTAGAAGACAGATGTAACAGCCAAACATGAACCTACTGAACATAAAATGATTAGGGTTGGGGTTAGATAATCTACAGTGCATCTGGAAAGTATTCACAGCGCTTCACTTTTTCCACATTTTGTTATGTTACAGCCTTATTCCAAAATGGATTAAATGCATTATTTTCCTCCAAATTCTACAAACAATATCCCATAATGACAAGATGAAAGAAGTTTTTCATCTTTACAAATTTATTAAAAATAAAAAATGAAAAATATCACATGTTCATAAGTATTCACAGCCTTTGCTGAACACTTTGTTGAAGCACCTTTGGCACCAATTACAGCCTCAAGTCTCTTTGAGTATGATGCTACAAGCTTGACACACCTATTTTTGGGCAGTTTCTCCCATTCTTCTTTGCAGGACCTCTCAAGCTCCATCAGGTTGGATGGGGAGTGTCGGTGCACAGCCATTTTCAGATCTCTCCAGAGATGTTCAATCGTGTTCAAGTCTGGACTCTGGCTGGGCCACTCAAAACATTCACAGAGTTGTCCCGTAGCCACTCCTTTGTTATCTTGGCTGTGTGCTTAGGGTCGTTGTACTGTTGGAAGATGAACCGTTGCCCCAGTCTGAGGTCCAGAGCACTCTGGAGCAGGTTTTCATCAAGGATGTCTCTGTACATTGCTGCAGTCATCTTTCCCTTGATCCTGACTAGTCTCCCAGTTCCTGCCGCTGAAAAACATCCTCACAGCATGATGCTGCCACCACCACGCTTTACTGTAGGGATGATATTGGCCAGGTGATGAGCGGTGCCTGCTTTCATCCAGACATGACGCTTACCATTCAGGCCAAAGAGTTCAATATTTGTTGCATCAGACCAGAGAATTTTGTTTCTCATTGTCTGAGAGGGCTTCAAGTGCCTTTTGACAAACTCCAGACGGGCTGTCATATGTTTTACTGAGGAGTGTCTTCTGCCTGGCCACTCTACCGGCCTGATTGGTGGAGTCCTGCAGAGATAGTTACTCTTCAGGAAGGTTCTCCTCTGTCCACAGATAAACGCTGGAGCTCTTTCAGAGTGACCATTGGGTTCTTGGTCACCTCCCTGACTAAGGCCCTTCTCCCCCGATCGCTCAGTTTGCCTGAGTGGCCCGCTCTAGGAAGAGTTGTGGTGCTTCCAAACTTCTTCCATTTATGGATGATGAAGACCACTGTGCTCATTGGGACCTTCAATGCTGCAAAATTTTTTCTGTACCCTTCCTCAGAGCTGTGCCTTGATACAATCCTGTCTCGGAGGTCTACAGACAATTCCTTGGACTTCATGGCTTGGTTTGTGCCCTGAAATGCACTGTTAACTGTGGGACCTTATATAGATGCGTGTGTGCCTTTCCAAATCATGTCCAGTCAACTGAATTTACCACAGGTGGACTCCAATCAAGTTGTAGAAACATCTCAAGGATGATCAGTGGAAACAAGATGCACCTGAGCTCAATTTTTGAGTGTCATGGCAAAGGCTGTGAATACTTATGTACATGTGATTTTTTTCATTTTTTATTTTTAATAAATTTGCGAAGATTTCAAACAAACTTCTTTCATGTTGTTATTATGGGCTATTGTTTATAGGAGGAAAATAATGAATTTAATCCATTTTGGAATGAGGTTGTAACATAACAAAATGTGAAAAAAGTGAAGCGCTGTGAATACTTTCTGGATGCACTGTATACATTGAATTCCTAGCTACATAGTTACTAAACAGCTGCCATGGTTGTGTGCTATGGTACCAGGAATGTAAATGTTTTACAGCTTTTAAGGACATCTAAACTACATCCCTTGTATTTTCTGACAAAGACAACTGTTTAAATAAAAAAAGTACCATAACTTTTTTGTGGGATACACATTTAAATGGCTTCTCACATTTAATATTTTAGTGTTCAAAGCTTCTCTATCTGAAAGCCTGCAGGTTTGATTGTGGAAAAAGCAAAAAGCTCTACAGTGACAGGTAAAGTGTAGGTAGCTTTAAAAGCACTTAAGGTGCTATGTAGGAGCAGGAAGGCCACTCTGTTTCCTTGCATCTCTTTTCATCTGTAGCCACTGCTCATTCTTTTTCATGATGAATCTTCAATGTATATGAAATGAAAAGCAGAAGTCCACCTACTGCTCCTCACTGCTTTCTGCTTAGATAGAGAAGTAACAACATTCATTCATATACAGAGTAGTGCAAAGGCAGAAAACACAAAAACTGAAAACACAAACTCATGCTAAAGCACACGCTGTGCATACCTACTCGCTCTATAGTCAAAGGCGTGTCACTGGTTCTTTTTGTTCTGTCTGTCTATGGTCTATAGTTATTTCCTTTCTTTTGAAGAATTATTCATCTGCCAGGGTGAGAGAAGGAGAAACAGAGACAAAGACAGAATCTTTCATCAGACAGACAAAACACAATGGGGGAGAGAAGGATACACTTAGATGTTGTTTTTCAGGTGCATCATTTTTCATTTATTTTCAGAAATAAACAATTTAATTCCAATATTCTCAGTTAGTCCACGTAGACGGCATACAGTAGACTCACATAACCAGTTGCTTCTTAATGTCACCGTACGTCCTTCTTATCATTTCACCAGTTCATTCTTTCTGCTATAAGGATAAGGATTGCGATGCATCTGCTTACAGTGGTATTAAACCTAGATTAAACACACACACAGCACACATGGGAAGAACATGCAAAACTTCACAGAGACAGGAACCCAAGCTCAGGATCAGACCTTGAACCCTAGAGGTCTGGAGTGCCACTGTGCTATCCTTATCTACCAGTTTAATGCTCACAGAAAACACTAAACAATTAAGAATAACAATGCCACTAAAAAAACTGGACACCCCATTTCAGTCCGGGGACAAAACGAGCGATGCATCGAATGATCATTACAACCATTGCTGCTTCAAGTTTGTTTAAGTTAGGAGAGAACCTTTTTATTTCCTGTGTAACTTTACAAACTTAGAAATAAAGTTTGGATGGTTATTAGTTCTAACTTTACAAAGGGGCTCCTTGATTGAAATCCGCTTTTGTATTGTTCTTTCATTGACCTTTAAATCTTCCCCCACAGGCACTAGTGTAAGAGTATTGGAAAATTACACACTTTATAACTTTATAGACTACACACTTTTAACAAAGTAATGTGCATTCATATACATTAACACAGACTGGCTTAAATAGAGTTTTGTGTGTGTCTGTATGAGCTCAACTATTCTGCATTTAAACAAGACAACCTATACCTTATGTGTGAGAAGTATATTAGGCTATATGTAAATGTTTTAAACAGGTGTGTGTGTGTGTGTGTGTGTGTGTAAGATGGAACTTTTTTCTACAAATAGGTTTCCTAGTGAGTCCTGGTTTGTCGGTGTGGACTGTTTCTATCTTTCCTTTTGCCTTATTTTTATTTTGTGACATTTATCCCAAGTTTGGACTTTCGCTAATTCCCATCAATCAGTCCTCCCATATAACATATCTGCTTGGAGGTGAAGCAGCAGTGTTTCCTCCAAGTAATGTTAAGCCAACCATCTCATCTTTTCAAATGTTTTTGAATGTCAATTATTTGTGTCTGTGCTTTGTGTGGGTTTTAGTTTTTTTCCTGCATGGGAGCATCATCAGAAGTTTGATGGAACACATTTGGAGGAAAAGACTAACTGCTCTCTTGCACATACATGAGCTCACAGATGGGCATGATTGGTTATTGTGGCTTTAATTGACAACAGATAGAATAATGTCATCCCTCCTACCCCTCCCAACACAGCCAGTTTTGCTTTCTTGGGCTCCCTAACATGGATGTGGCATCATTCAAAAATAGCAGATTTGATCAGCGTTGAGAAGGAGCATTACCTTTAATTGGCAGGTCATCTGACCAGGGGTATCACTGTAAATAGTGGAACACAGGGCTATGAGTAAAAGAACCTTCAACGGGCCAGGAATTTGCATTGTAAAGAGATAGGAAGGGATTTGTAATGATATATGTCTATAACTAACATATATATTTTAAAGGCTCTTTCATGCTCAGCAATCACTATATCCTCTTATCCAAGAGCCCACACTGAGAACATTGGTTGTGATGCAGGAATTTACCCCATGTCAGTCTATCTCAGGGAAAACTGAAATAACATAAGAAAAATAAAAAAAAAGCAGAGTTTGACAGCTGAATCTGTAGTGCTGTGTCTTTCTGACATGGCAGCTGTGCAGTGTGTAAGGCTTGTATATGGCCTTAGCTTGTTGAAAGAGGATCAGTTCATTAATGTCAGTTCAGGTTCAGCAACAGTCACATCCCAGGATGGCTTAACATATGACATGAAATTATATTCCTTCAACTTTAATAAAACACACACTGCATGTACTTGATCTGTCATTGCTTAACATTGGCTTCTTGCTGCTGTGTCATGTTAAACAAACACATACACACCAATGCCTCTGGACTGTGTTAAACATCCTCTGCTCTGTGGAGAAGGTGCGAGGCAGGTGTTTGTTTTGGACAGCGTGACAGTAAACAGCACTCATTCCTGTATCTACAGTAATAAACATTCAGAGAGTGGGAGACAGTTTCTAGGTTTGTGTGTGTATGTGTGTGTAATAGCATGAAAGGGGTGAAGACCCATGCCCTTGGCCCTCCTCTGTATATGTGTGCTTGTTTGTGAGTGAACGAATCCACCCACAGCTGTAAATAAGCAGCCTAAGTGCAGCTATTTCCCAAAATGTGGGCAACATCGCAAACAATCAGGAGAATGGAGATTTTATTCACAGAGCCTGTGACTTACTGAAACGGGGTAGTTACCAAACCTATATATATCTATGTACATCTGCATATATATATATATATATATATATATATATATATATATATATATATATATACATACATCTGCATATATATATATATATATATATATATCTGCATATATATATATATATATATATATATATATATATATATATATATATATATATATGCTGATGTGAGGAGTTCTGGAACAAAGATTAGCCTCCACTAAAGTGCTGGAAAGGCCATGGTGTGGGGTAAGAAAAAAATCAGCTTGTGACCAAAAACATATGAGCTCATCAGTCAAGCACAGTGGAGGTAGTGTCATGGCCAGGGCTTGCATGACTGCTTCTGGAACAGGATCACTAATCTTATTGCTGATGTAACACATGCTGGTGGCAGCAGAATGAATTCAGAAGTCTACTGAAACATTGCCATTCTACCAATTTAGAGAAAAATACATCAAATCTAATCGAACCCCAAAAAAGACTTAAGCAATAAACTGACCAAGTCAAGGGCAGCTAGGATACAGAGCCCCTGACGCAGAGAGAGTTAAGGGCCATGCTCAAGGGCCCAACAGTGGCAGCTTGGTGGTGCTGAAGCTTAAACTTTGACCTTCTAATCAATAACCCAGAGCCTTAACCACTTGAGCCACCACTGCCCTTTTAAAGAAACTGGAGTACAACCCTGGAAAGGCATCATAAAAGAAGAATGCAACACTAAAAGTTGCATGTGTTATTTAATTTATTTATTTTTCTATACTTTTGTTCCTATGAAAGGAAAATGTTACTTCCCCAGCTATGAAAATGTATAAATATACCATACTTTAACCAAGTGATTCTCGCCACCTCTGGCTGTTAAAAGTCATGAAATTGTGATTCTGTGAATCCTGAATAACTAACATGGTTCCTAGTTAATTGAAACTATTGTCATAATGACAAGAACTAAGGAATATTTCAGGAAAAGATGGCTGCATGACATCTGTATTTTTTGCAAATAGGGTCTCATAGAGGCACAGTTACATAAAGTAACTAACATTCACTGGTATACTGCAAACTTGCTTGAAAATGGAACAATGCTTCCACTTTGCTATTGTATTGGAAATATTCAGGCTGACAGATTCACAGTGACCCGACACTGCACTATAATAAACACATCTGAAGAGGTGATTGTGTCAGACACAGTTGGAGCTTCCACCACCCATTCATTCACACCTTTCTACAGAAAGTTTCAGTTTCAGAGACTTGACTTTTCTACTGCTGTCTGTTCCATCTTCATGTCTCACTTTTCTTTGTCTCTCTCTCTGATAGTGATATAAATCAGGCTTAACGGGATTTAATAATGAATGAGTGATGAGATGGCACTGACAAAATTTATTATATTAATACTCGTTACAAGGCTTTGACTACTGCATCTGTAGTATATGTGCAATTACCACAGATCTTTTGATGTTTTTCTAAACTGAGACATGACCAAAATATGAAAATAGCTAGCTCTCATAAACTACTAGCTATCATATGATGTATTGTATGTTTTGCAGCTTCCAAATAACGTTGTAGTGAAGCAATTGAGTGATACTGACCATGTTAACTGCTTTGATTTTCTTTTGATCGGATTTACTTCATACCTAATTTCCAATTTCAGGCAACACTCAGATAAAGTTGATCTAAAATGGATCATACATTATTGCACAAGCTTGCAGCTTGAGTGCATGCGGTCAATACAGCAAAAAGGGGACAAACCAAATACAAAGGAACAATAAAAATCATGTAAAATTCATATAAATATTCCAAGGATTCTACTTTACACTAGGTTATTGTCAGTGATATAATCAGCAATTGTAACTGTTGTATTAAATGTATGTAAATGACATACATACTAGTGCTCTCTCTCTCAGCAAGTTTTTTTGACCGGAAATGACACAGGCTTCTTCCAAAAGATAATAAGACGATTAACAAGAGGCATCATTGTGGAAAAAAATATTTCTCAGCTTTTATTTACATTTGAACAAAAAGTGGCATGTCCAAAATTATTCATACCCTTTGCAAACTGTCACAGTCTATGGGAAAATCCAAAGTTCTATACCATTCCAAATAGTCCAAGATGTTCTAAAGCATCCTAATTACCCTGATTCATTGGGAACAGCTGTTTTAATCAACTCAACAGGTGAAAAACAGAAGCTCTCTGCTGTTGGTTTGTGGACAGTCATGGCTAAGACAAAGGAGCTCACTGAGGACCTGCGGCTGCGCATTGTGGCTGCTCACAAGTCAGGAAAGGGCTATAAGACCATATCTAAATGTTTTGAAGTTCCAGTGGCTACAGTGCAAAGTATTATTAAAAAATACAAGACGTTCCACACTGTGAAAAATCTCAGAGGATGTGGTCGGAAGCCAAAAGTGACACCTGTGCTGGCCAGGAGGATGGTGAGAGAGGTAAAAAAGAATCCAAGGATCACCACCAAGGCCATCCTGATGAATCTGGGCTCTGCTGGTGGCAACATCTTAAGGCAGACAGTCCAACGGACACTGCACACCGCTGGGTTCCACGGACGCAGACCAAGGAGGACACCACTTCAGATAAGGCACACAAAAGCCCACTTGGCCTTTGCAAATGCTCATCTGGACAAAGAAGAAGACTTCTGGTCTTCTGTTTTATGGTCAGATGAAACAAAAATTGGATTGTTTGGCCACAATGATGTAGTCTTCATTTTGTGTAAAAAAGGAGAAGCCTTCAACCCTAAGAACACCATCCCCACTGTCAAACATGGTGGTGGGAACAGGGGGGGTTTTCAGCCGGTGGACCAGGTAACCTAATCACAGTAAACGGCACCATGAAAAAGGAGCAATACATCACAATTCTCAACAACAACATCAGGCAGTCTGCAGAGAAACTTGGCCTTGGGCACCAGTGGACATTTCAGCACGACAACGACCCAAAACACACAGCAAAAGTGGTGAAGAAACGGTTAGCAGACAAAAACATTAACGTTTTGCAGTGACCCAGCCAGAGTCCTGACTTAAATCCAATTGAGAATCTGTGGAGGGAACTAAAGATCAGGCTGTTGGCAAGGAGACCCTCCAACCTGAAAGAGTTGGAGCTCATCGCTAAAGATGAATGGGCAAAAATACCAGTGGAGACATGCAAAAAGCTGGTCAGCAATTATAGGAAGCGTTTGATTGCTGTAATAGCCAATAAAGGCTTTTCTACTGATTATTGAGAAGGGTATGAATAATTTTGGACATGCAACCTTTTGTTCAAATGTAAATAAAAGATGAATAATAATTTTTTCCACAATGATGCCTCTTGTACATCGTCTTATTATCTTCTGGGAGATACCTGTGTCATTTCTAATCAAGAAAAAACTTGCTGGTTGAATAAAAGTAACTTTAAGTCAATTTGCCAGGGGTATGAATAATTTCGGGCTTGACTATATATATATATATATATATATATTAGATAGATAGATAGATAGATAGATAGATAGATAGATAGATAGATAGATAGATAGATAGATAGATAGATAGATAAAGGTCATTTGGAGGAAACAAAGGTAACAAAAGAAAACAAAAGAGACAGCTGGAACTCTACAAGTCAGATACTGCATCACCCATTAATCAATATCACCAGCAACCTACAGTATTTTTAGAATTTGATGAGCAGAATTCCTCTCTCTCTCTCTCTCTCTCTCTCTCTCTCTCTCTCTCTCTCTCTCTCTCTCTCTCTCTCTCTCTCTCCCTCCCTCTCCCTCTCCCTCTCCCTCTCCCTCTCGACTTCTTACTGCTGCTCATCTGCAGCCCTTCTCCCCTTCCCTGCAACCTAAGACTGAACAAAACATGGATCCAGAAAGAATGAAATGGGTTCATTTCTAATGTCCTAGTAGACCCAGTTTTACATGCCACTGTGGCATAATTTGTCCTCATGCACCAAATGCTTTTTTTCGAGTAAAAACAAAAAAAGGCAGAATGAGAATTCCTGATACAAAAGTCTGATCGAGAGTTTCACGCAAACATGATGCATGGTGGTGAGGATGGTGCTATTTTCAATGTGTGTTGTCCTGTACCACTTCAGGCCCACTTTATGATTTGATAGCTTATCAAAGCATCATGCAGAAAAGGACCTCCTCCCACTCATGTGCCAATGATAAGAGCAGATATGCAATTTAAGCTTGGAACTAACAGTTTGGTACAGAAAATCAAGAGACTTGATTTTATTTTTGAATTTCAGAGTAGATGAGATGAAAAATGCTACTACGGACGGGGTAGTGGAATTGGAGAGAAGAAGAGAGAAAAAGAAATTTTCACTGACAGAAAGAAAACTAACTCATAAAGCTAGTTGACAGATTTGGACTGGAAATTACTGTATGTTTGTGTGTACGGAATGAATGTTTCTGTGTAAACAGATATCCTCTACAGACTGTGGCTAACACAGTGTATAACAATAGGTTTAACAGACAGGTCTCTGCCAGCAGAACTAAAGGTTTCCCTCCTGTGTCAAACCTATACTGAGGAAGAGAACTTCATTATACATGCTGGAGACCTACTACTGTAGATCCAGCAGCTGGGTTGTTTATGATAACCTTCCTCCAAATAAATTCACTCCTGCACACGCAACATCCAAACAAATGTTTTAATTAGTCTTAAGCATCTACAGGATCAGATCTTAATACAATCTTGTCAATATTTAACGCCCACTAGCATACTTGCTTTTCCGAATGGACTAATTTATGGATAGACTTGAAATGTTTCTAATAAAGAAATCTAGCATCCTGTTTACTGTAAATGCAAGTGTTAAGACCATGTTCCATATGGTCAACACAAGCATTTTATTTTCTCCTACAGAAGACATCTAAATTCAGCCTTCTGCTGAGATCCATGCTGTTTCTTACCAGATCGCCAGAGCTCAGAAGGTATTTTCAGCAAATAATAACAGGCTAGTACTTACACATCTGCTGATATTATTGTTGAGTATTATACTGTAGTAAACTGAATCGAGTGAAATTTAAAGTCTTTATAATGATAATGATGATGATGGAGAGTGCTCTCATTGTGAGAGCACAGCTAGATTGTGAGCGGGTGACTGCAAAAGCCTAGGCATATGATTTAGAGAAATGTTTTACCCACCAAACCGCAGGAATTTTGAGTAGACAATACACGTACTTTGTTAGATCAGAGGAAACCAGAGCTGCTGAAAGAAAATCTATATAGAGACTGGAAACACATGTGAAACTCAAAGTTTAGGACTAAACTCAAGACTAAAGGTATTGCATAATGCCAGTATCTGTATTTGTTCACTGCCCCAAATAACCATAACTGGGGCAGTGGTGGCTAAAGCGGTTAAGGCTCTGAGTTGTTGATCAGAGGATTGTTTTTGAACCCTCACTTCTCCAGGGGTGCTGTATCATAGCTGATCCTGTGCTCTGACCCCAACTTCCAAAGTTGTGTGTGGAGAAAGAATTTCACTGTGCTGTGATGTATATGTGACAAATAAAGGCTTCTATGAGCAAAACTGTATCTTTAATTGCATTCAATCTATAAATAGATGTGGCCTAAACCAGAAAAGTGTCATGCCAACTCTCTCTGTGAAACCCAACTCCCAGAATACCTTACAGCCTACCAACATGTTCACCATACATTACATTCTCCAGCTGCACACACCACCTGCACAATCAGTCTTTAGATTTCTACCCCCCCACACACACACCTATACACACACACACACACACACACACACACACACACACACACACACACACACACACACACCTGTTACACATTGCACAACGCACTCACTGTTTAAAAGAGACAACCATTCAACACACTTGGTGAAGTAATCTCAGTGTACCTTTCCTGAACTTACCAAGTCTTTTTGTCTGTGCACTAATGTCCTGTTTTTTCCCCATTGTTTTGAGCCCTGTTTTTTGTTTTAAATTCTCATTTCTGCTACATTTGCACTGTTTGCCAATCGCCTGACCTATTGCCTGTTTTTTTTTTTTTTTTTTTTTTACCCTGATTCTATTCTAGGGTTTTGTAACTGTTTGCATGGATTACTAAGCTGCTGGAAAACTGCACTTGTATCCATCGCAGCTTGTGTGGTGTGCAAACCCTCCCAGAAACAATACAACAGAGTTAGAAATGCCAGCAAGGTCAGCGTAGTCTGAAAAGAGTAAAAGCAAGCACATGTTTTTTTATTGCATCCTGAAGGATCTCAGAACCTACATGCAGATCTCTTTTTTGTAACTGTATTTGTATTGGTTTAAAGTGCATTATCCGTCTAAAAGCTTTTGATTCATTGCATTTCTACACCTAACTGTACCATACCATGAAAACATCAAATTTAATAAATAATACCTAAGAGTATAATGTGACCAAAAATGAAAACTTATTTTTCAGATTATTTTTTAAGTTTTATTTTTTTTTAATTTTTACTTCCACATATGCAAAGCACTTGTTGCTTTAAGAGAAAGGGCAAAATATGTCATTTATACATCTGGCATCTATTAATATTCAGTAAAAAGTAGTGTGTGTATTCAGGAATTCAGGTGGGCAAAGAAAATAAAAAAGCATATTTTAACCTCTGTTTTTAAACAGTACACATACAGATCCATGTCATTACAAAATCCTCTGCATCTATGCAGTTGAAGGACTTTTTATAGCTGTTTTGAAAGTGCCTACAGTGCCAGAAATGCTAATGACAGTCCGATTCAGACTGTGTTTGTGGGCGAAGGGCAAAGGTGAATGGTGTGTCTTCGTAAAGCAGCATTAGTTTAATACATCAGACAGTCCACTGAAGTCCACACCAGCCCAAGGTCCATTCACAACATTAGGACAGAGGTCACTTCCTCCCTGCCGATCTCGGTCCTCATGCCCACACAATGAGACTGTGCTTCAACTCCAAACTCATTATAATGCTTCCATCCACTGTATGTGGAGGTGGATGTTTTTATTTTTTTCCCCTTCACTTTTTCATTCTGCCTCTGAATTATAATGCACACATAGGCAGCCTCACTTGACACTGCAGAACAAACGCCTTACGTAATGTATAATCCCTCTTGGCTAGGACGCACGGATTGCCTCTTCACCACATTTTTGGTCTCTACCTTTTTCTTCTCATTTTCAGAGCAGTGTGGATGCCTGTAAGCAGGTTTTGACCTTACGGATGAAAGCTTAGCAGACGCTGCACTTTGGACTTGCCTTGTCAGCCATCTTGGGTTATTGCTGGGCAGCAGTGTCCGGCTAAAAGCACCAGGAGATAGCTAGTCTGCTCATCCTGTCTCTACTCTGGTCTGGTTGCTAATGAAAGCCTGCCTCGTGTGCAGGGAGTGTTTTCGCACTATTTGCCGCCTGAGTGGGAGTGCTGAAAGGGCTGTTTCAGCCCATGGATAGGTGGTTTGGGCTCTGCTTATAGCTATTGCTCTGAAGGTGTCTTCTGCCCTTTTCTCATATTTCCACTGCACTTAACTTAAAACTGCTCTGAGTGAGTGTTTTAATTATTAGGCTTCACCCGTTGTCCAGTGCACATTGTTTGGAAAAGAACACAAAGGATGTGTTAATTAGTTCGGCTTTGACACCTTTGCTCATTTACTTTTTCCAGTGCTTCTTCCTGCATTTCTGACTCATTTGCTGCAGAAAGCTTTGATGATAAAGTAATTTTCTTTGACTACCTCAGTGCCAAAAAAAGCAAATAATATTAGGTGTGTCATGCCCCTAGTAGTATTATTCGTCTTTACCCCAATGATCACTTTATTTAACTTTATCACAGCCCTCATATGCAGGATCTCCTCCTTGCTCAGCTTCTTCCATGATCTTTCCACTTCTCTGTCTCCCACTAATAGCAAACTTTCTATGTCTCAATAATCTGAGTCAAATGGGTTTGTTAATTCAATGTGCTCTCTTGTAAAGAAAACATGCTTACTGTGTAAAGGTTAAGCTGACCAAACACTCTATTGCTATGTAGTTTAAACAAACAAACAAACAAACAAAAAACAAACTGATTTTCTGTCAGTTTAGTCTTTTTATTCATTTCTGTATAGCTAACACACAAAAGCAAACTTCCAGGGATAGCAAAGGCTTGCACATGCTTCCACCGACAATTCTATGCGGACTGAATAATGCTATGCTCAATTATGGTGCATGTGTAGCTCATCTCTTTTTTCATTGCTAAAAAGGAAACCTTTCAATTATGACCCTGATGCCATCCCTTCACTACATTAATCTTGGCTTTCAGCCTTCCACTCTATCTGACTGTGATTAACTTCTTCAACTTCCTAAAAAAGTATTTTATCACTTTTCTAAATTATTCCAAAATATTAAAAAGCTCTTGCAAACACATATGATCAACTGCAGAATTGAGGAATTTGCTGCTTGGCCTAAAGAAGACCAGACGTCAGGTCAGATTCATAGTGATCAGGTTTAAGCATGATATCACCCTGCTAGGTCCTAAAAGAGATTCGTAATTCCATTCAGGTTAAAGCTCTAGAGCAAAAGCCTTGGGACAAGAAGTGAAACTGGGTAGATGAAAAAGTATGAGTTCTTTATGAGTGAGGAGTTAGAAAAAATGGGAAGATGAACACACTAGCCTGTAGAGCAATGTTTTTTTAAACTGTAACTTAGGGTCTTATCTATACATTCAACATTTTTGTTTCACTCAGAATAAAGACAGGAACTGCTAATGTCTTAAAATATACAGTACAAGTTCATGGGTCAAACGCAGTGAAGGTAGTGTTATAGTCTCATGGCTTGGGTTTGCATGGCTGCTTCTGGAACATAATGTAATGTAATAATGTACATTATTGATGATGTAACCCATGATGGTAACAGCAGATTGAATTCTGAAGACTATAGAAACATTATGTCTGCCAATTCACAGAGAAATACATGAATTTAATTTGGAGGAATTTTTTCATACAGCAAGTCAATGTTCTAAAACACACTGCCAACACAAAAAAGCACTACATCAGGAGGGGAAAGTGGAAGGTTTTAGACTCAAGTTACCAGACCTTAACCCAACTGAGCAGCATTTCACCTCTATTTTCATTTTATTTATGAATTATATCCCTTTCATGCTAAAATATTTAATAAATGATTGTGGGATGTGGGAAAAAATAACAAGAAACGTTTAACTGCACACTTCAGTACACCAGTACACTTTAAAGCAGCAACGTTATATGTATATATACAGTGCATCTGGCAAGTATTCACAGCGCTTCACTTTTTCCACATTTTATGTTACAGCCTTATTCCAAAATGGATTAAATTCATTATTTTCCTCCAAATTCTACAAACAATATCCCATAATTACAACATGAAAGAAGTTTGTTTGAAATCTTTGCAAATTTATTAAAAATAAAAAACGAAAAAATCACATGTACATAAGTATTCACAGCCTTTGCCATGACACACAAAAATTGAGCTCAGGTGCATCTTGTTTCCACTGATCATCCTTGAGATGTTTCTACAACTTGATTGGAGTCCACCTGTCGTAAATTCAGTTGATTGGACATGATTTGGAAAGGCACACGCGTCTATATAAGGTCCCACAGTTAACAGTGCATTTCAGGGCACAAACCAAGTCATGAAGTCTAAGGAACTGTGTGTAGACCTCCGAGACAGGATTGTATCAAGGCACAGCTCTGAGGAAGGATACAGAAAAATTTCTGCAGCATTGAAGGTCCCAATGAGCATAGTGGCCTTCATCATCCATAAATGGAAGAAGTTTGGAAGCACCACAACTCTTCCTAGAGCGGGCCACCCGGGCAAACTGAGCGATCGGGGGAGAAGGGCCTTAGTCAGAGAGTTGACCAAGAACCCGATGGTCACTCTGAAAGAGCTCCAGCATTTATCTGTGGACAGAGGAGAACCTTCCAGAAGAACAACTATCTCTGCAGGACTCCACCAATCAGGCCTGTATGGTAGAGTGGCCAGGCGGAAGACACTCCTCAGTAAAACATGACAGCCTGTCTGGAGTTTGCCAAAAGGCACTTGAAGCACTCTGACAATGAGAAACAAAATTCTGGTTTGAAGCAACAAATATTGAACTCTTTGGCCTGAATGGCAAGTGTCAGGTCTGGAGGAAACCAGGCACTGCTCATCACCTGGCCAATACCATCCCTACAGTAAAGCATGGTGATGGCAGCATCATGCTGTGAGGATGTTTTTCAGTGGAAGGAACTGGGAGACTAGTCAGGATCGAGGGAATGATGAATGCAGCAATGTACAGAGACATCATTGATGAAAACCTGCTCCAGAGCAGTCTGGACCTCAGACTGGGGCAACAGTTCATCTTCCAAGACTTGAACCTGACCGAACATATCTGAAGAGATCTGAAAATGGCTGTGCACCGACACCCATCCAACCTGATGGAGCTTAAGAGGTCCTGCAAAGAAGAATAGGAGAAACTGCCCAAAAATAGGTGTGCCAAGCTTGTAGCATTATACTCAGAGACTTGAGGCTGTAATTGGTGCCAAAGGTGCTTCAACAAAGTGTTCAGCAAAGGCTGTGAATACTTATGAACATGTGATATATATATATATGTATATGTATGTGTGTATATATATATATATATATGTATATGTATTTTTTAATAAATTTGCAAAGATTTCAAACTTCTTTCATGTCGTCATTATGGGGTATTGTTTGTAGAATTTTATGGAAAATAATGAATTTAATCCATTTTGGAATAAGGCTGTAACATAACAAAATGCGGAAAAAGTGAAGCGCTGTGAATACTTTGCAGATGCACTGTATATATATATATATATATATATATATGTATGTATGTATATATGTATGAAGTTCTTCCATTAAGTTACTGATAGAAAATGGCACAGTGAGGGTAGATGTTAGCCCACCAAATATACACTATTCTATTTCAGCCAGTATACAACCTTCCATGGTGGAGATGAAAAAACGAAAAAGAAAATCCACTGCTAATATCAGCTCTCCAACTTCACTAAATCTGTGCCAAACAAAAAAAAATACCTTGCTTTTTAGGCCTCCTGGTGCTTTTCATTTTGGTGGCTCCTGGAAAAGATAGATTGTCCAAGATACTCTTTATACCAATAGGCTTCCAATCAGTGTTAGATACAGACTCAGGATAGAGGTGCTCTCAGCCATCTTCACTGAAATTTAGGAGGAACAGAGAAGCTCTGAAGCTGTCCCAGACCATGTCACAGCAAATTTGCTGCTTGTGGGGTAGGGTAATAGTTTTATATGTTCAGATCAGGAACACACACACACTCACACACGCACACAGGGACACATGCTTCATGTGTCTAGCATAGACCCCTTTGGTGTTTGTAAAACTAAAAATCACATGAAACCTGGTACTACTTGGTTATTTGGTTAAAATACTTGGATACTTAAAAAATATTTTTTATATTTCTTATATTCTGTAAAGCTGCTTTGAGACAATATCCATTCAAGTGCTATACAAATAATTGACATGAATTATAATCCGAAGAATCTATCAAGAATTTTAGTCAGGAATCAGATTTACACATAGTAAAATATTCTCCACTTATTTTTATGGATTAGCACTAGCGATTACTATTCAGTTAAACTAACACTTTCAAACTTTACAAACTCCAGAAGCCTGAAATACTATGTACATATCTTAAATAATCTCACAGCTCTTGATGTTTACAACTTTGTTGTTTGTGGGCACATTCAAGGAGTTTTATGATTACAGTGCATCCGGAAAGTATTCACAGCACAGAAAATGCCCAAAAATAGGTGTGTTAAGCTTGTAGCATTATACTCAAAGATACTTGAGGCTGTAATTGTTGCCAAAGGTGCTTCAACAAAGTGTTGAGCAAAGGCTGGGAATACTTATGCACATGTGATTTTTTTAAAATTTGTAATAAATTTTCAAAGATTTCAAACAAACTTATTTTACGTTGTCATTATGGGGTATTGTTTGTAGAATTTTAAGGAAAATAATCAATTTTATACATTTTGGAATAAGGCTGTAATATAACAAAATGTGGAAATAGTGAAGCGCTGTAAATACTTTCTGGATGCACTGTACAACATCAAGGACATTGTGGCACTGAAAGTTGAGGTACTGCTCAAATGGATGCCATGAATTCATTTATTAGCTGATAAAAAAAAATCTCCATTATAGATAACTTAGTAAGAACCTGACTGAGCATTTTAGCCTTCAGTTGCTGGTTTTATGATGCGGATTTTAGGCAACATAAGACTGGTTAAAGTAATATAATAAAAATTTCTTTTTAATTATATGTACATGTACATTGCACAATGACAATAAAGTTGAATCTGATCTGATAAATGAAGTGTGTTAGCTAGCGATCAAAATTCTTATGTCATTCAAACGATAGCTAGCTACTTAGCTGAGATGAAATTAGCACTGCAAAAACAAAGCTCCTCAAGCCAATCACCCATCTCAATTACTTATAACTGTTTGATGATAACAGCTGTCTTCTACTGGCTTAGAAAGTGTCTGATTTAATAGTACATGTTAAAAACAAGCATGTTTATGAACCCTTTTCTGATTCAGATGGCCAACAGCACAAAGCAACCTTTTAGATAACAAATTCTTTGCTTGCTCATAAAAAGAGAATGTTACTCGAGGGGCTCAGTTTGTGCTTCATTTGGTAGAAAACCTACAATCTTGTACCCAGACTGACCCGAATAAACCTTGGGATCAACATCCTGCTCATGCATTTTTATTTACATGATGGTGTGAACATCATTCTTTCTCAAGCCTGCAATCATGCAGTAGTCACATTTCTTCATAGAGACAAATATAATTCTTATAATTTTATTCTGCATGGAATCATATGTGTAACATTCTTGCTGTCTGTATGCTATTTAAATACCCAACATGTTGTTTTATAGCGTGTTGTAGCAATGAAACCGGAAGTGAACATGTTCATGTGCTTTCCTGGTTACTGATTTATTTACACAGCCTAAACACAGCTTTAACCCTGTTTTAAGCTAATGCTCGAAACAAGAGGCTCATCCATCTAGTGTCTAAATGGGCTCAGTGAATAGTTGCTTCTGGGCGATGCCAATAGCAGCATACAGTCCTTTTCTCTGACCTCAATCTCCTTTGTATTCTGAGATCTCATCAATCTCCTATCGATCACCTTCTGGTACAATTAGAGTAGAAAGCAATGTTTGGAAAGCAGGGGTTATTTCATTTTTCAGAAGGGCTTGATAGATTTTTCTGTTCTAAAAACAGAAGGGAGAGAAACAAAAGCAGATGCGTGGAAGCTCAAATGTTTCATTTCCAAACATCATAGAAATAAAACCATAAAACAATAATAATGTTATTGACAAACTGACAAACACAAAAGATACTAAATAATAAATATATCCAATGATGTGATGTCTAATGTTCCTGAAATCACTGCAAAAGGGGTTCAGAACAGTCTTGGTTAAGATTGATACACATACACACATACAATGCACAAAGAAACATTTATTAATCAACATTTCAGCATTTCTCCATGATGCAAAAAAAACCCAATCACAATTTACATAGGTATTCAAATTTATTTCATTCATTCATTGTCTACCGCTTATCCGATCTATTCTCGGGTCATGGGGAGCCTGTGCCTATCTCAGGCGTCATTGAGCATCAAGGCAGGATACACCCTGGACGGAGTGCCAACCCATCGCAGGGCACACACATACACACACTCATGCAATCACACACTACGGACAATTTAGAGATGCCAATCAACCTACAATGCATGTCTTTGGACTGGGGGAGGAAACCCTAGCACCCGAGGAAACCCCCGAGGCACAGGGAGAACATTCAAACACCATGCACACATGGCGGAGACAGGAATCGAACCCCCAACCCTGGAGGTGTGAGGCAAATGTGCTAGCCACTAAGCCACCATGCCCCCCCCCCCCCAATGTTTGCATTGTTGAATTATTTTGTTTTATAACTTTCCCTTTTGTATATGCGATCTTGTTTGCCTGTCCATCCATCCATCCATCCTATGGGTTGTTGATCAGGGTTCAGGCCCCAGCACCACCAAGCTGCCACCATTGGGCCCTTGAGCAAGGCCCCCAACACTCCCTGCTCCAGGGTCACTGCATCATGGCTGACCCTGTGCTCTGACCCTACAAGGATGGGATATGCAAAGAAAGAATTTCACTGTGCAGTAATATATATGTGACAAAAAAGGCTACTTTTAACTTAACTAACATACACCCATCCACCATCCCACTCACCCATCCATCCATCCATCTGTCTGAGATTCTTATCAACATGACATCTCAAAAAGAAGAGACTGATGTTGTAGATTTCTATAGAATCATAAGCACCATCAGCAGATGATCCAAACAGGGTCCTTCTTTCCTGTTTGGAGTATATTTTAAGGTTATATCTTGCATAGAAAGTAGTAATAAGGAGAACTAGACTTGTTGGCTGCAGAGGAATCCCGGTTGACCTAGTTTTTCAATTTTTTGGCATTAAAAATACAGAAAGAGAATGGCTCTGTTATGCTGAGGAGCACTTTTATTTGCTGGCATGGTCTGTGTCCACTTATAAAAGCCACCACCTGCTTATTATGGGAGTTCTCAATTCTCATTATGAGATTATTATATAACAAATATAAAACCATTAGTTTTAAAATGGTCTTATGCTATTAGCAGAATATTTTGCTTTGTTCTGGAAGTAAATGTCGAGAAATATTTTCATTTATCTGTGAATACAACAAAACAATTCTAAGGTTTTTATTATAAGGGTTCATTTGAAATGAAAAAAGCTACACAAAAACATAATATGTATATATTAATATACATAACTTAATATGAAGTATATAGATTTTTTTTAAATAAAAAAAATAATAAATTATTATTAATTAAAAATCCAAAATATTCTTTTGGGATTAGGAAAAAATGGGAATAAAGCAAGACATTTTCTGTGAACTGTTTTGTGTATTTATGTTTAATTAAAATATCAAACAGCAGAAATCCAAGCATTAAATTGATTATTGTAGTTTGTGGGCAGCTGGAAGAAAATGCACATGGATTGCACAGTTTCGGAGAACAGACTAAGAACAGCAAAACTCCATGCTGTCAATATTTGCCTTGGGTTGCACTGGGGGTAAAACTACATTAATTTTTTTTTATCAAAACACAGAAGGGACAGCCGTAAAAGAAAACAAAACGTGTGTAGAACCACAAATGCTTAATTTCAAAACGTCATGGAAATTAAACCATAAAACAACAACAATAAAGTACCTGACAAATACAAAGGATGAATAACATAAAAACAGTTTTAAGGATGTAATGCCTAATGTTTCTGATTTCAAAGCAAAAATAACTAGGGATTCAGAACAGTCCTAGTTAACAGTGATACACAAAACGATGCACAAATGAGTAATAAACTAAGAATTTCTCCATTTCTCCATGATGCAAAAAAAAAAATAAATGTATATATTTTTAATACCCATGCATCTCTAAATTTAAAAGAATTGCTGAATCCAATTTTGACTTTCTGACAAAAAACTTTATGTAGGTATCAAGTGATAATAAAGCTGCATAACTTAATGACTTCCATGGAATAAAATGCAAACGGAAGAAAATGTTGGAGAACATGTCAAGAACAGCAAAAATCCATGGTGACGAATGGTTCAAAAAGTCAATTCCTGCCTTAGGTTGCACTGTAAGGAAAAACTACATAAGATGAGATAGAACCTCCAGAAGGTGCTCGGGTCAGAGGCCTTTATGCTAACAATGAGTATGATAGCAAGCTTGGATTTTCTGTCAGTTACTAAATGGCGTTATGGATGGCTGCTCAGGAATCCATTCTGCCTGTATGTATTCCAGGCTAGCCAATTTGCACAGTAAACTCTGGCTAAATAGGAGGATTAGTCCGGGGAATATCGCTATCGCCATCCACAGGCACCCAGTAGTGAAAGTTTTACAATTTGAACCCTTCTGTAAAATGCACGGCATTGCTTCTTTGAGATTTGCAACCAATACATTCAGCTCCTGAGTACTCTCTATCCCAGACATCTCGGGAAAGATGGCAGCAGCTGCACATTAAGCTACTGAGACTGTCATCATTTGGCATGAGGGGAATGTGTTTAATTTTGTTTTATTCCTTTCCTCCCTACTGCCGTCTCCACCTCTATTTCTTGCTCACTTTTCTATTCAAGTTCCTCTCTCAGGGCATCAATATTATAAAGCAGGAAAGCAGTAATAAGAGAGAAGGAGGACACAGCGGTGTTCCAAAAGTTCCAAAATGGAGGCAAAATTGGTTGTGAGAGAGACATCTAAGAACAGACAGAGTAAAGAATGAGAAATTCAGGCCAGAGAAACAGGGGAGAGAAAGGCAGTACAGGGAGGGTGAAACTGAGATTGAAAGAAAAGGCACTGAGCTCTGAGAGAAGTAAAAGAAGAAGAGGTAAAAGGAAAGGCAGGGAATGGAGGGAGGTGTAGAAAAGGGGCAGTGGGGTTCTGAGGTGGCCAGTATGCCCTGAGTAAGATGAAACTCTGCTTCGGAGCTGATAAAAAGCTTAGGGTTCTGGGAGTCTGAATGGAGGCAAGGCTTCAAAAAAGCTGCCTACTGGGGCATGGGGTGAAGAGAGCAGGATTGTAAAAAGTACATAAAACATTACAACATTTCAATGAAGGTAATTCTAGAACAGGGCAAGAAAGAAATGAGATGAGACAGAAAGAAGAATAAAGGGGAGAGAGAGAGAGAGAGACAGAGAGAGAAAGTACTGGTTATACATTTTTATATAGAGAATCTAAGGGGTTCTGAGCTGCCTCAACACACTTTATTCTCCACTGGCACTTTATTCTCTTCTGGCTAGATCAGCTGACGGTCTTCAGGTGATTTCAACTTTCTGATATAAAAGAAAAGCTCCCCAGGCTGGATAACCTGAGCACACAATGCTGAAACCTATTCAACAGGAGGCATTCAATAGAAAGCACACTGGAAAACCAATAAAATAACATCTACACAATCTGTATTGGAGAGTGCTTGGAAAGGGCACGGAAGTTCAAATCAATATAGTCATAACTCAGAATCTAAAAACTTACACAAACTAATATTGTGATCACATATAACAACAAAAAAGGTGTCCCCTTTATTACTAAAGCATTCATTCAGAAGTGGAAACATTACAAACAAGAAAATCCTGCAGGCAGAGAACAATTTCTTCACCAAAAATTTCTCCTAGCATGTGTCAGTGGATGGGAGGACTACATGCGTACAGCATAAATAATAAAAAAAACATATTGGCTGAACTGATATTTAACTGCAGTCTGCTGCAATGTTTGGATTTCTTAAGCAGCAACCAGCTGATAAACAAGCTTATTTTATATAATTGTTAAAAAATGAACACTCCATAAGTTATAAAGCATCCCTTTACCCAATTAACATCGTTACCTGAAAAAATGAAAAAACAAAACAAAACAACAAAGTTAAAGAGTCTAGTCTATCAGAAGTGCACAACCATTTCAGTCATTTTGACAGCTAGCTGTTATCTAATTACAAACTGGGCCGATTACACGTGTGTTTCTTTTGCTACAGCACATAACGTGACTTCATTGCATGTTGAAATCGCACTGATGGTTTGAGGCATGTAGATAAAACATCGACGTCATTTTCAGTAAAACATAGAGACAGGTAATATTTATAAATATTTAGACATTTTTTTTAGACAAAGTTTTTTTTTTAGCTGTCTACCACAAAATACAGAAATGCAGACTTTCAGCTGTAATTTGAAGGCATTTAAATGTGAATCATATGAAGTGTCGGAATTACAGCACTTTTTCTACGAGGTCTGCCCTATTTTTAAGAGACCAAATGTAATTAGAAGAAGTAAAATAATCATAAATGAAATGGTCATTTTAAAGATTTGATCACAAATCCTTTGACTGGCTGAAGCCTGGATCCCACAGACATCATCAGATGCTGGGTTTCGTTTCTGGTGAAGCTCAGCCAGGTGTTTACTGCAGTTGTCTTTCGTTTCTGTTTGTTCTTGGGGTGTTTTGCCATCAGAAAGTGAAATACATGATCAGCTGGATTCAGATCAGGTGATTGATTTGGCCATTGCAGAACGTTTCTCTTACTAAATCATGGTTTGCTTTTGAACTATACTTTAGGCATTTGGCTGAAAAGTTGTAGCGCTACACATTACAAAATGAATCTTTTTGCTTTTTTTGTCACCTGTCACATCAGTAAACAGAAGGGAACCAACGTATGGCAAGCCATACATGCACACACCATAGCATGAAGTGGTCTGGCTCAGATCATGAGCAGTTCCTTCCCCTCTCTATGCTCCTCTCTTCACATCATTCATGTACAATTGAGTTTTTAACTCATCTGTCCTTAGGACACGATGTTGGATGTTGTTTTAGAAATTTTTAGACAATTTAGTGAAACTCTAATCTGGTCTTTGTGTTTTTGAACATACCAATGGATATATCATGTGCTAAAAGTTCTGGTGAAATCTTCTTTCAGTTGTTGACACCGATATGCCTGCCTCCTGGACAGGGTTTCTGGTAAACATCAGAGAAAATATTTCTGTCACCTACCACATTTTTTTCATGGTCGTTTAGTGTAACTGTGTGTTCTTTCTTTTTTAAAATGTACTAAGTAGTTTTGGCAACATGGAACATTTTTCTATCTCTCTGATGGGCTTGTTTGATTTTTTCAGCCTAATGATGGCTTGCTTTACTTGCAGTGGAATTAATAAGTGGCACTTTGGGATTAGTATTGATAGTTAACAGCTACAGATTCCAAATGCAAGAGCAGCCAAATGTCCAATTACTTTCGGTCCCTTATAAATAAGGGAATGCTGGGGGATCTAAGAAATAAAAATTCTGTAATCCCTACACTGTTCACCAAATTTGGATGTAAATATTTTTAAATTATAGCTGAAAATATTCATTATTTAATTTCAACTCTAATATACTGTGGTAGATGGCTAAAAAATCAATAATTTTGTCAATTAACAAATATATGTAGTCCTGACTGTATAAGTAGAAAGCCCAGATTTTCATCATCAAGGTTATCAAACACAAATTTTAGCTGTCGGCACCTTTAAATGAAAATTACTTGCAATCATCCAACACAAAATGAACAAATTATTTACTGAATGTGAGATCAGTGTGAGTGCACAGTCTACTCTTAATAAAAACTATATTAAATTCCATTAGCCCTTACAGAACACACAAAACATCCCTAAAGGCTCGCCTCATCCATATCACACCCTGTCGCAGTAAAAAAGCAGAGGTGTTTGAACTAAGCACCTAAACTCATTACCCTCTAAACTGACTGAGTCCTACAAGTCATATGGGGAACTAAACTCACTTACAGTGTGTGTAGGTGTGTGTGTGTTCTGCTCCCCAATTCCTTGGAGAGTGCAGCCCATTTGGCAGGGCAGTCGATTAGAAAATCAACCTCTGTGCTACTGAAAAGAGCTGATAAGCAGAGTGAGGGTCCTCACACACTGTCCTGCCACTGATGCCTATCGGCAGGCCTGGAGTAAGGTCAGGAGAGGTAGCGCAGGATAAGAAAAGATCCTTTCATTACTACACCTCAGAGCTTCAAGGTTAAACGTGTATTAATTAGAACGTCCACTGGACTTCATAGTGTCAGGTATTGTTTTTTATAGAATTATCAGAGGTTCCTGTACGATTTGAACATGATCTCCTTTGCTGTTTGGTAAGACCTGATTAAAAAAAGAAAAGAAAAAAAAAAATCCTAAGGAAATGAAAAAAAAAAAAAAGCAGTAATAGATCAGTTCCCATGAATGCATAGAAAATGATTAGGATTAAAAACTGTCTGATTGTTAAGAGCGATAATTAAATGCTTGAAGAAATTAAAATATAGAGGAATGCATCAGTACAGATACTGGTATCGGTTATGAGGCTAATACTGAGCATTTATTTGTATTTGTACACAGCTTTCTACAATACAACTGAGCTGATAAAACAACTTCTAGTGTTTAAGCAGTAAATTTAATAGAGAGCATGAGGGCATCCAACCTCAGTGAGCAGAGCAATGTCAGCAAGCATGGTCGATAAAAATGAGTACAGGTTGCTGTGTGTGTGTGTGTGTGTGTGCGTGTGTACAGGTATTTGTGACTGCAGACAAACGGGTGCATATTGATTCAGTCCTGCTTTGAGCACTGTTATAACGTGTAGTTAATTTCAAAGAAGAGGTTAAATCTTATTTGTTGAGGTGACTGAACTGCGAGAACAAGACTAAATGAGATAACTTATTGGCTCTGTAAGTAACCTGATCTACATGTCAGCTGAAGGACCTTCACATTAATAAATTACACGGAATGTCAAACAGCAAATTTGAAACTTTTATAATCTGAATAGCTGTAGTCAAATTTCAGAGCTATGTGGCCTTCGAGTCCTTTCGAGAGCAGTAATATGTGAATGTAATGTTTAAAATTGAAATGGGCAAAAATTGTTTTATGGTTTCTAGTGAAAAATAAAACTACATTAAAACACAGGTAACGAAACGGCTGAAAGTGTTTAACTCCCTGATGGTATTAGCTCATTTGTGGTGCTTTCTTTTATCGCAATAAATAGCCTCATAAATGTGCAATACAAAAATAAATTAGAAACAGACCTTATTTATCTTCTCCTAAGTAAACCCGAGACAAAACCTCCAGAGAAATTGAATGTGTATTTTATAATATAGGATCAGAACTCATGAGTACCTATGAGTACTGAGTACATATTGCTTTAAATTCACTTCACCCTCATTCATCACTATCTTTTCACACTACACACACCCCACCAAAATCCTGCTGCTATGGTGTGACATCTTAAACATCCCTTCACCTATCCACCTATCCTCGTTTTCATCTTAGTGTTCTCCTGCTTTCAAGTGACAAGCCTCTCCATTAGATCCTGTCCTCTGTGTATATCTGTGTGATCCTTCTGGAGGGAATCAAGAGCTGTTGCTGAGGTGTTTCATGGTCTACGTGTACGATCCTGATCCATGAAGGTGAAAAAGAGGCACACGGCCGTGGTGATCAGTGTGTGCATGGCCTCGTACAGGAGCTTGGGGGAGAAAACGCTCCAGATGAAGAGATGGTAGCGCAGTGCGGTGACCAGGACTATATAGAATACAGCGGGGATGGAGCGCAGGAGGGCGAAACAGTAGCTGCTGTGGCCGAGAGAGACCGCTCTGGAACAGAGAGAGAGAGAGAGAGAGAGAGAGAGAGAGAGAGAGAGAGAGAGAGAGAGAGAGAGAGAGAGAGAGAGAGAGAGAGAGACTTTCATAAATACAGCATGTGCATACTTATTATAGCCATTATCCACTTTAACCCCAGGTCAGTGACCCTGTTTTCAAAACCTACCATTCCATTTTTCCCTACGATAAAAACAATTATCAACATGCTCTTTCGCACAATCACAGAACATCTTGTTCACCTTTAACAGCACAAGAGCACATACAGAAATATAACCAACACTCAGATAGCTGTTGGATGCAGTGTGTGCCATGCGCTGACTGTATAACTGCCACTGAAGACACTGTCTCTATTATGACTGTACGGTGCTGTAGAGTAAATATAAGTACTGTTTCAGCATTGGAACATGATGTATAATAAAGCTCGGGCCATATAAACTGCTGAGGCAAATTCGACATTTGACATAATATTCATCAAGAATGCAATCAATTCATCTCTATTCAGTGCTGTGCAAAAGGTGCATGTACAAAAATGCTTTACAGTAAAAACACACCTTCAAAAATTATGAAGTAAATGCATTTTACATAATCAAATCTTCTATAAAGTGCAATAAACTGCACTAAACTGAACAAAATCAATATTTGGCATGACAACCCTTTTAAAAATGCATCAGTCATCTCAGGTACCCTTCATACAGTTTTATGAGAATATTTAAATATATATATATTTTTTATTTAATTTTATTTTTTTGAAAGCATCTTGGAGAAACTGTCACAGTTCTTCTGAAGACTTGGACTGTCACACTTGCTTCCGTTTTCTGCAGGCAATACCTGACAGCTTTCATTATTTTATTTGTCTGAAAAGTGGTCTATTGCGTCATATTCTACCATCTTTTCTGACATTTCATATTTGTTGGAAAAGAAATCGTTGGAAATATGAAATCTCATTTTTACTGAACCAGTAATGAAAATAAATTAAAATCGAAGACAAAAAGTGTTATAAAAAAATAAAGTGAAAATACTTAGATGCTGTGTACTGTACATGTGTAGAGATGCTTGATAATGATACTGCTATCAGTCTAATACCAAGCTCATATACAGTGGAACCTCGGCATATGAATTTATTTCGTTCTGGAGGTGAGTTCTTAAGGTAAAAATTCGTATTGCAATACGAATTTTCCCATAAGGAATAATGTAAATGCAGATAATCCATTCCAGCCACCCACAAATATTACCAATATTACCAATTTCCAAGTGTCAAGGGTCCTCACAGGAAGTCGTGCCACCAAGCTTGGGCTAAAAATAGAACTGGCAGCTTTTGAACACATGCTGAAGGCAACGTTGGTATCGTGGGTCGACTCTTCAGTTGGCTTTGCTTGGCTTTCCAGTGATGCAAACAAGTTCTGAATGGCTCGCGGACATACACGCAACTTAGCCAGTGTTCGGTTCGGTTTGTTCGTATGCCGAAAATGCTTCATATGCCAATGCAAATTTGGTGGGGATGTGGTAGCTTAGCGGTTAAGGCATTAATCTACTGATCAGAAGGTTGTGAGTTTGAATCCCAGGTCCACCAAGCTGCCACTGCTGGGCCCTTGAACAAGGCCCTTAACCCCGAATTGCTCAGTTGTATAAAAATGTAAGTTGCTCTGGATAAGGGCGTCTTCCAAATGGCACAAATGTAAATTTCTTGCAAAATCTTTATTCTTAAGGCAAAAATTCATAAGGGAGAGTATTTGTATGCTGAGGTTCCACTGTTCTAGTACTCATATTAATTACAAAGAAAAGAAAAAAAGAAAAGAAAATTCTCCAATACAGTACCAACATCATATACTATGTGATACTATGTGATAATGTATCCTGTTTATCTGAGGAACAAACCGTGCTCTGTAAAATATCCCAGAGGGGCTACAACAGTATCTAGGTTACTTATCAGTAAATGTCTGTATGTGGACCGTGGTCAATTAAAAAGGTGCCATGAATTACACACACAAATCTATTCTCCCGTGTCAAGCAGTGAAAAACTATTAGGTGTGAGAGCACTTCAGTCATGCGAGCACTGAACACTGATGAGATACGAGTGCTTCTCACTGATGAGATACGAGTCCTGCTCACAACTCAGTGCGCAAATCGCATCAACTTTGGAAACATAAAACAAACAAAAAAAATTGCATTGCTAGCTAGGCAAAAGAAAGGTTTACAGACAATGCCAGCTTAGCCACAATAATAGCTAGAATAATGTTCCTGAAGATCAGCCACTATGGGTCACTGACAACGAAGGAATTTGTTGCAAAGAAATAAATGAAATGTACTTTCATTCATTCAATGTCTACCGCTTATCCAAACTATACTCGGGTCACGGGGAGCCTGTGCCTATCTCAGGCATCATTGGGCATCAAGGCAGGATACACCCTGGACGGGGTGCCAACCCATCACAGGCAGGGCACACACACACACTCTCATTCACTCACACAGTACGGACAATTTAGAGATGCCAATTAACCTACCACGCATGTTTTTGGACTGGGGGAGGAAACCAGAGTACCTGGAGGAAACCCCCGAGGCACGGGGAGAACATGCAAACTCCACACACGCAAGGCAGAGGCGGGAATCGAACCCCCAACCCTGGAGGTGTGAGGCAAATGTGCTAACCACTAAGCCACCGTGCCCCCATGAAATGTACTTAGAGAATCCTAATCTTCTCCACTGCAACTCAGCTGAGGTAACTAATGTAGCTTACTAAAGCACTTAATTTCAAGAAAACATCAGCAAAACAAAATAAAGATTGATTAATACTACAGGTTCCTCATATTCTAAAAAAATGCTTTCGCTGCATTCCTGTACAGGTGTACTGGAAGTTTAATGCTCCTTTTAATGACACTGAATCTGAAGAGATTAAATATAAATGTCTCGCACTGAGCAATAAGCAACATTACACAAAGAGATATTTATGTGCTTGTGAGATATAACTGATCCTGAATACACACTGAATAATAAGATTAACTGTAAAAAGAGTGCTAAAACATTTTGGTCCTACAAATAAAAGGAGCAAAACAGAATCACAGAGTGAACATGGTGTGGCAGATAAAAAAAAAATTGCTTTGGTCTGCTTTTCAGTGGTTCAAGGGCGGATTGTGGGGCTATATGGATCTGCACGTGGCGATATCAGATTTCACTGTGAGACAGCGAGTTTAAATATAGATGTCCCAACCTTTTGCTTTTGTGTCAGCACAAGCGAAGAAAAGAAGGAAAAGGTGTGGATGTGTGAGTGAGAGAAAGAGAGAGAGAGAAAAATAGAGAGAGAAGGGGAGGGGGGCTTAATTGATGCTAGCAGTTTATCAATAATGCAGACGTTTAATACAACTCCATCAAGATCGAATCAATGCCCGGGTCAAAACACATATATAGCTATATTTTTAATCATTCATTCCTGGACCTCAGTTTGCTGTTGGCTGTGAGGAAGTTCTCCGACTTTTCTAAATCTGTTCCATTTAACATTATTCTCTTGTGTGATTGTCAGGAATCAGATGCAAGATCTTGCAGCACTTAATCGCCTGCAACACTGCTAGCTTCCCAGATTGTACTTCGTCGTCGCTACTGTCACATTTGAATATTTGCCATCAACACCCCACAGCTCTGCCTGCAACAATTTGTGTCAAACTGTCTGACATATCGTACTTTTTTATTCTCTTAGCATTATGCAAGTTTTCCTTTTCCTCCAATTCTGTCCTCCCTGACCCTCTGCCAGCTATCAAGGCATTTACAATTCTAATGTACAACTCCCAGACACTGAGGTTCTGGATTATTCGCAGCCTTCAATACCCATAACACAGTGCACCTGTTGGAAGCAAATTGAAAATGCGCTCCAACAAGGTTGTTTTTTTAATCTCGGCACGTCTCAGGGCCGCTACTCTAACAGTCAGTGAAAACTTTACTCTTGAATCTAGGGTGGGTTGTCCTCTGGGATTCGGGAAAGTAAAAGTATTTAAAGGGTATTTCCAACATTCGAACTGGGTGTGTTTGCGTGTGTGTGTGAATGAGGATGCTGATATATAAAGTTCACAGTTCATTAGACTTTGAAAGGTGTATGTTAGACTATTTAAACCCATAATTTCATCTCACCAGAAAGAAAGTGCACAAGGGGGTTTCTGTAAGTGTGTGTGTATGCCTGTGTGTGTGTGTGTGTGTGTGTGTGTGTCTAAGTTGCATAGACCGGTTGCTGTAGAAATAACAGTGAGATAAAAGAGACAGGCAGACAGCAGACTAAAGAAACCAAATGAACAAATTTCAAACAAGATGAAGTCAGTTTTAGTCAAGCACAAGACTAGGGGAAAAGTGTAGCTTCAAAAAAAACCCTGTTATAATACACTGTTAATGCTTTGATATCACTTTGCCTGAAGTGCATGAGACTGTGAGACTGTGTGAGAACCCATTCAGCAAGTGCAGAGTCAGTCAGAGCAGCAGTGCATGCCAGCTCCAGGAGGCTGATCCAGACTCATTTTTAGACACTACTGACGCTAAAGCTGACGAGGAACATCTCCAAGACACGGCTGTAGACATCACATCCTCCATCCATCATTAAGCTTTAAAAAGCTTCTGCACCGTGTCATGCACAATCAACTATTTCAATTTGGCTGAGCTGCCAAATGGCTTGAATGAATGGAAGTTTAAGAAGTGGTGCACCTTAAAATAATAATAATTCTAATAATATTATCCTGATAATAATAATTTGCACTTTCATTGCACAGGTTTATTCAGTTTTGTCAACAACAGTGCAGGCTATAAAGCAGAGTTAATTAGAGTGACCTATTCTTTGCTGTACAAATGAAAACAGACATAAAAAGTACACTTTTGGCTTAAAATATGGAAAGTATGGTTACCTTTTTAATTACTGGACAACTGCAAAATGTGTAGCTGTGTAATTCCTAGTGGGTGTGTTTGCTGAATCTATCTTAATGAGAATAACAGACTGCATACTCAGGTGTTTTATTTGCAGAATGTAAATATTTGAACAAAGTGTTGATGAGCTGATCAGTTAAAATTTTAATGACTGGTGAACCAAAAGACAGCTCAGAACAGATATAACAGAGATATCTACTAACTCTGGAACATCTGCTAATACTGAAGAATTCCAGAGGTTAGGACAGGAAGGCATTTACAAGCAGTGGGACGCAACACGATATAACCCTTCCATCTAACATCAAATCTTTTCCAATGCTCGAGCTGCTGGTCTGGCTAAACACACTCCTGCATCATTAAACTTTCATATCAACCTCTAGTCATATAGCAGAACATTTTGAGCACTGAACACACCACATCCTTATTCCAAGACATCTATTTTTAAAGTAATGTAAAGATGTATATTCCCAGTGATGCACGAGAGCAGATTATGAGCATGTGAATTTCAGTTTAATACTCACATCATTAATCATTACTCATTATTCACTCCACTATCTTTCAACTTAACGACACATCCAGCACTAGCAATGAAGCTAATGTCTCTGTATTACTGCTGCTCTTCATGTTCTGCTAAGTGTCATGAAAAATAATGTCTCTACTATGATTGATTCCTATCATATAATGAGGTAATAATCTACAATCAAATATCAGTGATGCGTGTAAGAGCTGGAGAGCTGATTAATAGACACTTGTCTTATATGTGGCTGATGTGTGATTTGTGGGGACACAATTATAATACATGTGTTTTTCTTCCTCTCAAAGGCCAGCTTAGGAGAATTATGTATATATCTTTACTAAGATGGACAGTTACGCTCATTTTAAGTCATGTAATATTCACCTAAATTATTCTCTCAGACAAATCCCAGAAGTTGTGCTTTTGTCCTTTATACAGCACCAGAGGAAAAGAACATTGTAGGATAGCATTCAGGGTCTATTATGACATCAAGATCAGTATTTGCATAAAGACTTACTGTGCACTTTATTAGGAATGCCTAATAAATGTGCTCATTTATCCAATCAGCCAATAATGTGGCAGCAGCACAATGCATTAAATCATGCTTTTTTTTTTTTTTGCCACACTCTGTCTGAACTCTACAGATTGTTGTGCATGAAAATCCCAGGAGATCAGCAGTTTCTAAAACTTCACATCAACATCCATGTAATTTTTTTTTTCATTCTAATGCTTGATCTGGACGTTAACTGATACTCCTGACTTGTATCTGCATGAATTGTATATACTATGCTGCTGCAATGTGATTGGCTGACTGGATAAGTGCATACATTCTGGTGTTCCTATTAAAGTGCAAAGTCAGTGTACATTTATATTAATTTAAAGTGCTCTAATAGGTAATTGTTTCTATAGTAACATAATACAGGGGGACTTGCTGATGCTCTGTTTAACAAAAACTGCTGGAAATGTGAAGTAATCATTTATATGATGAAACTAGCGATGTTTATTTGGTATTTTAGGAAGGAGTCTCCAGTGTCAGGGTTTGTAACAATCAGATATAATGCTGTTCCTTTTTTGCCAGTTTTATGCCATGAGCAAATTCCTCAGTATAGTGCTTTACAGTTAAGACCTTGTTAAGCAAATTTTTGTGCATAAATGAAAAATCTAAATTCACCCTTTAGATTCTATGTAGCATCAAGTGACTGGTAATTTAGTTGAAAAAAACAAACAAACAAAAGTTATGATAGTATAATATTTACAAAACTGATGGCCACCAAAGCTGAAATAACAGTCCTTCACTTTTTCAAAATTCCTAATCTTCTTAACTCTCATAAAAATATCACTTTAGGGCATTAAGGAATCATTGTTTGAATTTGTATTTAAATAATTAATATTGAAATGTATATGAATGCATATATTGTAGTATTAGTGCCTTTAGTGGCCTGCAGAAGTCACTTTGAAGCCACCAGAAGCTGCAGCTTACTAATAAGATTCATGCTCAGTCGTTTGCATAATGAGGGCATTTAAAAACGAAATCGCATATAATAATGTATTTATTAGTCATTTTCAGATAACATAGACCCAATTAAGAGTTTATGAATAATATTTCTTAAAAAAAAACACAAAGGAAACAAAAAAAACAAAAACAAACAAAAGACCTGAATCCTGCCTTAATTTGTGTTCCTTGAAATATAGTGTTAGACTTCATCTTTATCTTATTAACATCAAGAGAATGTAAGGAAATTACTGTTTATAGCTGTTTAAAACTTATAACCTGAGGGATACCAGGAACAAGCCGTTCTCTCACATTCTTGTGGCTGTTCAATTAAAAATTCAATTATTTAATTCATAACAATGTAATCATCAGCTAGGCACTGCGCTATAACATGAATAAAACACTTTGGAACATGCTGTTATAAGAAAATAAAATCTAATTCAGGATAGTAATGGCCAGTGAATCAGAAGGCAACAGAAAATCACATTTTATTCCTTACTTAATGCACTCTAATTAATACTTAAAAAAAGATGAAACAACAGAAAATAATCAGACATGACTTCCTGTTTAATAATGTTTCCAGCTATATTATGTAATGTTTCATTCATTGTCTACCGCTTATCCGATCTACACTCGGGTCACGGGGAGCCTGTGCCTATCTCAAGCGTCATTGGGCATCAAGGCAGGATACACCCTGGACGGAGTGCCAACCCATCGCAGGGAGCACACACACACACTCTCATTCACTCACACACTATGGACAATTTAGAGATGCCAATCAACCTACAATGCATGTCTTTGGACTGGGGGAGGAAACCGGAGTACCCGGAGGAAACCCCCGAGGCACGGGGAGAACATGCAAACTCCACACACACGGCGGAGGCGGGAATCGAACCCCCAACCCTGGAGGTGTGAGGCAAACATGCTAACCACTAAGCCACCGTGCCCCCCTTTATGTAATGTTTATTAGTCTAAAATGTTACCACTCATGTATACAAAATGCAAATCACATAAATACGCTATTAATCACAGGAGAACAGAAGCCAAACTAATATCATGATCTGATATAATTAACAGATAGTTTCATATCTGTTGACAGAGCTTATCATGTGGATATTATTATCATGTGCCAAAGGCAGATAATAATGTCCACATTTATCCATTTAAAACTACAGTCACCTGCTGTTACTGCCCATAACCTTATAATAATTACTCTCATGTGGGTTTATAAATGCCTGGATAAAATACAGGAGATGTATTACTAAATACACTGATGAATTTTAGTCATAGACGTGTTTAACCCTTTTTGCCAGTACACTGGCATTCCATTAGACTTATGACATTTCAATCAGTGTAAACAACGAATTAATTTATCGCCACAAGTCTGATATAAAATTACTCAGGACTCTGTTGGCTGTCAGGGTGAGATGTATTTATCTTTGTTTTGAATAAACTTACACAGAATTTTAATGATTGAAGATAACACCTTCAAATTTTAGACCAAGCACTTAGGGCATCTCAAGCAGAGTTGGGTTTGATATTACCATTTACTTTGAAGATATAAACATTTGTGCGAAAAAAAAAAATGTTTTTTGGAACTTTTCTGTGAATATATTGACCCTAGTAGGCTAGGTAAAAAGAGAAATACTTATGAAATGCTACAAATTCTTAAAGCACTGAGTGTCTACTTTCATATGAGCCATTAATCATTACGGTGCAGTGTGACATGACAAAGAAATTCAATGCTGAACATGATCACCAATTCCATATTTTGGCCTCGGGTAAAAAGAGTTAAACTGATATACACTGCTTTAAACTTTTTAATATGTTTGTGTCTCACAGAATCTTGGTAACTTTAATCTTTTGTCTTTGTCTGTCAGTGTATCTCTCAGTTTGTTTGTGTGAGTATAAGTGGAAAAGGTTGTCCTACCTGTCTCTCTCTGAGTTGAGGTAACACACCAGATGGCAGGCCCAGAGCAGCGGACCTGCATAGGTGCTAAACGCCGTGAGGAAGACAGCAGGAGACTCCACATAGCTCTCCAGTCCCACAAAGCCCACTGAGATATCCACCGTCGCTATGTTATTGGAGTTCCCCTGAGAAGACAACAAAAATGGTCCATAAACAGATGAATAAGAGAGAGTATTGAAGTCAGTGATCAATGGCATGCAAGTAAATTAACTTCAAGGGAAAGACTGGAAAATGTATCGAACCAACAAAACATGCATGATGTATGTACACGCCATGGGGAAGAGCTAATGTCTCAGAATCAAAGGGAATTTATCCTTCACTACATTCACTGCAGGCAGAGGAAAACTGATTTATTTCTATACACTAACTGCTAACAGTGAAGCATTGAGAGAATGATTGAAGAAAAGCAAAACAAGCGAGGATTCTGATATACTCATTGATTTGGAGGTGGCACCGAGTGCCCATGGCAAAGCAAATGAGTTACACAAAGGCATGATGGTGTTCATAAGACAATCCACGTACAGTACAAACATACAAACATGCATGGACAGTACCATCAAACCATGCCACCTTTAGCTAGCTTTCACCGTATATCTCTGTATAACTGCAGGAAATGGCCTGGCCTGAGTTATGCCTCTGCATTAAGATGTCAGTGCATGCCTAATGGGCAGCAGGAATGATGACAGCTTTCAGACCTGTGCTTTGTTCAGAAACAGGGGACTATGTTGCATGTTTTCCTTGGCTCAGTTTCACACAAACAAAATGACCAAAATTTGTTTATCCAAGTCACATGTGAGTAAACTGTCCTCTCATTGGTCAGAGTGTGCCTATTTATGCTGTGGGGTTCTGCTCATAGACGTCATCCATCAAGTAGATTAGTCAGTATCACTGTTTTTTTAATAGATGTAGTTGTAATATTTGATCAGTTTGAGCGAGAATCCCTGTTTCATCAGGACAAGATTGTTTCAATTCACCTGTTTCAGAAAAGTTCCATTATACATCATATTAAAATGAGGAGACTTAAAATGTTGCATGCCATTGGCTAACCAAACATCATGTAACGCAGTTCCCATCATGCAGGTTGTTGGTTCAGAATGGTTTGTTGGTCCATTGGGTCGGAATTTTGTGGTGTGAAAGCAGCCTAAGTCATCTTGAATGAGTGGAAAAGAAAAGAAAAATGACAAAAGAAAGCAGAAGTAGGGTGCGAGGGACATGCCCTTTGAAATACATAGTTCAGAGGTTTGCCTTCTGGATCCAAATGGCATTTTTGCAGGTCTGTAATTTCCTGCTTGGGCAATTAAAATGATAACCAGGCAAATCTGCTCTATTAAATGTCTGCTAAAGAGTCCAACATGCCAAGAAATATTTGATTATGTGATTAGACACCTTCAAATAACGAGAACATCTTCATAGAGGTCTTTATACATAATGTTTAAATCCAACACACATATTTACAACACTGTATAACAGCATACATAAGCAATATACATCAAAAAGTTAACTCATAGATCAGGGTTTTAATGCAGTCATCTGAATAAAAAAAGACTTTGGGAAATGAACTATTATATATTTACGCAGATGCCCATTTATGAATCAGCTGAAATATTTGCATATGAAGTAAATTTTGCTGAAGCAGCCACTATAAAGGAATTCTGTAATAAACATTTATAATAAAAGCTGACCAGGTCTGTGGTTTCAATAAAAAAGTATTAAAGGCCATTCCAGGTAAGAAGAAAACGGCTTCTTCTCTTCTCTCTATAATTTGCATGGATATTTCTAAATCGGACCAAGACATATTCAGGACCACATCATTCAGCACATTGTGTACTATTCAGAGCGCAAATCGAATTTCTGCTACAGAAAATACGCTGCTTTGGGAGCCTGAGGCCTGCAGCATCAGACATGATATTTAGAGAGGAAACAAAAGTGTGTAGGTCCAGAAGTTTTCCAACCATTTTTTAAAGCCTATAGAAAAATGCACAAATGATTCAGAACCAAAGGTGCATCACTATATTCATGTGGGTTTTGGAGCTCCACAAGATTATGCAGCAATATAAAAATGTGACAAAAAGATTGAACTCAGCACAGGGCATATGAGGATAATCATCCTTTTAATCAATGTCACACCAGTTCCCTCTTCCTACATGAACAATGGCAGCTGTGACGTTTATGGCATAGAGCCAGTAAAGCATTCTCATTACTGTCACTATCTTTTCTCACATGCACTCACATACCTTAGACAGCATGGGCGATGCTCTTACCTGGAAATAGAAGAAAGCCTGTCCAAACCAGTAGTGCATGATGGTGGTCTGGGCAGCGTCATAATGCAGCCTCTTCCAGATGAACTGAGCCATGAGGGTCTGGATGAGCAGGCAGCATGCCAGTGTGGGCAGATTGTGAGCCCGGAACAGCAGCGCCACAAGCAGCACCATGCCACTGTACACCTCCCACAATCCTCTGCTTTTCATACACTTGCCGTCCACCACCGATGACATCACTTGAGAGCGCAGCAAGTCCTTGACTCCGGTGAAGAGGATCCCGAGGACGAAGACGTAGACGAAGTGCGCCTCACCTGTTCCCCTGGATGAAGTCATAAAGATCATTTTAGCATTTCTTAATTTATGCAAGCTTAGTTTTTAAGAGCGCTCCAGGGTTCGATCCTGGAGCTCGGGTTACTGTCTGTTTGGAGTTCCACTTGTTCTCCCTGTGTCCATGTGGGTTTCCACTGGGTACTCTGGTTCCCTCCTAAAACATGCCATGGTGAATTTGCAAATCTGATTTGCCCCTAAGTGTGTAAATGTGTGTGTACACGGTGGCCTGCAATGAACAGGTGACCCTTCCTGGTACCCAGTGTACTCAGGACCCTGACCAGGAAAGACTGAAGACAGACAGACAGACAGACAGATAGAACTTTATAGTCATTGCAAAGTACAAGTACACAGCAACGAAATGCTGTTTAGCATCTAAAAGAAGTGCAAATAGTAGAAATTGTAAAACATTAACAAAGATTATAAGATGACTGAATGAATGCTGAATGAATTTGAAATTCTTATATTGTTATAAAACAGCTGTCTTAAATTCGTAAGTACAGCTTCAAAATTAAGAACAGTTCACATTTTAAAATCCATAGGTCCAAATGGACCCTATGCGAACAATGCGACCCTTTGTCTTAAAGGGTCTTGCATTTTTCCAGAAAATATGCATTAGGACAAACTTCTACACAGACTAAAGTACACACACACACACACACACACACACACACACACACACTCACACACACACACTCACACACACACACACACACACTCTCTCTCTCTCCAGGGATCAATATTGACAGAACCCTGCTGTTTGAAGGTTTGTCTGGCCCGACCTGCTGGAGTTCGGCAGATCGATAGTACTATAAGATACGTGCTCTAATGTGGAGAGCTGAACAGACAGGACTCACTGCACTGCACACATGCTGGCAAGCTAAGTCAAACTCTGGACACTAATGAAAACATCCAGCACATTTATCTGTGTATTAACATCACAGCTCCAAACAAGCCACCTCGTGCGGAAAACACAGGAGTGTTGCCTTCCTTGTCTTTATCTGACTGCTGACAGCTAATGCAGGATGGATTATATCTGTAGTGGTTCAGAAGCTCGAGCACGAATGCCTCGTACACAGCCGATGGTGCTTTTCAGTTTTCTATAAATCGATATCTCTGTCAGTTTCATGTAACTTTTTGGAGATAGAAATGAAGCCAAAAGACCCCTAAAACACAAAGTCTTTACATTTTGCTTTGAAGACTTAGCAGAGCATCAGCATGGAGGACATCCAGTGTCTGATGATGTCTAATATTCAGGTAGTCACTACAAATGAATGCTGATAAATACATGAGTTACTGCAGCTCTAAACATTTTACAGTTAAACCACATGTCAGGATTAGTTCATTAACAGTTTCCAAATTTTCATAACTGTAAGAGAATATAGTTGGAATTAGTACAGACACTACACCATAATGACTACCAGCCTAACAGAAATCCTCCATGGGTAGTATAAGGATAATATACAGCGAATTATGCAGTAGTGAGATGCCTCTTTCTCTGTTTGAGCTGTTGAGATGCCATTAGTGAGCATGGCAATGCGTTACCATGACGACAGAGCCCTGGCAACAGCTTGCTATTAGGCAGGTACATGCAGGAGCTGATGGAGTCATGAAACAACATCACAAGTGTAGATATTAGTGGCAATAACTGAAAAACGAGGTATAGGTTGTATGTAATATCTCTAGCAGGATTACTCAGAGCTGGATGTTCAACCATTCCAAACATTTTAGTCAAACTTCTTCCAGATCAGCTTGACTGGGTTATTGTCATGTGTGTCTTGTGCCTCTTGAAATATACTATATTTCACTCTCAGAACATATGTTTCATAGTTTTGAGGGGACTTTTTTTTTTTTTCTTAAAGATTCTAACCCTATATTTATGCTAGCAACTGAAAAACTGACAGACAAAAATTCATTATCTATGCATGTGCATAACACAGATCCACAATTTCAGCAACATCAACAAGTGACACTGTGAAAATTAAACTGTGAAAGTGAGATTTTCTCAATTCTATGCAAATTTCCCATGACAAGGTAATTTTTAATTCAGTGCAATTAAATATGGACACCTTGAATCACTTACACAATCCAAACCAATAGCATACTAGTCCACACTACCTTGTCTTATATGCAAGACAGAAAGCAGCTATTAAATATGTCTCTGTAAATGAATAAGCATTATTATACAGAGCAGAGGAGGAAGATAAAATCCTGATGTGCCAGACACACTGAGGACACAAAGAGACCCTGCACTGGGACTAGCAGCGTGTCTGATTAGTGTGCATCTTGCTTCAGTGTGGGGAAAAGAGAGTCACTAAGAAAGCTTGAGCTCTCAAGCACAGGGAGGAAAGCAGATGTTCCGTCATGTTTTATTAATCTGCTCTCTGTGCAACTTACTCCCATAGAGATGGGGAAAGAAAAACAAAACAACATGAAAAAAGCTCAATTAGAAAAAAAAGAGAGCAAAGGACTGTGATGTTTTGGCAACAGGCAACTGTTGCTTGTTCAAGTAGATCAGTTCAAACTTTAGCCAGCTGTGACCCCAGCTATACTCTCTAGTTGTGTCAGTTCAAACATATGCTGACCAGGTCCAGCCTGTGCATCCTCGGGCAATACTGAATATTAATACACACTTATATATCTCTGGATGACAAGACCCCAAAGCTAGTTCCAGGAAGACATGGTTTGCCAAGGTTGGAAAGCTCAAGGTTCCTGCACAGAGACCTGACATTAACCCCAATGAACTCCTTCTGGATGAGCTGGAACTCCCAGCCCTCCTCAGCTTCTGGACTCATTAATGCATTTGTGGTTGAATAAACAAATCCCCACAGCCACATTTCAAAAGGTTGGATGCTTCATTGTAGCAAAGGAGTGACCAACTTTGGAACGGAATGCTCAACAAGCACAAATGGGTGTTATGGTCCAGTGTCATCATACTTTTGGTCATTTAGTGTACATTATCATAACATCAATTATGCACAATTTTTCACCCATACACTTCTTGCTTTCTGTACAGTGTTAAAATATTATTTACATTTATGGAATTTAGCAGATGCCCTTACTCTATATTGGTAGGAGAATGTTGGACATGGAGCTGCCAGGCAGGAGGAAAAGAGGAAGGCCAAAGAGGAGGTATATGGATGGAATAAACGAGAATATGAAGCTAGTGGGTGCAAGTGTTGAGGATGCAGAAGATAGGGATAGGTGGAGAGAGATGATTCGCTGTGGCGACCCCTGAAGGGAAAAGCCGAAAGAAGAAGAAGAAGCAGATGCCCTTACTCAGAACGACTTAAAGAAGTGCTTTTGAAGTGTCTGTCAACGAATACAATGATACTGGTTCACTAGGACACAGACTAAGAATACCATCTCTCTATTGGGGAATCTTGATGCGTATGATCTTTGATAGAAAGAGCATTTACAAGGGTGCAAATACTGCATGCTTCATACAAAGTAGAAATTTGTTTGGTAACACTTCAGCTCATTATTATTAAGACCCACTGTACGCTATTGTGCAATTGTCTGACAGGAACACATTTTGACTGACATGGAGAAGGTTTCCCAGCACATCAGTCAGACAACTCTGAGACCTGACATAGTACTGAAAATGTCATCCTACTGGATTTGATAGTGTCATGGGAAGAACACCTGGAGGAGGCCCATGAGTGTTGGACATCAAGGTATGATCTGCATCTGTCACAGAGAAGACTGGAAGCCAAAATGTATTCATACTGCTGTTGGCTGGAGAGGTTTGCGGGGGTGGTTCCTATCCAAGATCTACAGCATACTGGGCATCACAGGAGACAAGAGCAAGAAAGGCATTCGGAATTCCACTGCAGCAAGAGTGAAAGGTTCTCCATGGCTTTAGATTAAAAGAGCAAGTCCATATGGAGCTGCAGCATACTGCCACTTGAACACAACTCCTGGTCTGATCAAATCTGGCTGGGTCACCTGGACGAGGATGTATGTGATTCCTGGTCCTGACCCTGACACTCTTCTTCTGGACCTTTCCAACCTGCAGACCTGCCTGATTCATCCCAATACTTCTTCTGCTTAGAGCTTCTGCACTTGCCCAATATGGATCTCTTAGCTTTAGATACCCCTTCTTCTAGTTTCTAAGAACTGCTGCTGTAATCATAAAGACTGTGAACCTTTCAACGCATTTAGTAATGTTAAAGTATAGAGTTGTAGAAGAGCAATTATATTCTCATTTTCCAGTGACAGACAGAAGAGCTTCACTTTTTTCGTTCCACTCAAGGTTTCTTCCTTATTGTCTCATACAGAGCTAATAGAAGCTAATAGAGCTAATGTGGTTTGCTCATAAGGGACCTTAATCCAGATTTCAGTGAATCTGCTTTGTGACAATGTCTGTTGTCAAAAGCACTATACAAATTGAATTAAATGTTTCCAAGAGTGCCACAAGATATATTTTCACAATGTTTCAGAGTACAATTTAATATAAAATGTAGGGAATTTTACAATGGATGCAAAGTTCATGTATCAACACCAGTATATTCTCAATACTCTTGGCTACTATTATCATTTATTATATGCATTTACATTGGTCTATAAAAGTTACTAGCAACAATATCAGAATAAAATGTGTTTGAAGACTTTTTGACAATTTTCAAAACAATTTGAAGAATTTCAGATTGACATCTAAGTTTTTGAACTTAAACTGCCAAAGTCAGCCATCGAGCTTAAGAGATTACATTCAATATATGCCAGTTTTGCCCAGGCTATGCTCTTCAAGTGGATCAATTCAAATGTTTCCTCACCATGTCTGGCCTATGCTCTCTTAGTAGCGAGAGGGCGCAGCCTGCGGGATCCGAGAGTACAGAAATGCCACTGTGCCATTTAGAGAGGCCACGAGATTGCGGTGGCAGCATGCCAAACATCCCTACTCATTACCAACAGAATGTAGAAGAAGAGCTCAAAGCGAGTGCACTAGAGACAATCTGTAGCTACAAGAAGCATCCTTCCTGTGAGGACTGACTGCCTTGAAAAGTGCACTGCACCACTGCTGTAATACATTTCCAACCTTTCAAAGCACTAGTTGCAGCATGGTTTTTAAAGAGAAAAATCTGACAGCAGTTGTCAGCATTATCAGCATTATCCTAGAATGTAGCTTTAAGAACTGGTTGTTTGGAGGCTTATTTCCTTTCGGCAGTGATCGGTGATTGAATGGAAGATTAAGAAGTGTGTGTGGTTTTCTTCAATTTTCTTGCCTTCATTTTCTCCCAGACATGCAGAACTATTGCTGAATCAGTAAGCTATTGCTTGCAGATCTGAATACAGCAAAACGTTTGTCTGCATTCCGCATCCTATTGAAGAATAGAATGGCTGTGTATTTTTACACAAATATAGCCACGGACATGACGGTGACCACTGACCACCATGGCAACAGAACATATTTTGCAAAAACACTCCTCAAAAATAGCCTCAATAACATCAAGAAGACATAATGAAATCTATTGTACTGCTGCAGAGCTTTAATCTATGAAGATGTCTGTTTTTTTAGCAGCACAATTGTCACGATATCGTTCATTAGCACGCTTTTCCACTGATTAATTCAGGCTGATGGCTCTCGAGTGCTGTCTGCCACGCAGCCTTGTGTATTTCTGTCTGCTGTAGGTGTGTGAAACCTGCTAAAATAATGATAATGGCAAGGTGTCAGTGATGTGAGAGAGAGGTGGGTTGCCAGGTATTGAGTCAGATATCAGAATGTCACATTCTAAAAATGTATTGCAGAACTACAGGCATGACTTTCCTTCATGTTAAATTCAAACATATACAACAGTCAGCATAAAAGTGTAATTAATAGTTAATCAGGGAAAGTTGGGTGCTAGTATAGCTGTGTAGAGTAGCACCAGTATTCAGTGGTACCACATGAGTGCCTTTTAAACACGTCGCAATGCGACACGTTTGCTAATTCTGTTTGCGAAAAACGCGCTCCAGAACAAACATGACAGGTTTCTCTTGAAAACATCATTGAAACTGGCAGAGATGAGTTGGATATTTGGTTTAGAGCTGAAAAAAATTGAATCAGATGATTCATGGATTTGAGAAGTATAACAGCTGTAATGATTTTACCAAGAAAGCACTCACATCCATTCACTTCAACTTTAATCATAAATTATATCAGTAGCTCTGATGCACACTGTTATTAAGGTCTGAAAGATTGCCAAAAGTGTTGATATTTCTTTAATGAAAAAAAAAGAAAACAAACAAAAAATAAGTTTGTAGCACAAGACTTCAGTGAAATGATATGAAGAATGGCGGTGTAGTTAATAGTGTGTGTGTGTGTGTGTGTGTGTGTGTGTGTGTGTGTGTGTGTTTAATAAAGAGCACAAAATGTGCCAGATCCTCAAATGGCAATGACTGAATCCTATTTGCTATAAGCATTAAAAATAAATAAATAAATAAATAAATAAATAAATAAATATCCTGACCATTTCCTGCATGCGTTATTTCCCGATGAGAGCTAAAATTCTTATAGGTTCCATCTTTATGAGAAATCTGTACGCATACCAACTCACACATGGTGTCAAAAGAACAAATGCTTTGCAGATTAATCATGATAAAAATAAAAAGTGCCCCCTCCTCATGATATCCTCTTAGTGCAGGTGTGCCAGGGACTTTTTAATTATTGTGCTCAGATGTTTGGGTACCACTGCTCTGGTCCAAATTAAAGTGTCTGTTTACATTCCTGTTCCCTTTTCTGATTTGAGTTTACACTTCAAAAGGCATCTGCTGTCAAACCCGTTATATCTGAAGAGTTCATTTTGAATGAAGACCAGGCAGAGGGTATTAGCTTGATAAATTTGTGTAGGAGACATTTGAAGATACATACTTAAGGTTAATTTTCTTTCATGTTTGTGGAGAGATTTCATATTAAGTATATAAGCATTTGTGTGTGGATATAGTAGTTCAAAGCACCCCTCTTTGTGTTACTACACAAGTTTGTGATGTATGCATGTGATCTGGCAACGTGATCTATGAAGACAGCAGAGTTTTCTGATCGAGGGATGAGTGCGACGATGTTATAAATGTAAGCAGGAGAATTTTCTTAACTTTATACTTTCTGTACAATTTCCAATTAACATTCTCAATGTAGATGGTGATCTACTGAGTGTCAGAATTTTCAGTTCCTGGATCCTACACTGTTAAGTGGCCTATAACTAGTGCTGATACAGTTTGTGTTCCATACTAATCACAACACTATGTGTTTGTTGAACATCCCATTATAGATTTCAAGTCAAATCAAGAAGCTTTTATTGTCACTTCAACGATATATAGCTGACGCAGCACGTAGCGAAATGTGACAACGTTTCCATAGTGCTACATAAAACAACATACAACATATAGCTACAGAACAACACAAAGCTAAGGACAGAAAGTAGTTGTCCTAGCTACGTACAGTGCAACGTGTGCAACCAGGTGCAAACAGTGCAAGACAAAAGACAGTGCAAACAGACAGTACAAAAACAAAACAGAACAGGACAGATGCACAAAATACACGATATAGACAGAATAGCGCCAAAAAATGCGCAAAATATGAGAAGTGTAAACAAGTGGGTTCTTGTAAACATATATGTATAGCAGCAGTTGGTGGCAGTTTGAAATGTGCAAAACAGCAACAGTAGTAATTGAATAATATACAAATACAAGCATGTAAACAGTTATAATATGGGTGGAGTTATAGACATGTATGTGCTGAGTCTTGAGTTCGGAACTGATCAGTTCACACAGTTGAGCGAGTGTGTGTGTGTGTATGCGTGTGTGTGTGTGTGTGTGTGTGTGGTACAGTTCAGTTATGGATGTTGAGGAGCCTGATGGCTTGAAAGAAGAAACTATTACACAGTCTGGTTGTGAAGAACCGAATGCTTCGGCACCTCTTTCCAGATGGCAGGAAGATGAACAGTGTGTGTGAGGGGTGTGTAGGGTCATCCACAATGCTGTTAGCTTTGTGGATGCAGCGTGCGGTGTAAATGTCTGTGATATAGGGAAGAGAGACTCCAATAATCTTCTCCAATGTTTTGCTGTTAAAATAACATTCACTCCTATGAGAAGGCTTCTTGGAGCTTAAGGGAACTTGTCATTTATGCTCAACTTACATTTTTTTTTAATGTCATTTTATACAACTGAGCAATTGGGTGGGTTTAGGGCCTTGCTCAAGGGCCCAGCAGTGGCAGCTTGGTGGACCTGGGATTCAAACTCATAACCTTTCAATCAGTAGTTCAGTGCCTTAATCACTAAGCTACGACATCTCTCAAAGTTTGGTTTTGAGATCAGGACACTTAAGTTCCTTCACTCCACACCTTCATGGACCTTGCTTTGTGCACAGGGGCATTGCCATGCTAGTAGATGTTTGGTACGGGGGCTGAGAAGTGCAAAACAAAATAACAAATCAGAAAACAAAACAAATCCAAATAAAACAACAATTGAGATAAACCGGAAAAGGTAGGTATAGTTTGCGAGTGGAATTCTTACCGCTGATTGGAAGAGACAACTGTCACTCAAGATATACAGGATACACAGGCTTTGAAACATACCTGTGCTCTTTAGGTGTGCTTTTAGACATCGCGAACTCATCTTTATAACATGATACGCCATCAGTTTATCCAAAATCACGGGATATGAATGTCCATCCTCAAAGTAGCGTTGAATGAATTACGTTTTCTAATAAATATATATGTTTGTTAATAAATATATATGTTTGTTATTTTCTTAGATTTAAAGTTACTTTCGGAAAAAAAAAGGTTTAAAGTGAACGCAGAACTCCACACATGCACAAGAGTTACATATTAAAGTTAGAGCTAAGTTAGAAATACACATTTACCTACTTCTTTTATATCTTGAGTGACAGATGTCTTGTCCATTCCGGGTGTGCAAACAGTCATTGTGTTTTTGGGTTTGTTATTTTGTTTTCCGATTTGTTATATTGTTTTTGGGTTTGTTATTTCATTTACGGATTTGTTATTTTGTTTTACCATTTGTTGTTTTGTTTTGCACTTCTCTCCCAGCGTAGTTTAAGCCTCATATTTCCAGTAAAGTTGAATTCCTAATGCTGCACCACAGAAAAGCATTATTGGGGTGGTTTTGGGAAGGCCCACATAAGGTCCGGTTATTTCTCTTAATGATCTTTTTGTAGAATTAGGAACGTCTAACTAAAATGTACTACTCTAGTGACAAAAATCTTCTCCCTAATTCATCATACATTATACTATACAAATAACACCACAAGGCAGGTTTCTGGAATTGAATCTGTGCCTTTTCAGTGAAGGACTGAAAATCACTCAGCATCAGTGTGACAAGAGACACCATGCAGACTGTAAGAGACATATGCGGGATTGTAAAAGAATACAACCACCACCTACTCATTCTCGCTCAGACATGCTATGCTATGCATTTGCTACGCGTTTACAGGATTCATTTGCTGTCCAACTGGGAAAAGCTGCGAAAAATATTTCTAGCACTGTGCAACACTATCTGTATAGTGAGTGACACATTTATCTATGAAACGTAGATTCTGCAAGGGGATAAAACAGCCCTCAGTTCCCTCTACGTTGAACAGAATTTAGAGCAGAGCATGAAGATGAAAAATGGCAACATGTTCTATAGTATTGGATATACTTTAAGAATCACTCACACTCCCAAGCAGGAGAGCTTTATAGAGGAGAACGTTTGGACAATGTGTGTGTGTGTGTGTGTGTGTGTGTGTGTGTGTGTGTGTGTGTGTGTGTGTATGAAGTAAAATTAGGTAAAATCTTACCTAACCTTTTTTTTTTTTTTAACTTGCCCTTGGTTCTTCTCAATATTTGGGGAAGATTAGTAAGATTATTTTGGCATTTGGTGGTGGAATTCATGACAATTCCTGTCGAGTTAGTGTGTGTGGTAGGCTGTGTTTCTCACACAGTGCAAAGATTCACTAAATGAGTCTATGAAGCACAGCATTGAGTTACAGTAGTGAAAAAAAAACCCCCAATCCAACAGTATCAAAGAAAGTAAACTTGTTTTGGAGTTCTTACAGATATTAGTAATAAGGCAGCCTAACTGGTATTGATTTTATTATTGGGTATCAGGCATCAGTCTGACATCATCAACAGAAATGCTTTGATACGAATACCCAATACTGCGTCATGTGATAGAGGAATGGGTTTAATAATAGTGTAGAAATGTATGGGTTTAATCCAAACCAAAATATCTGAAAAATTATTTAAAAAAAGGATTGTAAATAATGTTAACTTATAATAATGTTAGCTCTGTGGGTAGGCACTTTTAAAGAAGTGATTTTCAACCACTGTGCCGGGGCACACAAGTGTGCTGTGAGAGATCGTCAGGTGTGCCGTAGGAAATTATCCAATTACACTTAATTTGTCCAAAAAAATTCTTTTTTAGTTACTACAAATAATTTGCCATTGTTGAACGCCTGTGCATGCGATGTAGTGACTGGCAGAGTAATGAAATACTCCTCCACATCAGTAGCTAGCGCAATAATGACCTTGTTAATTCATGACAACAGTACCAAGAACTCAGACTATATTGTACACCTGCATGAACACACTGAGAAACAGGCAACTTTAATAAAAACCCACAATGGTGAATGAGAGACCAGGTTTCATATTGAGAGAGTATAAACAAATTGAGAGATTAAATTTTTCATTAGATATACACTGTGTTAGGCTACAGTGTGTCATTCTGTAAAATTTTTGGTTGGTGGTGTGCCGTGGGATTTTTTTTTGTAAAAAATGTGCCGTGCCTCATAAAAGGTTGAAAAACACAAATTTTGATAATGAATCTAAGTATTTAGTTATAGAATTATTATTCATTATAATACAATACAATATAACACAAATATATACATGACAGTTACCGTAGTTCTATGCAGTGACTGAGCTACAACGATGTTCATAAAAAGTCAACAAAGTGTTATGATTCATTATGCAGCCAAAACACACTGCCAACTCAACAAAAGACTTCATCAGAGGAAAACAGTGGAAGGTTTTAGACTGACCAAGTCAATCATCAGACCTGAACCCAACTGAAGAGCATTTCACCTCCTGAAGAGTAGACTGAAGGGAGAAATAAACAAGAACTGAATGAAGCTGGGGTACAAGCCTGGAATTGAATATTAAGTGCTATAAATTTTAAGGCTATGTTCCAATACTTTTGAATGTATGGTGTGCCACCAAAGGTGTAATGTTTATAATAGTTTAAAGCATCTCGATGTAAATGTAAAAAACCTTGCAATTCCAATACCTCCAGAGGGGGCTGTATATATAAATCTCACCATCAGCATGGGGCAAAATGTGGTCTCAGTGATTCTGACGGTGGTATGATTGTTGGTACGTGATGGGCTGGTATTTCTATAACTGATGATCACCTGGGATTTTCACACACAATAGTCTCTAGGGTTTTCACAATGATGCAATAAAGAACATTCAGTGAGCAGCAATTCTGTGGACAAAAACACCTTGTTGATGACAGAACTAAACATAGAATGGTCAAGCTGGTTTAAGCTGACAAGAAAGGCTACAGTAACTCAGATAAGCTCTATACAACTGTTGTGATCAGAAAAGTATCTCAGGATGCATAACACATCAAGCCTTGAGGCAGATGAGCTACAACAGCAAAAGACCACTTCAGCTTCCACTTCTGACAGCCACAACAGAAAGCTGAGGCTGCAGTGGCCATAGGTTCACTAAAACTGGACAGTAGAAGACTGGAATAATGTAGCCTTGTGAATCTCGATTTCTGTTGCGGCAGACAGATGGCAGGGTAAGATTATTTCAGTATTGTTGCTGATCATGCGCATCCTACAACTTGCTTGCATACAATTTACCTTCTAATTCTACTTCCAGCATGATAATGCACCTCGTCACAACGCAAAAGTCATCTCAAACTGGTTTCATGAACATGACAATGAGTTCAGTCTTCAATGGGCTTCTCAGTTACCAGATCTGAATCCAATACAACACCTTTAGTATGTGGTAAAACAGAGGATTTGCAGCATGAAAGTGCACCTAAAAAAATCTGGGCCAGAATCTTAAATAAATATTTCCAACATCTTGTGGACTCCATGACATGAAGCAATGAGACTGTTTTGAAAGCAAAGTGAGGCCCAACCCAGCATTAGTATAGCTTTCCTAATAAGGTGATCTATGAGTGCATATGAAGTGCAAAAGTTCTTGAAATACTGAGCTAAAACTGTACAATATATGCTGTGTAAAAATAAATAAATAAATAAATAAAAAAAAGGGTGCAATATTTTCCTGACACACACTGGAGATTTTTCATATCATGATCATTTTAAAAGGTTTAATAAAGATATCAAGTCCAAAGGCTGAACAATAGTGCAGAAGCCTACTTTTCTCAGCTACTTTTCTCAGCTGCTTCAGTCAGTTGCTCCACTTCTTGCTGCAATTTCAGTTCAAAAGTAATGAGAAATAAATGTGAGATATTTGGGAAAAAAAGAAAACTGCTGACATAACAGTAGGGTGCAAAACAAGCAACAATGAGACTGCAACAGAATTGTCAGAACTTGTTGAGGAACCATCACCAAAACTAATTTCTTCATGACATTGTTGCAATGGAGGACAAAAAACTGTAGAATTTCCTGCTATGTAATTCAGTGACCATAGAAGCAGGGACTACATTTACATGCAGCAATTTGGAGTATGTGTAATGAGATTCATCCTGAACAGGAGTCCTTCTATGCATATTAAAGCGACTATTCCATTAAGATTTCTTGTTTACATGAAGAAATCCTTTCTGAGTGAAATAAATACCACATATTGGGTTCATTTGTTTTTGCCTTTCTGCCATATACAGATACGTTCACTGAAAGGCCTTTTATAGTATATTTTTAAAAAAATCCATAAATCCTACAAACATTCAACCTCTCTGTCTTGAGATATTGTACTAAATCCGGGACAGACGCAAGAACAGATGAACACATGGAGAGACACATGGATGGACTGATGGCAAAAGATCTAGCCAAAAAAAAAAAAAATGGGCCTTGAGTTCCTGAACATGATCATGATCACAAAAGTGACATCAAACATGAGGGAAGCTATTGAAGAAAAAATATTTTAAACTTTGACCTTGCTGTGACCTTGACCCTGTTTGGATCAATTCCAAAATCTTATCAGCTCAGCTGCTGGTTCCGGTGATACTTTCATACAAAGCCTGCAAACGTTCAACCACTTGCTCTTGAGGTACAAGGAACTTTGATGGAAGGACCGACAACACGAAATATAATGTATGAAAATGATGGATATTAGGCATATACATTTTTAATTGCTGGCAAATTGCTGTGGTACATGAGGAATAAAAACACTTATACTGGATGTACTGGTATGGGCTAGTGGTAGCTCAGTGTTTAAGACACTGGACTACTGATTTGAAGGTTGTGAGTACAAATCCCAGGACTGCCAAGCTTCCACTACTGGGCCTTTGAGCAAAGTCCTTAACCTTGAACTGCTCAGTTGTATAAATAAGATAAATGTAAGTCACTCTGTATAACGGCAAATGTCAGAAAGATAAAAATTCAGATTTCATCAGCAGCTTCTGGTAACCACAAAAGAAATTGAGAAACTATTACATGTACAACTGTATTAAAACCATGTACAACTAAAGTTCTTAAAAGAAAACAAACAAACAAAATAACATGTTCAAACATTTTACTAAGCACAAAAAGGTGGATTGTAATTCTCTGGGTGATGAAAGAGAGCAAGAAAAGGGTGTGCGAGTAAGAGTTCTTCCATCAGCTAAACACAAAAAAGGACTTACAGGACAAGATAGTCAACTTAATAGAAAGCCAGAGGTTGCAGGGCTATATAAACACCAGCGTGTAATGACTAATGAGTATGTGAGTGGCTCTGGTAGCACAGAGTAACACTGTGAATTATTCAAAGGACATAAAGCCACTACTCTCTGTCCCTTTGGGGAGTATACATACAGAGAGGGAAAGGAAATGGAGTCGGTCACCTGGTTAAAAGGGAAAAGGGTCAAGCTTTTAATTAAGTGAGAAAAAATGTCAAGGGCAGGAGGTGAGAAGAACTGCTCCCTCTTGGCATTACAAGGTGTGTATGTGTGTGTGCGTGTGTGCGTTTTGTGGTATTTGGGAATGTGCATGTAACACAAATCTCCCTGTATGTATTAAGTCCAACACAGTAAATCTGTTCACAACTGTAATAAGAGGCTCTAATAATTTCCAGTACTCTTTATTCCTCTGTGGCTAAACACTTTTTTGAGCTCACAGGGTCATACTTAGTGTTAACTGAGCATAGTGAGGAGTTAATACCTTCGATTATGCACATCAGTGTTCAGATCTAAGACAGACCTACAGACTTAAATGCTGTGTCTCAGTTCCACATGGTTCTGACTTTGAACTCAATTCGACCTTGATTTTTCTCTTGCGCAATATTGCCTTAAGCAAGGAGCAGTATTAAATCCAGCACCACTGCCTGACTGTTTCATGTAACCACAATATGTCATGCTGAAATGTATGCTTTGGGCAGTAAATAAACTGAAGAATGTCTACCGCTTATCCGATATATTCTCGGGTCACAGGGGTCATCTCAGGCGTCATTGTGCATCAAGGCAGGATACACCCTGGACGGAGTGCCAACCCATCGCAGGGAGCACACACACACACACACACTCTCATGCAATCACACACACTACGGACAATTTAGAGACGCCAATCAACCTACAATGCATGTCTTTGGACTGGGGGAGGAAACCGGAGTACCCGGAGGAAACCCCCAAGGCACGGGGAGAACATGCAAACTCCACACACACGGCGGAGGCGGGAATCGAACCCCCAACGCTGGAGGTGTGAGGCAAACGTGCTAACCACTAAGCCACCGTGCCCCCCATGAAATGTACTTAGAGAAGATCTTCTCCACTGCAACTCAGCTGAGGTAACTAATGTAGCTTACTAAAACACTTAATTTCAAGAAAACATCAGCAAAACAAAATAAAGATTGATTAATACCACTAAGCCACCGTGCCCCCCACTGAAGAATGTAAAGCTCTTAAATATTAAACACATACAACAATCAGCAAAAACTTTGAAACCACTGACAAGTGAAGTGAGTAATATTGATTATCTTGTTAGAATAACACCTATCAAGGGGTGGGATATATTTTAGGCACCAGGTGAACAGACAGTTCTCAAAGTTGTTGTGTTGAAAGCAGTAGAAATGGACAAGTGCATGAATCAGAGCGACTCCAAATTGTGATACCTAGACAGCTGGGTTAGAGCATATCCCAAACTAGAAGGTCTTGTGGGGTGTTCCTGGTATGCAGAGGTTATTACCTACCAAAAAGTGGTCCAAGGAAGGACAACTAGGGAGCTGACAACAGGGTCATGGGCATCCAATGCTCAAGCATTTGTGTAGAGAGCAAACGTTAATCTGTCTGGTCTGATTCCACAGAAGAGCTACTGTTACTGTAAATGTTAATACTGGCTATGATAAAAAGGTGTCAGAACACTTAGTGCACCACAGCTTGCTGGAACTTAATCAGAGATACAAGGACTAAATATTTTTTAGTGAATAAAACACATAAAGTGAGCTGTAGTTGTAGCTCGCTCAGCAAATCAGGGATGAGTGAAACAGTCCAATATTATACTATATACATATACTATATACATATATATATATATATATATACATAGCTGGCTAGAGACTAACATGGAATGCTGGTTTGTTTCTCTATATTTTTGTACTTGAAACTCAGTTAAATTGTTATTCCTGGCATCTGCTCACCCTCTGTATTGATATTTTTCACTGATCTAGTTCTTTTTCTCTTCTGTTCTGTGCTTTTTTGACAGGCTAGAGAATATAATACACCAAAAAAAAAAAAAAAAAAAAAAAAAGAAACAGATCTTGTAACAAAAAGTACACACAACAGGAGAGACCAAGCTTTATAGTTTTGTATAGCAGAGCAACTATTTTGTCTTCACCCAGAGCTTCTGTGTTATCCAGTCAGATAAAAGATAAAACTCTGGAAGCTTGTGTGCTGTTTTTCATTCCACAGAATGAACGTTTTGGAAAGTTTTTTATATGCACCATTGAGTTATTTAATTGTCATGTAGCTGGGAGTGGAATTATAGCCACGGCACAACATTTATAGTACTATTAAGTATCATTAGTGTGTAGGCATACTAATGCCTACATTTTCTGTGTGTTATGTGACTTGAGACACAGCCTTTCACCCCTCTGAATCTGTACAGAGTGAGCAATCTCAGCTGGGAAATTAATCTACGCAGTGAAATAATCCACAGTATAAAATGTTCTTCCATTAGTAGATTGCAATAGCATAGATTACAAACGCATCTTACATCCCATAGCTTTCATTTGTATCATTCAGTATTATAAAACTCTTCTATATGGACCTTGTTGTTAAATGTTTGAATGCATTCAGCATTTTCTTTAGATATAATAATAATAATTCAGGCAGGGTGTGACAGACTGGCAGGGATATAGGGCTTGCGAATGGCAAAATCAGACTTTCCTGTGGCAGGAGATCAGCGATTATTAAACAAATAAATCATATTTTCTTTTGTACCAAAACACACTGAATATTTTTAACACAATAACCAATAAAAGTGTCTAAAATATGGGCGACTTTTCAGCATGTCAATATCACTTTCAGACAACATAAATAAAATATTCAAGTGTATTTCAACTTACTTGGACATGGCTTGGGCTGAGTGTTGCCATGGGAACAGGACGCTGCCGACGGCAGCACGGTAGCTGTAAACTCCCAGCAGGCCGAGCGCCAGGGCGATCTTAGACACCAGTGAACAGTGCCGCTGGACCAACAGGAAAATCAGCAGTAGAGAAAGGATGGACAGCAGAGACAGGAACAACTTATGATCTCCACTGTGGAAACACACACACAAAGGCAATTACATTTCAATGGTCAAATGTAGTTTGGAATTACGTAATGGTATTTTTTTTCCATTAAAGGAACAAATGTGCACATGCACATGCACACACACATACACACACATACACGCACACACACACACACACACACACACACACACAAAAAGCAACCCATATAAGCCCTCCAACATACATGCACACACACACAAACAGCAACCCATATAAGCCCCCCAGTATACACACACACACACACACACACACACACACACACAAACAGCAACCCATATAAGCCCCCCAGTACACACACACACACACACACACACACACACACACACACACACACACACACACACACACACACACACACACACACACACACACACACACACACTCATTGGCCAGGAAGAACATTGGACTCTCTTCTCTGAAAATGTCAGAAGCTCCTTCAGTATAAAATTATGTTTTTCGAGTCTCTATAAGCCAGACACTATGGATTCAGCAATAAAGCTGGTGTCTGACTGGATGTTCATGGCACATAAAAGAAGAGTGTAATAAATCTCTAATAAAAGCTGGCTGAAAACTGAGGTAATTTATATTTACAAGTCTTTGAGGTTTTTTTTTTTTTTTTTCTATTTTTCATTTAATTTGCTGCCTGGTAGCAACTATAATATCTCATTTTATAAGTGTTCTTATCATTTAAAGTTTAGTGGAATCTAAAACTTGTTTTTTGACAAAAAAAGGATCCACTGTGACTTACCACTAGCCTACTAGAGCTAAAGTAAGTGAACCAAATTCTTATTATCTTCCACGGAACAAATCTAACAAACTTTATCAGCATCATAACAGTCGAAGCACCGATTAAGCTGATATACTGACATCAAATTGCTCAAACCATTAGGCCATTATTTCTTACAAGAGCATACTAGCATATAAGTGGCATATAATAAGCTACTGGACAAATTATGTAATTTTCCATTGAGCAGAATCGCATTTCTCAGCTTTAGTCATTACGCAAAATTCTGTACTGATGTCATACATCTGTCAGAAATCTGTGTTTACAATACCAAGCATGAAAATTGGGAATTTCACTATCACTTGGACTAAGATTTAATGGTTTATTAACAGCTGCAAGTTCATTTACAATTAAAGAAAACAAATTGGCAATTCTTTTAAATAATGTCAACAGAAGAAGTACTTATCAAATAATAGTCAAGTACTATAGGAAAAGATGTTAATTTCCTGGAGGAGAGCTGAAACAGTAACACAGGATATCCACCAAATAAAATCTAAGGACACTGCGATTCTGTCCAGATCCCTTATACAACAGATGGCAGATACAAGTTTTTCATCCTTTTAGTATCAACAGAACTGGAAGTTAAGCCAGGTTTTATGATTTCTGGACCAGTTTTGCTGAAAAATATTGGACATTGTGAAAGAGCTGTTTAGTTGGGAGTTGATCTCGGTAGGTATTAGAATGCATGCGACATGCTCTCTGGCAGAAATCTCTGGTTAAAATCTCCAGAGATGGAGATGGAAGATAACGCTAAAATAAGCTCAAAATAAATGCTCTTTATTTTTGACCAAGCGACCATTTAAACTATTTGCTCACACTAATTAATATAACTGCACCAGCCTACAAACCTCACCCCTCCCAAGCTATTACTCATTCTAACAGACAGAAAAACCTCTATTGCCTCAAACTCACTTTGAAAACTCATACTTTCACGCTGTGTTCTTTAACCCAGCAACAAAAAGCTCCAAACTCCACTTCACTGCCCTTTTAAATGTTTTCTCTAGACGTACTATTGTTATTTATAATACCGTGGGCTTGTCTCTTTTTTCTGACTTTTTCTGTCTGATGACATAAACATAATGTAGTCACTTGCTTTAATGTCATTGTCGCACAGTCAGCTGTCAGGGAATTCGGCCAAGATTTGTGACAAGTAATAATCTTAAAAGCCTGCTGAAAACAGCACAGTGTAAAACCTACTTTAGAACAATTACCAATCAATTAATAAGTAAATAAATAAGTAGGTAAATAAACAAACTCCAATACCTCTCCAGAGAGGGGGAAAGTAATCAAACTAAATTAAATTAAAAATCAATTTAAATACATTTAAAAAAGATGTTTTATTATGATCAATTAAAATTGATTTGAATTAATTTTAATAAAATAAAATAAAATAAAAACATAATACAGAAAACATTCATTCATTGTCTACCGCTTATCCGATCTATTTCTCCCGGGGGGCCTGTGCCTATCTCAGGCGTCATTGGGCATCAAGGCAGGATACACCCTGGATGGAGTGCCAACCCATAGCAGGGCACACACACACTCTCATTCACTTACACAGTCACACACTACGGACAATTTAGAGATGCCAATCAACCTAGAAAGCATTTCTTTGGACCGGGGGAGGAAACCGTAGTACCCGGAGGAAACCCCCGAGGCACGGGGAGAACATGCAAACTCCACACACATGGTGGAGGCGGGAATCGAACCCCCCAACCCTGGAGGTGTGAGGCAAACATGCTAACCACTAAGCCACCGTGCCCCGCTAATACAGAAACACAGTAATATAAATACTTAAATTATTGCAGAAACTTCCAGCATGGCTGTACTCAAACTTATTTAAATAAATATATTTTTTATTTTAACAAATTAAAATTTAAATGAATTAATTCACGATGAGTGGTAGGTTACTCGCCTATCATGCGGAAGGCCCGGGTTCGATTCCAGCCAATGCCTCAACCCCAGCCACTGGATGCAGTGCCGGTCCCAAGCCCAGAAAAATGGGAGGGTTGCATCAGGAAGGGCATCCGGCGTAAAACATTTGCCAAGTTGTTGTGCGGACCAATTGGTCCGCTGTGGTGACCCCGAACAGGGAGCAGCCGAAAGCAACTAATTCACGATGAATTATAAATGAATTAACACAATACACAAATACAGAAATATAAGTACTCAAATTATTGCAGAAACTTCCAGAATGGCTGTCCTCGAAGTTATTTTAAAAGTGCCATAATTCAGGGAGCACAGTACATTTCTATGTGGATGAGGTATTAAAGTAAAAAGTTTTTTCCCTAGCTCAGACCTAACACTAGGAACAAGTTGTATTATGTCCTTTGAGTGAAGTGACAAACAAACAAGCCATGTACTGATTTATAAATAAAACAGTACTAGTGTGAGTGGCATCATAAACCCAGTATAAGCACTGAAATCACATTTTGCTGATAAATGTACATTTTTTGTAGAAATCTGACTGATCATACATATGTTCTTTTTGTTTCAGGCTGGCATGTAATCACAAAATGATTTAGTCTAGTGTCTATCTAGTCCACATACCAGCATGTATCTGGAATGAGGAAGGAACCTGGAGAGCTGGTAAGAAACCTACAAAGGCACAGTGAGAACATGCAAAACTCCACACAGACAGTAGCTCAGGATGGAAGCATGCAGCTGTGAGGAAGCGATTACTCACTGCAACATCGGTTTATTATTACCGCTTTCTAGAAGTAACCTGTTCCCAAAACTGTGCACTCTAATGATCTGGCTCAATAATTTTAGAATTAGTACATGTACCTTCAGTGAGTCTAATGAGATGCAGCCACTTTACTTCAGACTTAAGATTCATCATCAGTGGAGGATTTTCTGCTTCTACAAATAGGGAAGTCTCCAGTGATCACTGCGTCTGTGCTGTAAGAGGCAAGCAGCCATGTTTACAAGGCATGTATTAATGATTATTTTTTTGGCCAGAGGGTTGCTTTAAGAAATGTATGAGTTAACTAGGGGCATTTAATGTGTTTGAAATGATAGTTGCATTCACAGCTTTTTGCATATATATGAATCGGTGTGTATGTGTGTGTGTGTGTATGTGTGTGAGAGAGAGAGGAGTGGGACTAACGTGCCTTTTTAACATGCTGGCTGTGTTCTTTTCTCATCTACGGTAATCATGTGTGGGGCATCCCGACTCAGAGAAGTGTATTGGAGTGAGAAGGTGGAGGATATTGTTAAAAGTGTGTGTTTGTGATATGGATGTAACTGTTATTCAGAATGAACAGATTATGTGTTTTAAACATATACAAACACAGAGGTGAATACGAAGTGTGCTATTTGTTTGTTGGTTTTTAAGCTTGCCAGAATGTCTCACAGGGCATTTGGTTGAGACCAGATGTGTGCATGAGGACTGAAATCCTGCTGGAAGCAACAACAACAACAAAAAAAAAAGAGCCCCACAAGCACACAAGGATTTTACTTTCATGTGCTCTCAGGAGAAAGAAAACCATGTTTATTAACTAACAAAGTGGAGAAAATAGAAGAAGTTGCTTTCGGCTGCTCCCTGTTCGGGGTCGCCACAGCGGACCAACTAGTCCGCACAACAACTTGGCAAATGTTTTACGCCGGATGCCCTTCCTGACGCAACCCTCCCATTTTTCCGGGCTTGGGACCGGCACTGCATCCAGTGGCTGGGGTTGAGGCATTGGCTGGAATCGAACCCGGGCCTTCCGCATGATAGGCGAGTAACCTACCACTGAGCCACCAATGCCTCAAAGTGGAGAAAATAATTATATAAAATAAAATAATACAATTATGGACTTGTGTGATGCAGATGAGGTTGAGGAACTGACAGAGCTGGAATTTGGACATGACTATGTCTGTATGAAGCACTGGCAGCATGGGGGCGGGAGCATGATGAATGACTGACAGCTGCACAGGTGTTTAGAGCTCTATGCTTGAAACATGCTCTCGCTGTCTGTGACAGTAAATGGATATTGTTTGAGTTTGCTGTTAATGTGTAATAAGATCTATCAGTGTGTTTCTGACGTACCTGTTGCTTCATTAACTGTCATTTATAATGAGCTATTTAACCATCATATACACTATATTGCCAAAAGTTTTGGGATACCCCTCCAAATCATTGAATTCAGGGGTTGGGCTTGGCCCCTTAGTTCCAGTGAAAGGAACTCTTAATGCTTCAACATAACAAGAAACTTTGGACAATTTCATGCTCCCAACTTTGTGGGAACAGTTTAGGGATGACCCCTCCCTGTTCCAACAAGACTGTCCACCAGTGCACAAAGCAAGGTCCATAAAGACATGGATGAGCGAGTTTGGTATGGAGGAACTTGACTGATCCTGACCTCAACCCTATAGAACACCTTTGGGATGAATTAGAGTGGAGACTGTGAGCTGGGCCAAAACGGAGATGTCTGCCTTTACATGCACATGAATGTAATATGGAGTTGGCCCGCCCTTTGCAGCTATAACAGCTTCAAGTCTTCTGGGAAGGCTTTCCACAAGATTTAGGAGTGTGTTCATGGGAATTTTTGACCATTCCTCTAGAAGTGCATTTGTGAGGTCATGTTGGAACAGGAAGAGGCCATCCCCAAACTGTTCCTATAAATTTGGGAGTGTGAAATTGTCCAAAATATGGACAATAATAATATGGACAATAAATACGCTGATGTTTGTTGGCTTATCTTTGCTGTACTGTGTGCACACATCAGAATAGTTGTGGTTTATAGTAGCCTCATATAAGTTTAAATAATATAATAAACATATAAATAATAAAATAATAATAATAAGGTTATGGACTTGAGTGATGTAGCTGAGGTTGATTTTCTGTCAGAGCTGGAATTCACAGTTCCGGCATAATTATGTCTGTTTTCCAGTTCCATTTCAATCCACATCCAGATATATGGAGCACTAAATATATATCCAAATCACAAATAAACTGCATGTAAGATCAGAGGCCAGGCTCTCCGATCTCACACCATACAAACAGGACCTTGCTGCGATCCTCACAAGCTTTGGGCAGAATTCTACTCAACACTCAGAGGAAGAAACAACTGCATACACTAATAATATTGTTAGCATTCATGCTGCAAGCAAGAAGTAACCTGACAAGCCACCTTAAGAGGAACAATATTTGGCAGTCCAATGTGCACTTCCTCCTGAGTCAAGTGTGAGGTGCCTTAGCCCAATCTTGCTTAACATTTAGTCCTTAGTGTCTCGCAGACGAAACAAGCAAAACAGTGGCAGAGTGGATGACTCACTGCTCTCCAACCTCAGATGTGAACTTCATCTGTATGCACAGAGCTGCTCGTCATTACGCAGCAAATTACTGACCACGTCTCGGATGTAAAGCAGGTTACACAGAGAGATGCGATCATCTGTGAATACAAAGTAAGGACTCACTGAGAAATAAAACAAAGGATGTAATCGTATAGATAATAAGCAACAATGAGGTGTGATGTGTGCTGACGGGAAGTGGACGCATGGCAGACGATTGTCCTATAACAGCACATGCTGAAGTAATACCTCATGAATAACAAATGTTTATAGCTATATTTAATATTGTGGAACCTCAGCAGGAAAAGGTAGTTCACTTATAGTATGTTACAGCTTTGTTGTGCTACTGTTATGATTATGCCAAATCAGCAACTTGACTATAATTCCCATCAGCCCCAGCATGCCACATGTCCCAGTCACCCTCATCTGTGTCCCATTTAACCCTGTATAAGATCTTGTGTTTCAGTATCTTATTGTCAAGCCTCTGTCGATGTTGAGCTGACGTGTTTGCTGTTGTCATGTTCACAGCCTGAATGCTTTTGCCGTTTTGTTTAGAATGATAGTTTTTAGTCTTTTGCACTGAGCAGAATAAAAAGCTTGTACCTGTACATCACGACAGTTACCAAAAACCCTGAGTGTAAACTCCTTTGTCCTGAGACATTTTCTTCGACTAAATAACACTTTTGTTAATTCCATTTTAACAGATAACGTTAGAAAAGAGTGCATTAATACAGACCTGTCGTTTGAATTACAGCAGCCACTACAGTCAGAGCTCCAGTTGGAAAATCAAACTGCTTCTAACCAACAAGACTAGAAAATTCAATAGTGCTGCATTATAATCAGAAAATATGTGATATTAGGACATTCCTTCATTCCTTCCCTCATTCCTTCCTTTATTCCTTCCTTCCTTCCCTCATTCATTCCTTCCTTTATTCCTTCCTTCCTTCCCCCATTCTTTCCTTCCTTCCTTCCCTCATTCATTCATTCCTTCCGTCCTTCCTTCCCTCATTCATTCATTCCTTTATTCCTTCCTTCCTTCCCCCATTCTTTCCTTCCTTCCCTCATTCATTCATTCCTTACGTCCTTCCTTCCCTCATTCATTCCTTCCTTCCTTCCCTCATTCCTTCCTTCCTTTATTCCTTCCTTCCTTCCCCCATTCTTTCTTTCCTTCCTTCCTACCTTCCTTCCTTCCCTCATTCATTCATTCCTTCCTTCCATCCTTCCTTCCCTCATTCATTCATTCCTTTATTCCTTCCTTCCTTCCCCATTCTTTCCTTCCTTCCTTCCCTCATTCCTTCCTTCCTTCCGTCCTTCCTTCCCTCATTCCTTCCTTCCTTTATTCCTTCCTTCCCTCATTCATTCCTTCCTTCCTTCCCCCATTCTTTCCTTCCTTCCTTCCCTCATTCATTCATTCCTTCCTTCCTTCCTTCCTTCCCTCATTCATTCCTTCCTTTATTCCTTCCTTCCTTCCCTCATTCCTTCCTTCCTTCCCCCATTCTTTCCTTCCTTCCTTCCTTCCTTCCTTCCTTCCTTCCTTCCCTCATTCATTCATTCCTTTATTCCTTCCTTCCTTCCCCCATTCTTTCCTTCCTTCCCTCATTCATTCCTTCCTTCCGTACTTCCTTCCCTCATTCCTTCCTTCCTTTATTCCTTCCTTCCCTCATTCATTCCTTCCTTTATTCCTTCCTTCCTTCCCCCATTCTTTCCTTCCTTCCTTCCCTCATTCATTCATTCCTTCCTTCCTTCCCTCATTCATTCATTCCTTTATTCCTTCCTTCGTCCCCCCCCCATTCTTTCCTTCCTTCCTTCCTTCCTTCCTTCCTTCCTTCCTTCCTTCCTTCCTTCCTTCCTTCCTTCCCTCATTCATTCCTTCCTTTATTCCTTCCTTCCTTCCCTCATTCATTCCTTCCTTCCTTCCCTCATTCATTCCTTCCTTCCTTCCCTCATTCATTCCTTCCTTTATTCCTTCCTTCCTTCCCCCATTCTTTCCTTCCTTCCTTCATTCATTCATTCCTTCCATCCTTCCCTCCCTCATTCCTTTCTTGTGTCATTCCTTAATTCCTTCTCTCATTCCTTTCTTTCATTCCTTCCCTCATAACTTCCTTACTTCCCTCATTCCTTTCTTCCTTCCTTCTCTCATTCCTTCCTTCTTTCCTTTCTTCCTTCTCTCATCCCTTCCTTCCTTTCATCCTTCTCTCATTCCTTTCTTCTTTCCTTCCTTCCTTCCTTCCTTCCTTCCTTCCTTCCTTCCTTCCTTCCTTCCTTCATTCCTTACTTCATTCATTCATTCCTTACTTCATTCATTCCTTACTTCATTCCTTCCTTCTTCCCTCCCTCCCTTAGCCACTAGCTAGTTCACTCTCATGTCACATTACAGCAGAGGTATTTAAACTGTGGGGCAGGGCTTACCCGAGAGGCAGGAAGGAATTGAAGGGGGGGCATTCGAGATGGAAAATACAAAAAATAAACACTCAAATGTCCGCTTCAGATCTGTCAAATTTGACATATTTCGCATTGGAGCTGTGCAGGTTAACAGCAGAATGTAAAAAATATATCAAAAGAGCAGCCTTCTTATTCCCTCTAATCAAGCAGCTGATGACTGACACATGATTCTGCACTGACTGACAGCTGTACAGGGGCTTTCAACTCTCTGCATCAAACATGCAGTGATACGATATTTTCACTTTCTGTCATGATAAACAGATATTATTTTTTTAGTTCATGGTCAATGTGAAATAAAAACTATGTTTCTGACATAAATATCACTTCATCAACTGTTATTTTTATAAAGATAACACTTAACTGTCATATAATATCAGTGATATTTATTAGAAATGCTATCTGAAGCTAAAAAAAGGTTTAAAAAAAACCTTAAACAAATCAGTGTAAAATGTAACACTTCACAAATAATGTTGACGGTAATTATAAACGGACGGTGATCTAAAAATTTTATATAAATATAAAGCTTTCCTCTCTCTACTCTTTAGAATATTTGTGTGCTTGTGTGTTTTGGTTTCTGAAAGTTTCATAGATTCATACTCATGCACAGATGATTTATTATGGAAGGAATATTATGACAAATGATTTGTAAAAGGATTATATAGAAAATGCTCTGTGTTTATGTTTCTTACTGTTCATAGCATTTACAACCATACAGTGTTCTGCTGTAAATTCTTATTTTATTTTAGTTTATTTTCCGGTTAATAAAAGTTTTTGCTTTGGCATATGGTGGGGGCTGGGTACGAAAAAAAATGGAGATCATGTGGGAATATTTCTGAACATCTTTGTGAAACCTGATACATGACGGCAGACGGCATGGACTCCATAGCAGTTTTTATTTGTCAAGGACCACCCGAGATGACATGTGATTGACAGGTAAAGCTATTTGTTTTCTTCAGCATTATGATTAGTCAATGTCTGACTTAAACAGACTGGTGTGCAAATATAGATCATTCATTTAAGGAAGTTGTGCACATCATTTGGAAAATCCAGTGTTTGAAGCTTACGAGGATCAGCTAATGCCATAGTTGTAAACATGACAGCTTCCTTCTTCCATGAAGGAAGTAGACAGCTTTGATTTCAGACAGACCATTAAAAAACACAACACACTTGTCCTGAGAATCCTGTAAAATCCAACCAATCAGATGACAACTTCAAAACACCTGAGGTGTTTCCGGTTTAGTGTGCCATATTTTGTGTGCATCAGATGTTCAGCCAACACTTCATGGGAGCAATGGCTGAGACTAATTATTACATGGCTCAGTTCAGTAAATGATCCTATTATTTGCTTTTATTTGCCCATTATTATCCACCATTCAAAGCAAGACATACCATTTCAACTCTTGCTACACCTGCTAAGTGTGACTAGAGCAAATCATCCATTGGTCAACTGCAGAACTGACCACAGACTTGTCATAATTAGCCAAAATCTCTTTTCTATAAGAACAAAACCCTTATGCAATAATTGTAGTGACTGTCTGCTGAAGTTTTGTTTTCTTGTGAAAACTTTTATTAGTCTTCCCGATTAAGAAGAAAATATATAGAAATATTTCAGACGTATCAACAGTAATGTTTTATTATAACTATTTAACCTGACTCTAAATTTTGAGCCAAATGTCTACCTTTTTATCCCTGTTATGCTGTTGCCTCTATCTAATGCAATCCATAAACAACAGAATGCACATAAAATGTCACAACTTGTCTTTAAAGTTAATATTTACCTTACATTTATGGCATTAGACAGAAGCTCTTATCCAGAACAACTTACTGAAGTGCTTCTGAAGTCTCTATCAATAAATGCAATGATACTGGTCACTAGAACACCGACTAAGAATACCATCAGTCTAAACACTCTATTGAGATGTAATACAAGCACAAAGCAAAGCAGACAGACAGTTTTTTTTAAACAAGTGCTAGTTTAAATATTTCAGGAAGGTCTTGAGAGAGGAGTCTTGATGTGTACCTTCCTTGTACCCTGAGAGATGGTGGGATCAGTCGAGCAGCGCTAGAAGAACGGAGAGTGTGTGAGTCAGTGTGGTGTGTGATAACGCTTTGAGGCTTTTTTTTTTAGCTTTGTAGGTAAGCATCTGTGTTTTAAATCTGATGCAGACAGCTACGGGAAGCTATATCTTTATATTTTTAGCTAATATTAAAATATTCGAATGCATGGACCTTTTGGGGCCATTTGGGATATGTGCTGCCATTAAAACAAACTCGCTATGCTATGTCATGCTCAGAAGATCCATCTGTAAGTGCAACATACGGCAGAGCCAGGTGTCTGGTTTGTGTAGTACATTCCTACTGCTTCCTATTGCTTAACTCCACCCACTTACTCATGTGGTGCACATCCCCGAGGCTGGATTTGTGGCAAGGCTGTGCCATACTGTTTGGTGGAAAAGCACTGCTGGACTCCCAGGCACAGATGGCTACGGCACTGTTGGGATCCAAACTCTAAACATGATCTACACACAACAGTGACGACCACTTCAAGCCAACTGGGAGTCTAGTGGAAAAAGTTATGCAGTTTAAACTTCCACTCACGTTTGTTAACATAATTTCCCTTGCAATTTTGAGAGTCTAGAAAGATATGCGATGTTTACAGTTCCTGGGTTTTGTGATATCTAGTTTAGTTTTGCCTGCAAATATTTACTCAGCTGGAATGGGCTCTGGTATTTCTGATTTTTTACTTTTTTATTTATTTTTTAAACTATTACCACACAATTAGCCTTTGTCTAATCATCCTTTTTAAACATTGTGACTGCCGTAAAATTACCCAAGTAAGACTTAAATATTTAAAAAATGGCACGATTCATCAACGAGAAAAAGAATTAAATGACTTCTCTGATGATTATCTAGAATATTTTCCCTTTTCTGCCATCACATTTCATTATCTTCCTGCTTTATGCATCATTATGTATGAAAATCGTGTTCCAAACCTCCAGATAAAGTGCCAATAGGCTGCCTTTCTTAAAGCCTTTGACAGACAGGAAAGCTAGAACATGACTAATATAGAAAGCAGTAACCTTTCTGTAGAACTTTCCTGGTCAGTTAATAAAATATTAACAGTTCCAAACTTCAAGCGATAATCGATGGGAGCAAATATGAACCTGAGAGCAGGAAGGATAAATGAAACAGTGTTTAAATTGTTACGAGCATTCAATATCAATTCAGTGGCCGTAGTTAACCATATCAGGCGTGGGCTCACGTTAATTAAGGCTCTCCGAGTAGGAAATCAGTTGAAACGGTTTTAAAATTCTGACCGAAATGTAATTTTGGCTCTGCTATTACAAATACAACTAAAAGAATTAATCAAGATCCCTCATACATAATAGCAGCTATAATTAAAAAAAATTCAGAGAGCCCTGAACGTGTCTGACACTGTAACTGCACTCTCTTTTCAGCTGGGTAGAATAACTTCAGACAGCCAGAGTGATAAAATGGTTTAAGCATCATATAGTATAGAACTTCTAGATTTTCTGGATTTCTGCTGTGTCAAAGAGAATCTCTGAGCACCTGGGAAGAAGTGGTGATGTAGCAGCACTGATTTGAGATCAAAAGCAGACAATCAGAATAGATAGAAGATTGTTAGCACTTACAGCACCCCACATCATTCACACATTTATTTCCCTAGAAATCGACAGCAAGTGACAAACAATAGGCCTTTGTGCAGATGGCGGGCTTGCCTGGACTCATCGGAGTAATTGATCGAACCTAAAATGATAAAGCCATGAGAAAACAAATGAGGCTTATGTGAATCAGAAGACGCTACAAAGAACAAGTACAACGATGGCATATTTGCAAACTTTAGTAAGTCAGAAATCCTGACCCTGACTGCTCCTCAACCTCGATTGCATCACTGGAGTACAAATGAGTAATATATGCATCATTAGACTATTTATTATTTACTACCATAAATATACAGTAGGGCGGCACAGTGGCTTAGTGGTTAGCCTCATGTTCGCCTCACACCTCCAGCGTCCTGGGTTCGAGTCTCGCTCCCGCTCGCTGTGTGTGTGTGGAGTTTGCATGTTCTCCCCATGCTTGGTGGGTTTCCTCCGGGTGCTCTGGTTTCCTCCCACAGTCCAAAGACATGCTTCTAGGCTGATTGGAGTCTCTAAATTGTCCGTAGTGTGTGTGTGTGTGCCCTGCGATGTGTTGGCACTCCGTCCAGGGTGTATCCTGCCTTGATGCCCGATGACGCCTGACAGGCTCCTCATGACCCGAGGATAGATCGGATAAGTGGTATAGACAATGGAAAAAAAAATTATATTATATATATAAATTAAATTAAATAAATTATACCTATATATATATACACACACAGTGCTGCTTGAAAGTTTGTGAACCCCATGAGCTGTTCAGACTTTTCTGTTGTTTTACCTTCATTTTCTTATTTTATCATCACCTTCTTTTTCTAAATTAAATGTCAGATGTATGTTGATCAATTCCATATGATTGTTTAGAGGGAATTTTGCGAGTAGCCAAAAAACTACATGAAAGATTGAATTATTGTATGTGCAAAAGTAAGTGAAGCCTTTTATTTAGTAGCTTGTGGCACCTCCTTTTACAGCTATTACTTCAACCAAACATCTTCTTTAACCACTGACCAGTCTCTCACATCTGTCTTTGGGGATTTTTGCCCACTCCTCCTTGCAGAACTCAGCCAGTTGAGAGAGGTTGGAAGGACACCTGGCATGTACCGCCCGCTTCAGGTCTAGCCACAACATTTCAATTGGATTGAGATCCGGACTCTGACTAGGACAATCAAGAGTGTGAAACTTCTTTCTTTTAAGCCATTCCTTGGTGGATTTGCTTAAATGCTTAGGGTCGTTGTCTTGTTGCATCACCCGTTTTCGGCCCAGCTTCAGCTCTCTGACTGATGGCAGGAGATTCTCTTCAAGAATTTGTTGAGGTGTGAGAATTCAAGTTTCTCTGGATAATATGGAGTCGCCCTGGCCCGGAGGCAGAAAAGCAGCCTCAGACCTTCACATTTCCATCACCATGCTTCACTGTTGGGAGGAGGTTCTTTTCCTGGAATTGAGTGTTGGCTTTTCTCCAAACATGGTGGCTTTGATTATGAACAAATAAATCTATTTTGGACTCATCTGTCCAAAGAATGGACTTCCAAAAGGCCTCTGGTTTGTCCAAATGCTTTCTGGCAAAGTTGAAACAGGCAGCTTTGTTCTTTTTTTGAGAGCAGAGGCTTCTTTCTAGCAACACTCCCATAAATGTGATGTCTGTTTAATTTTTGTCTGATTGTAGATGCATGTACATTTACCCCAGATGCTGCCAGAGAGGTCTGCAACTCTCTAGAGGTGATCTGTGGGTTGGCCTTTACCTCATTTATTATTTTTCTGGTGCTTCTTGATGATAGTTTTGATGGGTGTCCACTTTTAGGCAGAGTTGTGGTCATGTTGAATGCCCTACATTTGTAGATGACTTGTCTTACAGTGGATGGATGGAGTTGGAATCTCTTGGAGATGGTCTTATAGCCTTCCCCAGACTGATGGGATTGTCACCACCTTCTTCCTGATGTCCTTGGATATCTCCTTTCCTCTTTTCATTGTTTGACTCCTTGGCACTACAGTGGTTTGGTTGGTTTCCTCTCTCTTTTAATCAGTGTTGCCCAACCACTTTCCTAAGGATGTCTAATTTGATTGGTCTGCTTAACTGATTAATTAAGCACCCAAATGTGTTTCACCTGAATCTGTTACCCACTTGACTTTAACAATGCAGCTCAGTCTTCACTTACTTTTGCACGTACAATAATTCAATCTTTCATTTTGCGACTCGCAAAATTCCCTCTAAACAAACATATGCAATTGATCAACATACATCTGACATTTCATTTATAAGAAGCAGGTGATGATAAAATAAGAAAATCAAGGTAAAACAACAGAAACAGCTCAAGGGGTTCACAAACTTTCAAGCTGCACTGTGTACCCTAACTCTAACCATATATATATATTTAGAGTTAGTATATATATATATATATATATATATATATATATATATATATATATATATATATATATATATATATAAAACATACATACATACATACATACAGTATACACAAATGTACTAGAAAAAGTAGTTGCATTTTGTGAAAAAAGTTTCAAAGCACTAAAGAACTGCAGACTGAGCAGCCAACATGCTCTTGTCTCTTGTCAGCCTAATAACTGCCTTGTAACAGAACATGTAGAAGACTGGATGAAGACCCTGACACTTGAACTGCTTGAATAAACAATGTACTGTAGTGTACTGTATATGCAGTAACTGTGATTTATCCAGATTTCTAGTTATTTCTGTACTGCTTATCTTATACAGGGTCACAGGGAGCCTACTGGAGTCTATCCCTGAGGACTTGGGGTACAAAGCAGGGCGCAATCCAATCACAGGGCACAATCACACACGTACACACACACACACACACACACACACACACACACACACACACACACACACACACCCCCTATGGACAAGATGCCAATTAGGACTGGGGGAGGAAACCAGAGTAAGCATAGGAAACACTTGAAGAATGTGAAAACTCCACACACACAAGGCGGAGGTGGGATTTGACTCACCAAACCTGAATATTAATATCGTCTCTCTTAATTTCTAAGTGTGTTAGCCTGCATTGTTGACACTTTACAAACCTACCGTTGTAGTGCAGCACATTCTTTTAATTTTAAGTGTGTTAAGTATACTGTATGATCTACAGATTCATGGTTTTTGTGAAGGACCAACTATATTCTGATTTTAACCCAAATATGGACATGGTGTCAGCATGGTGTGTGAATTCTGACCCTGACTGTACCTCAACTTCAACTACATCACTCAAAAACATCATAGGTTTCAACTAAAGATATCCTTCCTCTCAGTTGCTTAGGTACAGAAGCATATTCAAGTAAAATTAAAATAAAAGGTCTAGCTAGGTCAAATTCCTAGCTTTCAAAGATCTCAATTAGCAACTAGCATGACTCACTGGTAACAACACTCACATTTCAGTAGTTAGTTCACTCTAAATAGCTATTCATAACACACAGCAAAAAAAATAAATAAAAAAACCCCTAATGTTTAAGTGGTTATGCACTGGTGCTACCACTTTTAATTAGCGCCATGGATCCTGCACTGATATCTGAGATATCGGTTTTGAACTTGAAGTGGAGAAGAAGCACATACTTCTCAGTGCAATCAACTTAAGCATTCTGGTTTCGTCATAGAAGTATTTAGCAAACCATATCGTCTAATTAGATCAGAGAGAGCGTAAATAAATTAAGACATTAAAAAAAAAAAAAAAAACTTATAGAAGTTTGTAAAGAAAGGCCTTGCTTGACAGGCTAAATAAATGCAATGTGTGCAGTTGGATAAGCCACAAAAGAGGATCTGCTACAGAAGCCACAAAGGTTTATGTTTAAAAGCTGTCTTTGATGAACTGTGGCTAGTTTTTCATTCTGCTACACTAGTTTGAACTGCTGAAATACTTTGCTTGCTTTGCATATCTGAACTGTGGTCCAACGATTGATGGCTTATAATATATAGAGTTATGGATTAAATGGTTTTTTTTTCTCTTCTAGTTTGCACCAGTGTGAATTGGGAAGTATTATTCCAAAATCTGACAAGCACCGGTTTTGCCTTTGTCAGGTTCATGACAGTATTATGTCTTCTGACTGACAGAAGCAGCTTTGTCTCTAATGATCTAGATGATACAGACTGTCTGCAAATTACACACACTTTAATGTAGAGCTAAAACAGTTACACACACACATACACACACGTACTCACGCAAGAACATGTACGCATGCATTTATATATATATATATATATATATATATATATATATATATATATATATATATATATATATATATATATATATATATATATATATATATATATATATATATATATATGCACACACATGCACACAGGCAAGAAACCAACTATACATGTACGTTTGCATATCCATGCACACGTATACACTCACACACACCTGCAAGAACTCACATGTGCATGTACACTTGAATATCCATGCACACACTCACGCTCACACACACATTCTTCCGTTCCTCCATTCTAAAGACCATTAATATCCTTTCATAGCATGAATCATGAGGTAGGCTCCGGGGGTCTTAGTAACCTGGCCACTGCTCTGATTCATTCTTTCCGTAATGAGAGGAAGAGTCGGACACTGCAAAGAAAGCTACATGTCACGACTCTCCCCTCTGTTGACCCCCTGCTACCTGCTCGCTGAGACTAGCATCTGCCCATCATCTTGCCGCAACAAGTCTGGATTTGTAATGAGCACAATCATGGTTATTTATCACTAAGTGCAGTGAGAGTACGGGCTCAGCCCTGGCTTTTTAGAAAACGCTACCGTAGTGTACTCGTGAACTACGTGTATTGAACGGCACTATTTTCAGGCTTCCACTAGACGTCAAATTGCTCAAACCCAGTGACATAAGTGTGGCTTAGTGTTTGCAGAAGAAAAGCGGATGTTTCTTGGGTGTGTGTGAGTGCGTTCAAATCAATGAGCACTCACACTTCACATTTGCAAATCCTGTGTCCTGTGCATTAGTGTTTCAATGTGCTGCTGGTCCTGACATGACTACCCCTACCCCTATCCCTACCCTACCCTACCCTACCATAAAAAACACACACACACACACACACACACACACACACACACACACAGAATCTATTATGAATGGGTCCTTATTCATATATAACACACATATATTCATACAGGTTTACGTAAATGCTTTCATAGGCCTCAATAAATATCAATCAGCCATAAAACGTGCAAAGTGTGTTCATCCCTTTACATGTAGTGATGCTTACAAATATCTGTGAAAAATAAAACATGAATTGATGGCTAAACTGGGAAAGAAAAGAAATTTCTCAGAGACAGGCATCAAAGTTATTTGGACTCAGGCCTATATCAATAAAAATACCACTGCGCAGCCTAACAGCATCAAACCTGGAGTCAAGAAATTACAGAAAAAGATTTTGATGTGAATTAATGGAAGTGAAAAGAAAAGACTTTGGAATGAAAATGGAGGGGAGGAAAAACATATCCACACTGTATCCAGGTGAAAATGGATACCAAGTTTCTCACAACTGTCAACCAGAACTATCTCTCATCCACATGCTCTTTAGCCTCTTGCATATTATGGCCTCCATTGTGCCAATGCACGATCTCTGATGCCCTGCTGGAAAAGCAGGAAGACTGTGCTGTAAGAAAACCTAATGTATACTGCTAAAAAAAAAAAAAAAAAAACTTAAATCACACAGTGAATCTCAAGACAAATCTCTCAGGAAGGATAAGGAGAGAACAATAGTCTGTGGCCACTATCTGTAAAACCATTCCCTTTTTGAGGGGATGTCTTGCTGTTGCCTCTGCAGTGCACCTGTTGTTTCTTTCATTTGAACCAAAGCAGATGAAACTGATTCACAATCACTTATGCTTCCAGACCGGACAGATTGATATCCCTGAAGCTTAACTGCCTTGACGTTCTACTATGATCATTAGGAATTCCCTTAAATTTATTTATTTTTTGAGCAGTGTATTTGGAAAAGAACCAATAATGACACACACCACATATGAGAGTATACAGCACACTGCAGATTTAGAAAGACCAAATTGCTCACTTATTAGTCACTTATTGCAGTGTCGCAGAGCATTAAAGGAGATGCCAAATGGAAATCACTGGCAGTTTAATCTGAAACAGAGCAGGCTCACATATACACTGATAGTTTAACAGCTGGTCATCTGAACCTGAGACTACCTGAAGTAAGTGGTGTGAGTTCGGTTGGACTGGAACTGTGCCGTTCACATTTTGGTGAATGTGAACACAGCTTCAGGTCCAGACAAGATTCTTCGTAAATGTTTGTGATTGGGTTTGATAGAATCAAGCGAGTCTAAAACCAGATCAATGCTGCAGCAAATGCCAAGAACAATCACACTCTGGTTTGGACCACAGCAAACACGGACACCTTATACTACATCTGAGCCATAGCAGCATTTCTTTTGTCTTAAGTGAATGAAGTCTTACTTGGATTAATTTATGGATTTCTTTAATGATTGCATAAAAGATCGTATTATATAATTATACATATTTAAAATTTCTTGAATATTAAATCACTGCGCATCATAAAATTTAATTAAACTTGTGTGTGAAGTCGCTTCACAATATAAACCGTGTATGAAATCGCCCAAACTCATTAGTACATTAGTCTTTTTAGCCATGAAATTCTTTACTCGGAAGACCTCAGAAGCGCTCATAGGTTTGAAACACTTTCTGAACTAGCAGGCTTTTCTTGAATACCAAATGTCTTGCGTAAAAACACCTATGAATGATTTATGAATAAATTCATTTGTTTCCAGCTGAAACAAATGAATGAGGTCTATCGTAAGGACCCTACATTCACAAACTTGTAATGTAGCTAATTAATACTATGCCAACACACAGTAAGGAAACCTTTTGACACTCTTTGTGTGTGTGTATGTTTCCATAATTACATTTTTTTCCTGTTGGGGATTAGACAATTGTCCCTATAAGGTCAAAACTGTCCTATGTTCCTAATCTTGTGGGGACATTTGTTCCCCATCTAGATATAAAATCACACACACACACACACACACACACACATACACAAACACACATACAAACACACTAATTACACACAGGCAAACATGATAATTATATACCATTCACTTAAGGTATTTAAGCTTTAAGCTCATCTCACTCCACTTTCTTCATGTTAAATAATTACACCCACTATATTTGGTGCTACCATTGACATTTCACTGGGTTTCCCTTAACAACATGCCTTTTCTTAACTATAAACAATGTCTAATTGAACCCGGTTCCAGCTTTTCAGAAGTTTGAAAAATGCAAGAAAGCTTACATATAAGATCCAATTTGGATAGAGTACGATTCTCTGGAGTTACAATTTCAGCTTTAAAGCTTTCTCTAAATGAGTGTCAGCCTCTCACACTGAGACTCCAGATTTATACTGGAGCTGAAATTCTCTAGTCTGACTGATGCTCATCAAGTTAAACATCGACTTTGAGAGTTTTTAATGAAATGTGGCTGCTATTAGGAAAAGTGAGACTAGATACAACAAGACAGAGCTAACAGAGTGGGAGAATAATATATTAATATAGAAACCTGCTCACTATCATCAAATATTTGTTTTCTCTAAGCCAAATGTTTCCTTTTTGATTGAAGAACCCAAACCATGCCATCCTTAATTAAACCACTGGTCCGTACTATGTTGATCATCCTAATACTGAACCTATTAAGTGCAGAAATTTATTTTAATCCAAATCTTTCTTTCTGATATTTCTAAGCTATCAAGAAAATGGAACTTAATGTCAACTGCATTGACAGGGTAGCCTCCAACACTAATAAATCCTTCTTGCTACTAATTTGTACGCCTATCACAGGAAGCTATGTCAGAAAACAGTTTTGTAAATTGGTCTTTTCTATGACCTTGACCCTGCATTATTGCACTATATATATATATATATATATATATATATATATATATATATATATATATATATATATATATATATATATATATATATATATCGGTGAAACAAACAGGAAGGTAGCTATTGAAGAAAAATTATTTCAGATAATTGACCTTGCTGTGACTTTGACCATGTTGGATAGATGGATGGATGGATTGATCGATGGATGTGTGGATTGATAGATGGATGGATGGATGGATGGATGGAGGGGCATGGATTGAAAGATGGATGGATAGGTGGATGGATGGATAAATTGACAGATGCATGGGTAGTTGGATGAATCTAGCCATGGGGGTCACAGTCCAGTGACTTCTGTGCCGGTCCCAAGCCCAGATAAATAAAGAGGGTTGCGTCAGGAAGGGCATCCGGTGTAAAACATTGCCAAATTTAACCATGCGAATCGTCCGTACGAATTTCATACCGGATCAGTCGAGGCCCGGGTTAACAACGACCGCCATCGGCGCCGTTGACCTACAGGGCGCCGGTGGAAATTGGGCTACTGTTGGTCAAAGAAGTAGAGGAGGGAGGGGAGTGCGCAGACAGAGAGAGAAGAGGAAAGGTAAGAGTGTAGCACTGAGAATAGGAACTCTGAATGTTGGTACTATGACAGGGAAAGGTAGAGAGCTGGCTGATGTAATGGAGAGAAGGAAAGTGGATATACTCTGAGTACAGGAGACCAGGTGGAAGGGTAGCAAGGCGCGTAGTATAGGAGCAGGATTCAAGCTGTTTTATTATGGTGTGGATAGTAAGAGAAATGGGATAGGTGTAGTCCTGAAGGAGGAGTTTGTGAGGAATGTTCTGGAGGTGAAGAGAGTGTCAGACAGGGTGATGAGTCTGAAGTTAGAGATTGAAGGGGTGATGTTGAATGTTGTTAGTGGTTATGCCCCACAGGTAGGTTGTGAGTTAGAGGAGAAAGAAAGATTCTGGAGTGAATTAGATGAGGTGATGGAGAGTATTCCTACGGGTGAGAGAGTGGTGATAGGAGCGGATTTTAATGGACATGTTGGTGAGGGGAACACAGGTGATGAGGAGGTGATGGGCAAGTTTGGAGTTAAGGAAAGGAACCTTGAAGGACAGATGGTAGTGGACTTTGCTAAGAGGATGGACATGGCTGTGGTTAACACTTATTTTCAGAAGAGGGAGGAGCATAGAGTGACTTACAAGAGTGGAGGTAGGAGAACACAGGTAGACTACATCCTATGTAGAAGAGGCAATCTGAAAGAGATTAGTGACTGTAAAGTGGTAGTGGGAGAGAGTGTAGTCAGACAGCATAGGATGGTGGTGTGTAGGATGACTTTGAGGGTCTGTAAGAAGAAGAGGTCAAAGATAGAGATAGAGAAGAAAACCAAGTGGTGGAAGCTGAAAAAGGAGCAATGTTGTGAGGAACTTAGACAGAAGTTGAGGCAGGCTCTGGGTGGTCAGGTATTGCTGCCAGATGACTGGGAAACTACAGCAAAAGTAATCAGGGAGACAGGGAGAAAGGTGCTGGGTGTGTCATCTGGAAGGAGGAAAGAAGATAAGGAGACTTGGTGGTGGAATGAGGAAGTTCAGGATAGTATCCAGAGGAAGAGGTTAGCCAAGAAGAAGTGGGACATGGACAGGACAGAAGAGAACAGACAGGAATACAAGGAGTTACAGTGCAGAGTGAAGAGGGAGGTGTCTAAGGCCAAGCAGAAGGCATATGACGAGTTGTACACTAGGTTAGACACTAGAGAAGGAAAGAAGGACTTGTACAGGTTAGCTAGGCAGAGGGATCGAGATGGGAAGGATGTGAAGCATGTTAGAGTTATTAAGGATAGAGATGGAAGGGTGCTCACAAGTGAGGAGAGTGTACAGAGGAGATGGAAGGAGTACTTTGAAGAGCTGATGAATGAGGAAAATGAGAGGGAAAAAAGAGTAGAAGGGGTGAACTCTGTGGAACAGAAAGTAGATAAGATTAGAAAGGATGAAGTCAGGAAGGCTTTGAAGAGGATGAAAAGTGGAAAGGCAGTTGGTCCTGACAACATCCCGGTGGAGGTCTGGAAGTGTCTAGGAGAGGCAGCAGTGGAATTTTTTAACTAGTTTGTTCAACAGGGTTTTAGAGAGTGAGAAGATGCCTGAGGAATGGAGAAGAAGTGTGTTAATGCCGATCTTTAAGAATAAGGGTGACGTGCAGAGTTGCAGCAACTATAGGGGGATAAAGTTGATGAGCCATACAATGAAGCTATGGGAAAGAGTAGTGGAAGCTAGGTTAAGGAAGGTAGTGGAAATTTGTGAGCAGCAGTATGGCTTCATGCCCAGAAAGAGCACAACAGATGCAATTTTTGCTCTGAGAATTTTGATGGAGAAGTATAGGGATGGTCAGAGGGAGTTGCACTGTGTGTTTGTAGACTTGGAGAAAGCGTATGACAGGGTGCCAAGAGAAGAGCTGTGGTACTGTATGAGGAAGTCAGGAGTAGCAGAGAAGTATGTCAGAGTGGTGCAGGACATGGATGAGAGGAGCAGGACAGTGGTGAGGTGTGCTGTAGGTCAGACAGAGGAGTTCAAAGTGGAGGTGGGACTGCATCAGGGATCGGCTTTGAGCCCCTTCCTGTTTGCTATGGTGATGGACCAGTTGTCAGAGGAGGTCAGACAGGAGTCTCCTTGGACGATGATGTTTGCAGATGACATTGTGATCTGTAGTGAGAGCAGGGAGCAGGTGGAGGAAAACCTGGAGAGGTGGAGGTTTGCGCTGGAGAGAAGAGGAATGAAAGTCAGTCGTAGTAAGACTGAGTACATGTGTGTGAATGAAAGGGAGGGAAGTGGAACAGTAAGGTTACAGGGTGAAGAGGTGAAGAAGGTACAGGAGTTTAAGTACTTGGGGTCAACAGTCCAGAGTAATGGAGAGTGTGGGAAAGAGGTAAAGAAGAGAGTGCAGGCAGGTTGGAATGGGTGGAGAAAGGTGTCAGCAGTTCTGTGTGATAGGAAAATATCAGCGAGAATCAAGGGGAAGGTGTACAGGACAGTGGTGAGACCGGCCATGCTGTATGGTTTAGAGACAGTGTCACTGAGGAAGAGACAGGAGTCAGAGTTAGAGGTAGCAGAGCTGAAGATGTTGAGGTTCTCTTTGGGAGTGACAAGATTGGACAGGATTAGGAACGAGTACATCAGAGGGACAGCTCATGTTGGACGTTTGGGGGACTAAGTTAGGGAGGCCAGATTAAGATGGTTTGGGACATGTTCAGAGGAGGGAGAGTGAGTATATTGGGAGGAGAATGTTGGACATGGAGCTGCCAGGCAGGAGGCAAAGAGGAAGGCCAAAGAGGAGGTATATGGATGGAATAAATGAGAATATGAAGCTAGTGGGTGCAAGTGTTGAGGATGCAGAAGATAGGGATAGGTGGAGAGAGATGATTCGCTGTGGCGACCCCTGAAGGGAAAAGCCGAAAGAAGAAGAAGAATGGGTAGATGGATGGATGGATGAACTGCAAAACTCCAAAAATCCAGCCTTGATTTTCTGAGCATGAATATGTAACATCTTTGTAAGTCAAACAGGAAGGAAGCAACTGAATAAAAATTTCAGACATTCCACTCTGTTTGGAAATCTAATCTGTTCATCTGTTCATTATAATGAAAAGTCCATATAAATGGAAGCTGCATGGATGGCCATATGGACCAACCAATTGCAAAAGCTTCAAGATAGCCAGAAAATAGTAGTTGGGAATCTGAACATGAGCTTATAAATAACATCTTTGTATGACAAATAATGTCTGGATGAACTCCAACATCTAATCGGTTCATCTGCTGGATATCATACTAACTCCATATAAATCCTACAAATATTAACCAATCATTCTTGAGAACATCAGACAGATGTAGGAATAGACAACAATTACGCAGTATGGTCCTAGCTTCCTGCTACTTCCAATCAAGTTTTCATCTATGCAAATTCTAAAACTTACAACTTCGTTAAAAATGAACTTTCTTTTTCAAATTAATTTAAAAAGAATCAGTGGAGCTACTTGTCCTGTTGCAGCCGATCACATCCATTTACAGTGGGGCAAAAAAGTATTTAGTCAGCCACCAATTGTGCAAGTTCTCCCACTTAAAAAGATGAGAGAGGCCTGTAATTTTCATCATAGGTACACTTCAACTATGAGAGACAGAATGAGAAAAAAAAATCCAGAAAATCACATTGTCTGATTTTTAAAGAATTTATTTGCAAGTTGTGGTGGAAAATAAGTATTTGGTCAATAACAAAAGTTCATCTCAATACTTTGTTATATACCCTTTGTTGGCAAAGACAGAGGTCAAACGTTTAATGTAAGTCGCCACAAGGTTTTTACACACTGTTGCTGGTAGTTTGGCCCATTCCTCCATGCAGATCTCCTCTAGAGCAGAGATGTTTTGGGGCTGTCGCTGGGCAACACGGATTTTCAACTCCCTCCAAAGATTTTCTATGGGGTTGAGATCTGGAGACTGGCTAGGCCACTCCAGGACCTTGAAATGCTTCTTACGAAGCCACTCCTTCGTTGCCCGGGCGGTGTGTTTGGGATCATTGTCATGCTGAAAGACCCAGCCATGTTTCATCTTCAATGCCCTTGCTGATGGAACGAGGTTTTTACTCAAAATCTCACGATACATGGCCCCATTCATTCTTTCCTTTACACGGATCAGTCGTCCTGGTCCCTTTGCAGAAAAACAGCCCCAAAGCATGATGTTTCCACCCCCTGCTTCACAGTAGGTATGGTGTTCTTTGGATGCAACTCAGCATTCTTTCTCCTCCAAACACGACAAGTTGAGTTTTTACCAAAAAGTTCTATTTTGGTTTCATCTGACCATATGACATTCTCCCAATCCTCTTCTGGATCATCCAAATGCTCTCTAGCAAACTTCAGATGGGCCCGGACATGTACTGGCTTAAGCAGGGGGACACGTCTGGCACTGCAGGATTTGAGTCCCTGGTGGCGTAGTGTGTTACTGATGGTTGCCTTTGTTACTTTGGTCCCAGCTCTCTGCAGGTCATTCACTAGGTCCCCCCGTGTGGTTCTGGGATTTTTGCTCACCGTTCTTGTGATCATTTTGACCCCACGGGGTGAGATCTTGCGTGGAGCCCCATCGAGGGAGATTATCAGTGGTCTTGTATGTCTTCCATTTTCTAATAATTGCTCCCACAGTTGATTTCTTCACACCAAGATGCTTACCTATTGCAGATTCAGTCTTCCCAGCCTGGTGCAGGTCTACAATTTTGTTTCTGGTGTCCTTTGACAGCTCTTTGGTCTTGGCCATAGTGGAGTTTGGAGTCTGACTGTTTGAGGTTGTGGACAGGTGTCTTTTATACTGATAACGAGTTAAACAGGTGCCATTAATACAGGTAACAAGTGGAGGACAGAGGAGCCTCTTAAAGAAGAAGTTACAGGTCTGTGAGAGCCAGAAATCTTGCTTTTTTGTAGGTGACCAAATACTTATTTTCCACCATAATTTGCAAATAAATTCTTTAAAAATCAGACAATGTGATTTTCTGGATTTTTTTTTCTCATTCTGTCTCTCATAGTTGAAGTGTACCTATGATGAAAATTACAGGCCTCTCTCATCTTTTTAAGTGGGAGAACTTGCACAATTGGTGGCTGACTAAATACTTTTTTGCCCCCACTGTATATAAATTATACATTAAACTAAACATGGCTCATTGGATCAGAAACAAGCTACAGAGCTAAGTATGTGTTCGCAACCTCCTGGGAATTTTGTATTTACTTGTTGGGAAGTTGTAATTACGACATCAGATGCGTTCGAGTCCCTTTGGTTGTAGAAATATATTGGTGTAGCTTCTCTTAATTAATTACAAAGAAATACAACAGGGTTTTTAATTCTACTTCTAGAAAATGGCCTTATAACTGAAATCAGTTACAGTCTGAGACAAGTAAGCATTCAATTTCAACAACTTGACCATTAACTACAGACACTGCATCCAGATGATGTGTTTTCTTAGTTACATGTCCCAACTTGGAAACTCTGAACTCAAAGAAAATCAAAAGTTTTCCTACCTGTAATTACAAGTTTGTGGTGGTGCTCATGTGCATTCAATTCATAAATCTTGCCTTTAAAATTTAAATGCACCATAAAGACATTACAGCAGAAAGAGAAAAGTTTTCACAAAAAGTTTACAGATATAAAAGTTTATAAAGTTTATACGACAAAATAAAAATGGACATGTGTTTATATGTACTACGAAACAAAATGTAACCGCTTCACTCTCAATTTATTTTGTAGCAATGAACTAAATCAGTAATAGTTTAGCATTTAAAAGTAAATCTTCCATTCAGTCATGGTCATCTGAACATGTGAAAGATTTGTATTGTAACTGCTCCTTTATCAATTTTAGTTGAATAACCCTGGATTAGAATAAAAGAAAAAACAAACACAGGAAGAAATGTCTAAACATCTGATACAGAGATATGTACATGAACTAAATGACATGACACACTGTATTGTGTTGTGTTGTGTTTGATTGATTCTTTCTCACCTGTTGAGCCAGTGACTCAGGTCAGGCAGATGTGCCCATTGCACCCCGGTCTGGTTTAGTGACCTGAGCATTCGACAGCATGTCAGAGTGAGGAGTGGTGTGGCCAAGGCTAACCACTTCTCAGAGTCTGCACTGACCCCCAGCTCAGCCACCGGAAAGAAAGACGCAGATTTTTCCTCCATGGTAGAAGGCAGGAGAACACTTTCCTCCTCTTCTTCACCTGGGCGTCTCTTTTCCCTGAAATACTTCCTGCAGACGTCCTGGAAGACGGCCAAGCAAAGAGTGTTGAGCAGGAAGTACCAAGTCTGGTGTTCTTCTTCTACAAAGCTACTGGAGGCCAAGCTGAGAGTGTGGCCGAGTGTGCCGATCAGGAGCAGGACGTCCAGTTCAGAGAGAGTCCACTCTGATGAAGAGGTCTGAGATAGAGATAGAGAGAGAGAGAGAGAGAGAGAGAGAGAGAGAGAGAGAGAGAGAGAGAGAGAGAGAGAGAGAGAGAGAGAGAGAGAGAGAGAGAGAGAGAGAGAGGGAGGGAGGGAGATGTATAAAGTATCACCTATTACATGCACGCTCACACCCGCTGACTGTGTGCCTGCGATAGCTTCTCTCACACTTGAGTTCTCAGCTGTGTTAGGACGTGCTGAGAACTAATTAAAGGACTTTAAATTAAATCATAGGAATAAAAGTGTTAAGAGCCTGAAATGCAGGCACGTGTAAAATGTACTTTGTGCCAAATGAGCAACACTGAAATCAGAAGCAAGATTCCTGCAGTGCAGGATGCCATGGGTGAAAGGAGGAGAATTAACAAAATTCCTGTTAGATTCAACTGAACCGGAAAAAATTCCTGCCTGGAACACTGTGGGAAAAAACACAAATCAAGAAAACCAATGGAGCTACTTGGCCTGTTGCAGCCAATCATAGACATTTATCTAAATTATGTACTTAGCTGAGAGTGGCTCATTGGATCAGGAACTAGCTACAGGGCTAAATACGTGTTCAAGACCTGGTAGGAAGCTCGTATTTACAAATTGGGAAGTCGTAATTATGAGGTTAGGGGCGTTCAAGTCATTTAGGATGGAGCGAGATGGAGGTGTAAATTCTCTTAATTAACTACAAAAAATTTTGGGTTTCTTAACTCCTAGAAAATGACCTCATAACTGAGCTCAGCTTTTGAGACGAGAAAACATTCAATTTCATCAACTTTACCATCAACTACAGATGCTGCATCTATTAGTTCCACTGTGTTTTCTTACTCACACGCTCCAACTCGAAAACTTTGAGCTCAAAGTGAATCCCAAGTTTCCCACTCGTAATTACGATTTTGTGGTGTCATTTGTGTGCATTCAAAAGTCGTAAATAGTCTTGACTTGATGACTTGAACACACCATAACGGCATCGCATCAGAAAGTGTGGAATTTTCACAAAATGTTTATAGGTATTTCATGTTATTTGCTGTTATTCACTTGTGTGAATAACAGCATTCACTGTGTTTATCTCGACTATAAAAAAAGCTTCACTTCCACTTTATTTCATAGCTTTCAACTAATCAGTAATAGTTAAGCATTTAAAAAAAATCCACTCAGTCATGGTAGTTGCTTATCTGGACATGTTGAAGCAAAGAAATTTATGTATTGGCTCTGTTATAAATTTTAGTTAAATATCACTATATAACTTTAGTAGTTAAAATGAAAGAAAATAGAGTCCAGGAGATAATGCAATACATTACAATACTGAAAGCATCTTGAGAGTACCCTATTTATACAAGCTACACACAAACGCACACACACACACTACAGTGCTGCCCTTACTGTGTTATTAAGCAGCTCCAGGGAGCAACGTTTAGAGAGTTAAGCAATAAAAGATGGACATACATACATACACATCTATTGCCTTCTGCATGCCAGACCGACAACATAAATATTTCCCCAAGAGATCGCTTGCGACAACACACACTACAGCTGTGGACATTAAATACCGCAGGAGAAGGTTTCCTTTAACCGACCCCTTGGCTACCAACACATACTAACCAGTTAACCATGTCTAAATACTAGAATACAACAGTTTAGAATTCTCTACATTAACTGTACAGATATTTCACATATCTTCTTCATGGTTCTGAGTTATGCACAGAAAACACAGTCAGAGTCCACCTTGCCCTTGTGCACTAATGAAATCTTAATCTTAAATTAGTTACTGCATGTCTGAGAATCCTGACTGAGTAATACGAAACACGTGTCGCCATGACACCAGTTACCATAGGGACAGGGTACTCCTATGGGCTGTGACAGGGTGTCACTGCAATGACCAATGAGCCACCATCCATCACTGAGAGCAACGCTGAGAAGAACTTAGCCAAGGGGAAAATGAATTGTGTAACCAACACACTAACACTGATGTCTGTGTAAGCACAATCATGGAGAGGGGGAGAAAAAATATTACCACCCCCTCCCTCCCTCTTGCTTGCTCCCTGTCTCTCTCTCCCTTGCTATCTCTCTCTCCCTTTCAAGCCATGCTTGATTCCCCTCTACTGGAATATTTGTATTCCTGAAGCCTGAACTGACTGGAAAGCATCCTTCTGGAGATTATTGCCAGAGTTTGTTTCTCTACTCTTTGTTTTGGCCTCTGTTGGTTGTGGTTTTTGATCTCTGTATAAGAAGAAATCATTGTGAGGCTAAAATAAGAATGAAAGAAAAAAAGCACCAGGCTTTACTATTTATATGATAATTCAATGCATCCTATGAGCAGAAAATTCCTTCTGATGATATATCGTTTTGTTATTTTGAGCACTTCCCATCACCAGCAACTTATCAAAACCTGGATCTAGAACTAACTGGAGGTTTCACTACAAGAGAAAAACTCAAATGGATAAATATAACTGTTTTTTTGACAGAGACTAAAGAAGACCTCACTCTGTAAACTCTCCCTCTCCGATTACTTCTTCTCTTCATCTTGTGATATCCTTTTTAGGTGTCGTTGACAGTGCCAGAATGATTTATCCGTATATACACTCACTGTTCACTTTATTAGGAACACCCATGCAGTTACCTAATCAACCAATCATGTTGGCAGCAACACAATTAAAAAAAAACATCATGCAGATACAAGTCAAGAGCTTCAGTTCATCAAACATCAGAACGAAGAAAAAAATGAGATCTGTGTTACTTTAACTGTGGCATGGTTATGGCCAGATTGGCTCAGATTCTAGCTGCCAGGATGAATATATAATCACTGTATAACAGATGTATAACATCAAACCTTGAGGTGGATGGGCAGAACACCACATTAGGTTCCACTTCTGTCAGCCAGGAACCGGAATCTGAGGCTATCATGATTACAATAATATTATTCTTAATATTAATATGAATATTATCTATATTATTCTAATATTAGAATAACATCCAGGACTGAGAGCCCAAGTGGAGCTTGATGTGGTCTTCAGCTGTTGTAGCTCATCCATCTCAAGGGTTGATGTGATGTGTGTTCTGACATGCTTTTTTGCTCACTAGGGACGTGCTTATTTAAGTTAGTATAGACTTCCTGTCAGCTCAGACCAGTATGTTTCTTCTCCTCTGATCTCGCAGACCAGGATACTCAAACACTCAAATCAGCACATCTGGTAACAACCAAGCTCTTGACCTATATCTGCATGATTATATGAATTGTGCTGCTGCCACATGATTGGCTGATTAGATGCTTGTGTGTAGCATTATTACCTCACAGCTCCTGGATCCAGGATTCGACCCTGAGCTCAGGATATTGTCTGAGTAAAAAAAAAGTTAGTTAAAAAAAGTGTTGTTTTTTATTTTTTATTTAAATAATTAGACGAAGCCTGTTGAAATTTTATTGGTGTTTTTAATACACGGAATGTGGAGAAGGCTAGCACTACATGACATTAAAACGCATTCCAAACTATGTTTTATTAAGCATTCATGTCTATATGAAAGTCGTTTACTATTAAGAGGATTTAAAAGCTACTACGAATAGCTTAAAGTTGATCCTAAAGGAAATATATAGGGAGTGAAGCGACGCTAACACTGATCGTATATGCTGTCATTTTGTAGTAGGTGAATATGACACCTGCTGCATTATGCAGAAATTGTAACTTGTTTGTTGCTGTTGTGGATGTAAAGTGAGCAATAGATTACAATAGTTATACTCAGAAAAAAGCAAACGTCTTTTTGGTGCAAAATCATTTACTCATGCACCTCTTTCACACAGCATTTTTAGATGCTCAAAGAGCAAAAATCTTACCTGATTATTGCGAGTGTCTGAATAATGTTGGGTTTGTCTGGGAGCAAATGGTAGAAGTGAAATATACTGTCTGCTACTATTTACACATCCCCATACACTCAGATTTCTTGCCGTGAATGTGTATTTTTAGTATAAATTAATATCGTTTATTATAGTAATTGGCGGCAGTCTGGTGCTCTGTTTCAAATGAGCCGTCTGTGGAACAGGTCTGTGTTACAGCCAGGTCAAGCAGAAATCACAAAGTGAACAGCAATGCTGGCAAAATCAGATGAGCAAATAAAAATCATAATTAATACTCTTCAACACACTTCTATTCTTTCCCACTGTTTTTTCTCTCTTGGGAATATAGATTATATTGGCAAAGCAAAAAAAAAAACCAGGCACTTAGTAATCATTCAAACTGCAAGTTATTACAGTGCTAACTATACCCAAAAGCCATGAATCATGACTTCTCTCAAGCTGTCCCCTTTCATATACACAGCAGACAAATCCATATACATATAATACACACAGAAATATATTCAATCTCATTTGAACTGTATAGTGTGTTTAATAATGGACATTGTCACAAAGCAGCTTTGCAGAAATGTATAAATTAAGGATAACATTTTTTTTTTTTTTTTTTTTAAAGAGTTGACGGTGGCAAGGACATCTCCCTGAGATGATATGGGGAAGAAAAAAAAAACAAAAGAGAGAAGCCATCCTCATCTGGGTGACACCAGACAGTTTGAATATAACTAATTGCTTTCTATAACTGGTTAGAAAAGTGCAAATGTGTAAACAGGAAGTTCTAGTTTTAACATGAAGTCTATATTGTTGAAGCTATCACCTGGTAACTGATGGAGTCAATTACAGCTATCCTCACAGTTTATAAGTGGAACATACACTCCCAGTGCACTTTATTAGGAGTACCCGCAGACCTAGCCATTCGTGCAAGTCAGTTCAAAGGCAATTGTTTGGAAATTCCTCGTAAGGAGGAACCAGGTTTGTTGCAGTCTACTGCCTCAGTTACTTGGATTTTTCATGGTATCAATAGCAAAAAGAGGCATGCTGCATCCCAGTGCGTCTCCTTATACTATACACTAAAAGTTTTTGGGAAGAAAAAGAACATACTTTTGAGTCTGTCGTAAAAGAGTATGCAAGCGGTGGGATATATTAACATGCCATGTAACAAAAAAATAACACTGTTGCCTAATTACGCACACTGTCCCTGCAAGCAAACTGCTTGTTGCATTTCAGCTGTTCTTGATTCATTATTCCTTATAGAATTTATACTATGCAATTTAATTAACTCTTCCCTGGATTCATTTAATCCACATTTCTGCAGACTGAATTTGGCAAAGCATACTGCCACAAATCCCCTTCTCCCTTGTGTAGGCAATATTAACCGAAAAAATGTTCAAGGATCCACGCTCCATGAAAATCTACCAGAAATAGCAGACCATCCAGGTACCTTTGGGCTATTCATTTTAACATACTATGACTTGGGACACACTAACCGTGAATACTACTCAGGACTGATACTAGTCCAACTTGGACACAGTAACTAGTTGCATTGAAATCGTGGACCATAACAGTGACTACTCATTCGATTCAGTACTGATTGGCCAGTGATACAGTACATACTGATCATTATATGTGTGTAGTATGAACAAAACCTAGACATCTGCCATGCTGGCATTGCCATGTGACCAACAATGTCAGTAAAGAATTTATTCAGGTGTATTTAAACAAGTATGCTCTAACCACAAGGAGCAGCTATATATCAAATCTATAGCATCACACTTAAAAAGAGCTGACGTGCTGCCTTCTGCTGTTTTTGATTCCATGCCAGCCACATTGTCTTATGGGATAGCACGGTGTCCATTTTTTCAACATTGCAGAATCACAGTGGTAGCAGTAGATCATCCAGGTATTTCTCACCTAGTGTATTATAAACACTGAGAATTCAGACATATTACTCCTCTCCTGTACTGCTTTTCTTCTAACGTATAGTAGGGAAGTAGGGATATCTGGATGCAGCTATCGTCTCTAAAAGGTAATTTTATAGCCACAGGAGAATTACTAAATATTAATGATCACAACTGGCCAATCAGAAGATTCTAAAAATCATTCTGTTAATTTTCAGGATCTTCTAGACTCAGTAGAGACAGTCAGTTGGGAGTACGGGCATAAAACTGAAATAAAATCTGTCTCTAATATATTGTTTTGAAATGAATTCTGATGTAAGTAAAATAGAGGCCCAGGCTGACTTGCCAAAAGAAATGTGTGGCAACATGAAATGTGTAAGGTTGTGAAAATCTGAAACTGGATAGATTTAGCTTAGGGTGTATGTAAACCTTTGGCCTCAACTGTAAATATAATTTGAGTTTGTGCTGTTAACATGTAGAGAACTACTTCTTTATGCTGCTATGGCTCAAAGTAAAGAAACCTGTCTTGTTTTCTCTGTTCTCTCTCTACCAAGAAAAAAAGGAAGTAAACTAGCTTACTAAAAACTAAAATTAATCTTCACCTATAAGGGCTACAGTACAGATGAATAAAAAATGACAAGATATTGGTAGGCTTAATAGTATTTTCCTTAAAACCTCAAATCTGAAGCAGTGTGAGAAATATGGCGTTCACAATGTTAGCATATGTGTCCCTGTTCAATTATTTCCATCGAGGTAATGTGCAACGTCCACTTAAATAATCAGACATAAATTGTGTGTGTGAGCTGCTTTTCATTTTTTGTCACCAGGCCAATTAATTTCATCAGACACTTCTAGCCAGGTTTGGACGTGGAAAGAAAAAAGTAGGTGAGTCATCAATGTTCTTGCCAGCTTTCAGTCAGGGTGAAAATGACCTTCAAAAAGCATGATGAGCCAGATCATTAATACTCTTTCTACATGTGTTTTAATCCTAATTCATTCCTATATCATTATATAAACTCAAGGATCCCTCTCTCATACAAACACATCTGTACTATTCTTTTTCATATAATCTTGAAAAGAAAGAGAGAGATAAAGAAAGAAAAAAAAAGAGAGAGAGAGAGAGAGAGAGAGAGAGAGAGAGAGAGAGAGAGAGAGAGAGAGAGAGAGAGGGGAAATAGTAAGATAGTGAAAGACAGGAAACAGCGACAGAAAAAAGGAGATGACTCTTCACCTTGGAGGGCGTAATTAAGAAAGCTAGGCTTTTTTTTTTATAAGTTAATTTGTTCACCGATTCTAAGCAAGGTAACATACGCTCCACTGTCCTTCTAACAATAGACGTTCAGCAGACAGAAGTTTTTTAAAGGTAACCTATTCACAGGAGGAAGGAACAGCTATTTAATAAGACCTTTACATTTTAAAAGAAGTGGTGGCACTGAAAAGCTAGAAGAAGGTGAAAAAAAAAGGCTGTGTAACGATAAAGCACTGCAACTTACTATATCTGCCTCGCAGATCAAAAGGTGATCCAATTACCAGGCAACCCAAACCTGCATTACAACCGCAGCAGAGCAGACTGAAACACAACTTTTCTGTTACCACACACACATACACACCTAGAGCACAAGAACTCGCTCTCAGCTCATACACTGTTACATGAACAAAGGACTTTAGAGTGGAAAAAATGATGCTGGTGTAGTAGAGAGGCTGCCTCAGCAGAACTCCTGCCTAAGAACTGCTGCTGTAATCATAAAGAAGTGATGATTCTCATAATAAATGTCCTTTCAACACATTTGTCTGATTTTATAGTACACAATTGTGGTAATGATTTATACTCTCACTATCCAATGTCATCTACAAGAGAATGGATTTCCTTTTCTCCTCTCTAGGTTTCTTCCTCGTGCATGAGGGAATCTGTGGTGTAATATTTATTCACCACTCATCCAAAAGCTTTCAGCGGTCTCTCAATGCTGAACCAAAAGCCTTGCATGAATTCAGAAGAGAAACAGCTTGCAGGGTTTACAGACTGGATATTGAATTCATCTCTTTTGGGTTATTTGACAAACATTTGCACCAGGCTTTGGAATTTCAGGTAATACGAAACCAAACCTAAGCAGATTGAAACTAACAACCGCAATCCCACACTGCCTTTCCCGCTTCTTTTCTATCTCACTCACCTTGAATTGCTTGTTATCGACTTTGAGTGCACGTCTGGCTGCCATGGACACCAGAGAACAAAACAGGGCTGAGGAGAAGACGATGGCGATAAAGACCAGGAGCCAGGGCAGTGAGCAGAAGTAGCAGGAGGCCTCGGACGAAGTGCACACCAGCACATGAACAGAGGAACCCAGCAGGACGAGGAGGTAGAAGGGTAAAGAGAGGAAAGTGGTTGCCAGGGGAACGTCCACACATGCAGCACCGCTCAGAGCCTCTGGCATGGCCAACAACAGCAGCACCAGAATCTATAGCAAGATGAAGATCAAGGGATTAGATATTAATTGTATTTAATGAATGAGAAAGAAAGTACACACAGCTGTTCCGTGTCATATTCATTACCTGAACAATACGACTTATATAAGACTTTTTAAAATATAGAGTATAAACACAGTTTATTTACATTTTATATAGATTGCCCAAAAGATTGTGGACACCATATTTTTGTGCCAGATTTATTCCCCCTTGCTTTTATAATAAGCTCCACTCTTCTTAGAAAGCTTTCCACTAGAATCAGTCACCGATGGCAGGTGAGGAGGCCTGGTGCACAGTCAGAGCTTCAGTATATCCCAAAGATGTTCAGTGTGGTTGTGGTCAGGTCTTTGTACAACAAGAATCTTGGCAAAGCATGTCTTCATTTATTGTTTAACTAGATTGTTTAGTTTTAAAAACTATGAATAAAAAAAGTAATAGCCAGGACACCAAATCTGTTGCAACTGTTCTACTGATTTCTCCTGAACAGAATTCTGCTCACATTGGACAGCCCCGCTGATATGTTCAGTGTGATCAGCAGCCCTGCCAGACTGAACCTGCTGATTAGACTGAAGCGACACTCAAGCAAGGGCCAACGTGCCTTTCAGGGGAGTTGCCTTTGACACATTAATAGGCAAGTCCAATTACCATACCTTCCCCTACCAATCTTCTGCCTAATCCCAGGGCCTGATCCACAGGCTAAATGTCCCTGCACACAGCCTGTCAGTCTCACACCTACCCTAGCACTAAACTGTGTTTAGAAATACCAAGTGAACGCCTACACATTCCTTCAGCTGCATACAGGCTTCAGTCTAGAGGCACAGAGAGTGCAGGCTGGAAAGAATGGAAAATCAGTGGAAATTATTAAATGGGCTGAGTTTTCATTTAGACAGCACATTGGAATCAAAGGGGTTTGTGAATATATAAATTCCACATCATTGTTCATACATGTCACACGCCACATTAATAAATAAATTAGACACTCACTGCTTTAAGATTTTGTAGTTTTTCATAAGTAGTTCTGTTGCTGCCTAACCTACTAGAGGCTATATATATTTATGGAAACTTTCCAAAATAAAAAAATGCAAAAAAACAAACAGCTATCTGCTATATGAAATGTTCATATATCCAAACAGAAATAAACACGTCTCAATCTGAAAGCCAAAAGCGTTCTGACTAATTTTAATCAGACTTACGGCAGTAAAATAAGTATGGCAATAAAATAATAATAAGCCAAATTCCATTCCAATAGGGAACAGAATGCCAGTGTACTGGTAAAAGGGGTTAAGTCACTTTGGATAAATTGTATAAACCTCTAGATCTTCTCGAAAAGAGAGCAAATGGTGTCAATGTGAATTTTCTGCTTGCTCTGCCATTAAAGAATTGTTTATACCTGCACTGTTCATGTGCCATCATCAGTCAGCAAGTACAACAAAGAGATGTAAAATCAGCAGCAATTGTTCTCTCTCCAGGAGTGGGCTTCCAAAACAAAAAGAGATACATATATATATTTATATATATATATATATATATATATATATATATATATATATATATATATATATATATATATATATATATATATATATATGCATATGCATCTCAACAAATTAGAATACTTCATACTTCATAATACTTCATTTAGTGGTGTTTTTCCTTCTGGAAAGTATGTTCATTTACTGTACATGTACTCAATACTTGGTAGGGGCTCCTTTTGCTTTAATTACTGCCTCAACTGGGCGTGGCATGGAGGTGATCAGTTTGTGGCACTGCTGAGGTGGTATGGAAGCCCAGGTTTCTTTGACAGTGGCCTTCAGCTCATCTGCATTTTTTGGTCTCTTGTTTCTCATTTTCCTCTTGACAATATCCCATAGATTCTCTATGGGGTTCAGGTCTGGTGAGTTTGCTGGCCAGTCAAGCACACCAACACCATGGTCATTTAACCAACTTTTGGTGCTTTTGGCAGTGTGGGCAGGTGCCAAATCCTGCTGGAAAATGAAATCAGCATCTTCAAAAAGCTGGTCAGCAGAAGGAAGCATGAAGTGCTCCAAAATTTCTTGGTAAACGGGTGCAGTGACTTTGGTTTTCAAAAAACACAATGGACCAACACCAGCAGATGACCTTGCACCCCAAATCATCACAGACTGTGGAAACTTAACACTGGACTTCAAGCAACTTGGGCTATGAGCTTCTCCACCCTTCCTCCAGACTCTAGGACCTTGGTTTCCAAATGAAATACAAAACTTGCTCTCATCTGAAAAGAGGACTTTGGACCACTGGGCAACAGTCCAGTTCTTCTTCTCCTTAGCGCAAAACAATCAATAGTGAAATGGCACTTAGATCTCACACAAATTGAGTCAACATCCCTTTCCTCCCAGTCTGTTCTGCCATTCCCCTCTAAATATCTTATAAAGCATTCTCATGTTTTAGCAAACTGATATCTCTTATTCTGCAAATAAAACTCTATACGTTCTAGGGGAGTTCATTGAGCCAAAGCTGGAAAGAGGGAGGCAATTTATTTTTTCCAGAAAATTGAAATAAGTTTTTTGGCCGTTAACAGTCAGCATTTTTTTTCATATAATACATACAAGGCATTATATCATTTTTATTATAAAATTGGTGGCACATATTGGAAAGAATAAATACAAACAGGTAGCAACTGTACTCTGTATACATTAGACAGCACTGCACTTGAATTGGACCGGCCTCAACATTTTTACAGAAGACAGTTCAATGATGCATAATAAATGACTGCAATAAATCAATTTGAACCAATGACTAATTCAATGCAGTGTTCACTAACTCCAGACCTCCATAAGTATCCAAAAATGTCATGTTCTCATGACAATAGCACACTGTTTACTATCTCCTTCCTAAGATAAATGTGTACATTGCTGAACATAGACTTTCACCTTCAACTGCTCCAGATAATGAAGTTTTTTTTTGGGGGTTAATACATAAAGGCATTATATCATTTTCGATCAGAGACCTTGACTACCTGGAACACTTGTTTAATATAAATATAAAAATGTTGATATAAAACAATACTCGCTTTAATAATCGACTTTTATGATGAAGGTCAGACACAGAAATATACTGATTGCTGGCTCGACAAAACAATCTAGCCATGGGGGTCACAGTCCAGTGACTTCTGTGCCGGTCCCAAGCCCGGATAAATAGAGAGGGTTGTGTCAGGAAGGGCGTTGCCCAAAACATTGCCAAATTTAACCATGCGAATCGCCAGTACGAATTTCATACCGGATCGGTCGAGGCCCGGGTTAACAACGACCGCCATCGGTGCCGTTGACCTACAGGGCGCTGGTGGAAATTGGGCTACTGTTGGTCGAAGAAGTAGAGGAGGGAGGAGAGTGCGCAGACAGAGAGAGAAGAGGAAAGGTAAGAGTGTAGGACTGAGAATAGGAACTCTGAATGTTGGTACTATGACAGGGAAAGGTAGAGAGCTGGCTGATATGATGGAGAGAAGGAAGGTGGATATACTGTGTGTACAGGAGACCAGGTGGAAGGGTAGCAAGGCTCGTAGTATAGGAGCAGGATTCAAGCTGTTTTATTATGGTGTGGATAGTAAGAGAAATGGGGTAGGTGTGGTCCTGAAGGAGGAGTTTGTGAGGAATGTTCTGGAGGTGAAGAGAGTGTCAGACAGGGTGATGAGTCTGAAGTTAGAGATTGAAGGGGTGATGTTGAATGTTGTTAGTGGTTATGCCCCACAGGTAGGTTGTGAGTTAGAGGAGAAAGAAAGATTCTGGAGTGAATTAGATGAGGTGATGGAGAGTATTCCCACGGGTGAGAGAGTGGTGATAGGAGCAGATTTTAATGGACATGTTGGTGAGGGAAACAGAGGTGATGAGGAGGTGATTGGCAAGTTTGGAGTTAAGGAAAGGAACCTTGAAGGACAGATGGTAGTGGACTTTGCTAAGAGGATGGACATGGCTGTGGTTAACACTTATTTTCAGAAGAGGGAGGAGCATAGAGTGACTTACAAGAGTGGAGGTAGGAGAACACAGGTAGATTACATCCTATGTAGAAGAGGCAATCTGAAAGAGATTAGTGACTGTAAAGTTGTAGTGGGAGAGAGTGTAGCCAGACAGCATAGGATGGTGGTCTGTAGGATGACTTTGTTCGTCTGTAAGATGAAGAGGTCAAAGATAGAGAAGAAAACCAAGTGGTGTAAGCTGAAAAAGGAGCAATGTTGTGAGGAATTTAGACAGAAGTTGAGGCAGGCTCTGGGTGGTCAGGTAGTGCTGCCAGATGACTGGGAAACTACAGCAAAAGTAATCAGGGAGACAGGGAGAAAGGTGCTGGGTGTGTCATCTGGAAGGAGGAAAGAAGATAAGGAGACTTGGTGGTGGAATGAGGAAGTTCAGGATAGTATCCAGAGGAAGAGGTTAGCCAAGAAGATGTGGGACATGGACAGGACAGAAGAGAACAGACAGGAATACAAGGAGTTACAGTGCAGAGTGAAGAGGGAGGTGTCTAAGGCCAAGCAGAAGGCATATGACGAGTTGTACACTAGGTTAGACACTAGAGAAGGAGAGAAGGACTTGTACAGGTTAGCTAGGCAGAGGGATCGAGATGGGAAGGATGTGCAGCAAGTTAGGGTTATTAAGGATAGAGATGGAAGTGTGCTCACAAGTGAGGAGAGTGTACAGAGGAGATGGAAGGAGTACTTTGAGGAGCTGATGAATGAGGAAAATGAGAGGGAAAAAAGAGTAGAAGGGGTGAACTCTGTGGAACAGAAAGTAGATAAGGTTAGAAAGGATGAAGTCAGGAAGGCTTTGAAGAGGATGAAAAGTGGAAAGGCAGTTGGTCCTGATGACATCCCGGTGGAGGTCTGGAAGTGTCTAGGAGAGGCAGCAGTGGAATTTTTAACTAGTTTGTTCAACAGGGTTTTAGAGAGTGAGAAGATGCCTGAGGAATGGAGAAGAAGTGTGTTAATGCCGATCTTTAAGAATAAGGGTGACGTGCAGAGTTGCAGCAACTATAGGGGGATAAAGTTGATGAGCCATACAATGAAGCTATGGGAAAGAGTAGTGGAAGCTAGGTTAAGGAAGGTAGTGTGTATGGCTTGTATGGCTTCATGCCCAGAAAGAGCACAACAGATGCAATTTTTGCTCATGTTCAGAGGAGGGAGAGTGAGTATATTGGGAGGAGAATGTTGGACAGGGAGCTGCCAGGCAGGAGGCAAAGAGGAAGGGCAAAGAGGAGGTATATGGATGGAATTAATGAGGATATGAAGCTAGTGGGTGCAAGTGTTGAGGATGCAGAAGATAGGGATAGGTGGAGAGAGATGATTCGCTGTGGCGACCCCTGAAGGGAAAAGCCGAAAGAAGAAGAAGAAGCTGGCTCTACAAAACATTTTCTTCATAACCATATGTAAAAATCTTTTGCATAACCTGAGCCAGGAGGACGTCTTCATTAGTCTGAACTGCTGAATAAACTCAGTTCTTGCTGAGTATCTTACAGAGCAGCCCCTTTGGGAGCACTGACATTAAAAAAAAAGAAAAAAAAAAAAAGGACACGATGCAGCAACAAAGCAACATCGGTCAAAGAATTGAAGCGTTGAAATCTACGTTCCTCATTTCTTGGCACTATCTTGGCCCCAAACCAGAAAAAGGCTCTCTTTCTATTAACTCATGAAATAGAGAACATTGCCTGATGGGTCACCTCAAGAACTTTAGCACCAAAAAGAAGAAGAAGAGCCAAATTATTCTTATTATTGAGTGTAAAATGGAGCCAAAGCTCTTCTGAACACGCACACACACACACACACACACACAGCCTGTGCTGTCATCCTTTATATCAGAAGGAAAATATTGCTGACTGAGCTGTTATGTGTGTCCAGAATCCAAAGTAAAAAAAGACCATGCAAATGTCTCAGTTTATAAGTTTAAAAAGATTTTCAAACTAAAAATGCACCAGTTGCTGCATTTAAAAAAAAAACTGTGGTGAAATATACAAAAGTATAACACAGCAATATTCTGAGTTCAAACCTACAGAGACATTGTATTTCTCTTTTATAAAAAATAAAATAAAATAAATAAATCCTTGAAAATGCATCAATTGTGTTGAAAGAACACAATTTGTATGGCCATGATTGCTAATCTCCATAATATGTAATTCTGCTATACTTCCAATAGCAAACAATCATTTTCCAGCTAGACATTTAGTTGCTTGATTACATTCAGCTGCCAAAAAACAGCCACTTAACATAAAAAAGCCTTTTTACAGTTCTTTGGAAGTGCACTAAATGAACGAGTCAATAAAATGTGTAGAATCTCTAGTCCATAGAGGCAATTCATGCATAAACTACCACATGAGGCATTCAGCTTTTAGTGAGCAGCACAGAACATGAGTAGAACTCAAGTTCTTACAATGCAGGACAAACTCCATTCACAATGTGCCATAGTACTGCAACGGAGCTCAAATAAAAGAGTAATTTATCACACACACACATGCACACACACACACACACACTTTCTCTTGTCTCCTATTTGGCAGGAGGAGTGGAGCTATTAACACTCAGACCACAAGATTCAGAGTCAGGTTTTACCCACAGGCCAGCAGGTAGTTCAATAATGGGTTGTAAACACGTCACCTATTTCCCACAGTTACTAACAATTTTAACAGACATTTTAATCTTTATACTATGATTCAAATCAGATTTCATTTTCAAATCCAACTTTTATCCACAATGAAAATGGCAAGCGACCCAGTCCAATGTTTTGCGTTTGTTTGCAGCCGGCATCTAAACATGTTTTAGTGTAATGTACAGTAGACCAAAAGTTTAAAAACAAAACAAATAGAAACTTCTAAACTTAAACAGGTCTTATAAGATTTTCTGTCATCAGTGTTCAACAATGAATTAGGTGCGTCTCAATCTAGCTTGGGGGGGCACGGTGGCTTAGTGGTTAACACATTTGCCTCACACATTTGCCTTGTTCGATTCCCGCCTCCACCATGTGTGTGTGGAGATTGCATGTTCTCCCCGTGCCTCGGGGGTTTCCTCTGGGTACTCCGGTTTCCTCCCCCGGTCCAAAGACATGTGTGGTAGGTTGATTGGCATCTCTAAATTGTCCGTAGTGTGTGATTGCGTGTGTGATTGCGTGCGTGATTGCGTGAGTGAATGAGAGTGTGTGTGTGCCCTGTGATGGGTTGGCACTCCGTCCAGGGTGTATCCTGCCTTGATGCCTAATGACGCCGAGAATAGATCGGATAAGCGGTAGACAATGAATGAATGAATGAATCTAGCTCACTAGGAGGTGAATCAGTATATAGTGTACTCAAGTTCAGGGCACGGCTATGGACTCACTACACATTAGGACACTATTAGGACAATTTCTGCAACATTCTAATTTCCTCATGTTACTGTAAAAACCACAAACATATCAAATATTTAAGTTTTATATGTCATAAAATTTGATAGTTTTATCACACATTTTTCTGCCATGCTACTTTAAGCAGGATCACAGGCTAAGTTGTGGATTTTTTAAAATCATTCAACACTTAAAGTTATTAGACACAAACAAACCATATATAGAATGTCAATATAAAGTTAAATGATCACTAATGTAAGAGAGCAACGACAACAAGCTGCTTAAAATTGTAAATGAAGCTGGCTGAGCGTTCTCCAGCCTTTTTTTCTAGAATTTTCTGATAGGAATTTTTTTTTAAAAGATACTTCAGTAAACATGACATCATTTCTATTAAGGAAACATGTGTATGTGTAGTGTATGTGGTGCACTGTGGGATCGTTTTTAGGGAACAAACATTCCAGTGCACTGGAATGATTGTGATTGAGACTTAAAATAGCTGACTCCCTGATTAGTGTCCTGACTACTGAACTGGAGGGCTGATTGAGACACACCCCATGACTGGATACTGGCCATGCCTCAATCTCCATAATGGCAGAAAACTAGCAAGTGTTTCATCATCCCAGAACTACTCAGCATAACTCCGGTGATGTTATAACAACCAAAGTGCAGTCCAAATATATAAGGTTTGGTAATAGTGGAATCTCAGTTTTTAAAATCGGATTTAAGAAACAGATCAGATTTGCCTTGCTGTCTGAACAAAGCCTTTACACGATCATCTATACTGATGTCAGTATTTACTGTGTATATTGATGTCAGTATGGTGTACCTGATGTCAGTATTTACTGTGTATATTTCTTGTAAAATTTGTGGCACATGTTGAAAAGAATAGATGTGAATAGGTAAGAATGAGATTTAGCTCAGCATCTTTACTGCTGAAGGTATCTGAAGACGTTCCAGTGGTTACAAATAATATATGATTATGATAAAACAGTTTGAACCAATGACTAGTTCAGTGCAGTGTTCACCAAATCCAGATCTCCATAAGCACCCTAGAGTTTCATGTTCTCCTGACAATAACATACTGATTACTTCCTAAGATCAGTGTGTTGCGTTTAAGCAAAGACTTACGCTACGTTTTTCTTTTTTGCTATGATTTTATCACTGGAAGTAGCCAGTTGCTGCACTGTGAAGTCACCAGTAGGCTTAGTTACTATAGTACTATACATACACAACTAGAGCTGACATCAAATCAGATTCCTTGGCATTAAATGAAACATTCTGAAGGGAGATTTGCCGTTTGTGTATACATTTCGGTACTATATATATGCAACATATGACAGCAATAAAGGAGAAGCAGTGTGTCCTTTTTCTGTCTTCACTCATATTGGTAGTCGCTTTATGTTTGCATAAAGTTAAACTTTTCTCAACATGCCCACACAGATTAGCTGGAAGCCACCAACTCTCATTTAAAATGAAAGGACTCGGCTCACTTTGTCTCTGCAAGTCACTGGATGTGTAAATGCAGCATTAGGGTGGAAGGGAGAACACATCTGTACCACAGGGCTGTCTACTTGGCCAGCCTTACTTTCCTTGTGGAGAAAGACAGCCTTCAGTGTTCACATATTTCTGCCTACTGAAGAGCTTCAGTCAATGTTCAACTGTTTGCAGCTGTTCTGTTCAGTTTGGTTGGTTGTTCAGAGGTCATCAGGGGAGAGAATCCGCCTAATGAAGCGTGTAATAACTTGGCTGTAGGCTTGGATGGAGAGGAAAAGAGCTCTTCAGGCCAAGAACAATCAAATGCATCCTCTGCAATGCCCTTCTTAAGTTAAAAAAAAAAAAGTCTGTTGCTTTAAGAGGCACAGTTTCAGACATATGCATGTGTAACCATGGATTCAGCAATTAAAAGATGCAAAAATGGCAAGATGTCAGCAGATTAACAACTAGGGGTTTAAAAGCTGACAAATATACACTGTTTCATGAAGTGTGCTGGATATAGTAAGCTATAGCACGTAGGTGCAGTGCAGTACTTTGCGTTTAAAAACTATTAAGCAATATCATATGTAGTTATAGAAAGTGTATGGAGCCAATTGGGATTCAGCCAGTCTTGGCATCTGAGATAATTGCTGAAACATCTACCGAATGTCCTTGACTGCTTAAAGAAGGACAAATCCTTATTTGATTGAGAAAGAAGTAAGATTCCTCTTAAATATTACCTGCAGTATGAGACTCATGCCCACCATCATGGAGTACATGTCGTATTTGCCCAGCTGCTTGCTGAGGGCTGCGCTCATGGCTTGCAGAGCCTCCAGGTACTGCTTCAGCACCTTTTCCGCCATGTTGCTCAGCACTTCAGACGTATTTCCCTCTACATATAGCTTCATCCAGCTCCCATGGGCTTTCTCTGCCATCCGAAACTGCTCGTAACCATCCTCTGTGTGAAATGGAAAGAAATTAGCATAATTAAAAAAATAAGGCAAACAACAGTCTCTAACCAACAGAAGGCAGTATGTGACAAAGCACACTTCCACTCTGTGGTAGCACTGGTGTGTCTGAGAACATGGAAAAGCATTAATGTGTTTGAGAGCAGAGTGGAAAGCCCAAGGCGATCTCAGCAGGCAACTCCCAGAATGTTAACAGGCATGTCAGCCTCATGTAGCACACACAGCTCACTACCAGAAGTCTCTCTGTTCTCTCTAAGCAGCTTTTTTAAACTGCAAAATATACTAAAACTTTTGGGACTGAAAAATTAGAAACACATTTTTTCTCCTTTGGTCACATGACCAGTACCAAAGATCTTAAGTTCGAAATGTGCAAAATGGCATCAGTAGAAATAAACGATACAGAGGGGCAGGACTAGAGACACTGTTCATTGCTAATTAGTTACATTTGCACGCATCACACAGTTGTCATGTAAGGGGAGACAAATGAAATCGTGAAACAAGTAGAGGTCAGGTGATCTGCAAACAAAAGGGTGTGGCTAATCCAAAACATGAGGTAACAGAACAAGATCCAGAATGGCAATGCAGAACAAAACGGCTCAGTAGCATCATGCGGCAAAACGGTCAACATTTACTTCGCACTGAACACTGGGGGCGTAAATACACAAGGGTGTAAATACACAAACTATTTAATGGGCAAAATAAAAACAGGCGAGAGCAATCAGGAAACATGTGGGACACAACCATTGGCAAAATAGGTGAGAACACATGAGCCAAAATAACTCATAGATAATGCACGAGTTAAGATTAATAAAATATAAAAGGATGACAAACCTGGAAGCATGAGCTGCGGGCTGCTACGATCACTAAGTGGCTCCGCTTGCCACACTCGACACATAGTGAAGGTTCCTGGCCGCTATCATCATAGTTTTCATAAAACACATCTTAAATCTGTGGCGGTCTCACTGGGACCATCCAAAATGGTTTAAAGCAAAGCTAAAAAAAAAAGTGTTTTTTAATGAGTATACCATCTTTATGGTGTACCTCAAGGTTATGTTCTAGGCCCACTTTCATTGTCAGTGTTTGATCATGTCCTTATAATGTTATTTGTGTTCTGCTATCTTTCTGACAACAACATAAAATCAACTAATCATCAGTGTGCAAATTATTCATCTAGTCATTATAGCTGACAGCACGCTTTTTTATGAATCTAAACGGAACTGTTTCACACACACCGAACTTTAAAGTGATGTTGTTTCACATCAAAAGTTAGTGTTGTTTGATGGTGGTTACTGTTCTAGCTATTATGATAAGTGTTACATATCTCAGGGTGCCAGAAAATTATCTAAAACTTGAACCCTTAAATGAAGTTTCATTGGCTGCTTAGTCAGGTCCTGTCGTTAAAAAATTCCATTACATCTCCTCGTTCTGTCTGTCTCTTGCTCGCTCTGAAACTCTGTCATGCACATATTTCCGCCCTCTTATTCCTTCTTTGAATTTCAGATTACGCTCAGTTCCTACCCGGCCCTCCTGATCTCCATCCTCCTTGGTGTGCTGCTTGGCTTGAATAATAAAGGCCTTATGGAGACGAATAGTGGCTCACATTATGCAGGCCAAAGCAGTGCGTAGAAGAGCAGATACAATAGCCTGGAGTCAGAAACATGAATCACACAGCAGAAACAAGTACTGATCAGCCAGGAATTCCACCGGAGGATGTTTTAAGGTGGGGGTGGTGGTGATGTGGAGTGGTGGGGATAATCTATCTTTATCACAGATTGCATAAACCAGGCAAAACATAGGTCCATAGTGTGAAGTGTGTAATACCTGCTAAGGGAAAGATTAGCTTGGTTAGTCTACATGCAAAGAAAGCTAATCCAGAGTTAATCCAGTCTGTCCTTCATAGAGCAGGAGATTAAGGGGGAACTAAGACCGTGTGGGGATAGAATAGGAGGCAACAGTGCAAGATTATGCAGCTATGACACAGCAATAAATTCAAGTAATGGGAAAACACTGAAGATAGCAGACATAATCGAGTTTGGGATAAAATGAAGGAATTTAATATGATAACAATCCAGTGAATCATAACTAAAGTAGACAGAATAGCCAAGGTGATGGTGATAATAGTACAGAAATCTGGGCAGTAATGGAATTGAATACCATAATTGCACTAATTATTTCTCCTCTTAACCAATTGTTTTATGTTCATTCAGCTTTTATTGAACATAAAGGTACATTTCTTCCCATTAATCCGTGAGTCTAGAGTGAAGAATTATGACCCTGACAGCCAGACTTATTACCATCACATCCTCTAATGTAATAACATTATTAATAATGCTGTTACGCTAAAGCCTCAATCTCAGTCTATGAATCCCAGAAGTCTTTCTCAAACGTGGAGTCATCTATTGAGTGTTGATAATGAAAGTTTAATTTCACACATTGATCACTGGGCAGACTATAAATGAATGGATTGCATTCTTTTCAAGCAGGACCTAATGGGGTCATTACTGCCCACCACCCCTCTCTCTGCATTACTGCTAATTATTACGGTCTCTGAGAGGAGCCCTATGAATGAATATTTACTGCTTTAACAGGACACAACAGAGACAGAGAGAATTGAACGGAGACAGAGACAGGGACAGAGAGAGAGAGAGAGAGAGAGAGATGTAAGTTGCTAAGTGATATAGAGCAATGCTTAGAGGGATCAATTATAAGAATACTGTTCAATCATAGATCTCATCTGACTTAATACACCCCCCCCCATAAAAAAAACCCCACACACACAGTTCCATGTATACAGGAGCAAATGCCTTATTCCGCATGGTTCTCTGATAGAACAGATAGAAGACACTCCTCTTTACTGCTGCACTCATGATGGCACCTTCGGCACAGATCCTAACATTAAATCTGTCACTTGTGTCGGATCTAAACTCCATTTTCACTTTATTCAGGTTGTCCATACAGTAGGTAAAGTTAAATGTATAACTATTATTTCAATCTGCTGCAAGAGCAATTTATATGCATAGAGTAACTATAGAAAATCTCATTTCATTTATTCATCCATCCATTCATCTTCAGCAACCATGTTATTGGGGTGAATCAGAAACCAATACCAGAAACACAGTGCAATGCATCAGAATTCATTCCAGTTAGGAAGCCATGCACACATTCGTTCATGCCTAGGGGAAAATTTAAAGCAGCCAATCTGCCTAACTGTATATTTTTTGGACAGTTGGAGCAAACTGGAGAACCCAGCTGTCACACCTGGCTCTAAGATGCAGCATAGAGGCAAGTAACACAACTAGAACAGGCAACACAAAAAACTGGAATAGCAGAATAACAGTGTCAATTGGCAGAATGTCAATCAGTCAAATGGAAATAAACAAAGTTTTTCTTATCAGCTGGTGTGTGAACGCACACTAAACAATAACCAAGATGATGCCAAACTGCCTAAGCAGCAGTCCTGACAAAGCAAGAACATGGACCTGTGAGGAGGCAACACTACCAGCTGTGCCATATGGGCCATAAAATATATAAACAAGCAAACAAACAAAAAAATTAATTATCATTATTAATAATAATAATAGTATTTTAAAAAATGTTAATATTTAATTTCATACAAACATGTATATGTATGTATATGTATGTATATATGTATATATATATGTATGTATACATATATATAACATAACATATATATATATATATACACACACATACATATGTGTATATATGTGTATATATATATATATATATATATATATATATATATATATATATATATATATATATATATATATATATATATATATATGTGTATATATATTATATATATATATATATATATATATATATATATATATATATATATATATATATATATATATAATTATGTAGTAAGGAAGACCAGCCAATCAGAGCCAATGTCCCCATTACGCACTGTGTCGCTGTGTATTGATTTTGCTCTAGTCTTTGCTGGCCTTTCCAACAACTTGCTCTTTTCATGTGTCAGACATTTCGATGGATATAAGTATTCAACAGACGTGATATGTAAATTTCTACCATACTTCACAGCCCTTGCAAACACTTTTCTCCCAAAAGGCAGGAAGAACTGCAAAATTTAAATAATACATTTATTTAAAGGAGAAAAGGAACAAGAAGAGTGTGTGTGTAAAGGTATGCAAGAAACGGCATGCATGCGTATATCAGTATGTATGAATAATGGCGCTGTCTTATTCGGTGTGGCAGATTAATAAAGACATAAGGGAGGATTTCGTTTTGTTCGCTTCTTTAATAATGGACTTTCTTTAAAACTGCTGACTGCTGAAAAGCAAAGCTTAAATGCTGCAGTTGGTTTCTTTCACACACATGAAGTTTCCCTTCTATGAGTTACTTCTTTTGACTTGTGTGATATAAATTTATGCATTACACTAAAACCAAAACCTTAACTTCTGTGTTTTAAAGATTTTTTAAAATTATTTTATTAAATAAACCCTATAATCTCTATGTTGTTATTATATCGTTATGGGAAGCAGCCAAAAGTCCTGACAATCTCAAAATGAAAATTGTTCCATTTTGATTACATGCCAGAACATTTTTATTGGTCAGTAACCGCACGTCTAACCAGATGAAAGAAAAAAAAATCACCTTAATCTGCTAATGTTTTAGGCTGTCGTACGGTGGGCATGGGGGTGTGGTTTAGATCACAACATGGCACATTACCACACTTTAAAAGTGAAGTTAAGAGATAAAAAGGCTCGATGAAGGCGTGCCTTACACAAGCACACATGTTTGCATTTCTTAAATACTACCTCAACTGACAAAACAGACTAAATATTGCAATAGTTAACAGAATAGCACTTAAGGGCAAGAGATGAAATTATTGCACGTAACAATGGCAAAATGACATGTGGATGATTCATTACACACAGCTGGTGTACTTGGAGTGCACGCATACATTTTTTGTTTGTGAGCGAGAGAGACTGAGCGAGAGCAAGAGCGAGGCAGAGGGACTGACGCACTGCGGCCTTCATAAGTTCAGCCCTGGAGACGCACCCCTCTCATAAATCATGTAATGTCATAAAAAAGGGAAATGATTAGCAGGGAATGTGACATGCAGCAGCCCATTGATATGCGGTGTCCTCTCTAGTCTCCATCACATATGCACTTTCTACCTGCAAGGACTGCAGCAGACTCACCGTGCACGCTCACCGGCGTCATGTATGGCACGCACAGAAGGCCACTGCGTAAAGAAAAGCTTATTCAGTTAACACTGAAGGTATGCAGGAAATCAGAAGTGCTGTTCTTCTCATTAAAAAAAAACTTAAATAGTTTTGCATCGGCAATACTGAATATTTGAATAAACAAATCTTTTTTTTTCCAGAATGTGTCATTCAGGATTCTTAGCCTTGTGGCACGATGGTAACAAATGTACACAAATTTTACATTCCAGCCTGCAGCAGAACATTTGCAGGTCAAAAGAAGCGAAATACAGAGCGGTGGAGAATAATCTGCCTATTAATCGCGGTAATCAATCATCCCAGCAATGAGGCAGTTTCTGTACAGTAACGAGCTCTAATCACAAACCCATTCCCATCGGGCTGACCCAGATTTAGCTGAGCTAAACACAAAAAGGACTGGGTGGCAGATTGGGATTCATTTTTTAAATTACTTTTTAGCATCCAGTACAACAGCCTAAACAATGCAGGAAGAGGAGATGATTATCGTCCTCGTATGTGGCAAGCATGGTAAAAATCTCACATCTGGTCTCACATTCAGATCTTTCACTTTAATTAAATGAAAGGGTATAAAAACTAAAAGTCTTAGTAGATCAAAAGAATTCGTTTGGTGAAGGATCTGATTTTTTTTTTTGTTTGGGTGCACTTTTTACTGTTTATGTGTTGAAAAAAAAGAGTGATAACTCCTTTAGCAACAGGTTTAAGATGAAGTTCGTCAGAACACGTTCGCATTTTTCTTCTTTCGTATTTACAAGTGAGACAGAATTCTGTAAGACATGTTTTATCCATCAAGATCTGCTTCTTATGATGAGGATGGCCCTACATGAACAGCTTAAAGTTACATAAGATTACTGTTGAAGGTACCACTTAGAAACCATGAAGATAGCTTTGGAGAGCAATTGCCATGAACGGTTTTGTACTCCATCAGTGAACAGGTGATAACTAGAATGAATTTCCTGGTTACATAACTGCACTTGTTTGACCAGATTGCACAGTTATAGAAGTGAAATTATTTACCACGCTATCTGATGAGGATTCCTGTATGCCTCTGGTTCCTCTCAAGGTTTCTTGTCTCAGGAAGTTTTTCCATACCACCATCAAGTATGTTTTGTTCATTAGGGATAAGCTGATAAATGTATACATATGTGCATATATATATATAGGTTTTTTTTTTTTGTTTTTTTTCATATATTTCTGTAAAGCTGCTTTGTGACAGTGTCCACTGTTAAAAGTGCAATACAAATAAAACTGAATAGTAATCTTGCTAGTGTTGCTCCTCTATTTCCACATGTGTCTGTGTGAATTGCTTTGTCGATACTTGGGTATGGAAAAGGAGGTGAAACATGAAATCTTTGGTTCCTTTTTTTAAAAACCTACACATGAATCTGAAGTGGTGTCCAAAAATCTGAGTGCACAATGAATTATTGTTGTTATTTTTTTTAATTAACAGTAAATGACCAAAAGCATGTGGGCACCAGAGTACTGAACATGCCATTCTAAAACTAGAGGTATTCATATAGAGTTGTTCCCCCCTGCTGCTATAACAGCCTTTATTCTTGTGGCTTGGGATTTGTGTCCATTCAGCAATAAGAGCTCAAGAGACTGGGTACTGATGTTGGGTATGAAGACCTGGTCTCATTCCAGCTCATCCCGAAGGTATTCAGTACAATTTCAGTCTCAATTTCTCCCAAACCTACCTTGTCAAAATAAGGATCTCTCTTTATGTACAGGGGCATTGTCACACTGGAATGTTTGGCTATGTAGTTCCAGTGAAATTAAATTTTAATGCTACACATTACAAAGACATTCTGAATAATTGTGTGCTTCCAAATTTGTGGTAACAGTTTGGGGGAGACACTGCACTTTTGTTGAAGAATGCTAACTTTATTCTTGTAAGTGATAAGTGATAAGTCACTTACTGTACTTCTAACATAGTTCTACCCAAATGTACAAAAAAGTCCAAAATATATAAATAAATCAGTCTGAAAAGTAGATAATAGTACATTGAACATGCCATCTATAATTAACAATGGGAAAATTATAATGAAAATAAGCTAAATAAAAAAAACAATGAGAAAATTTTACTTTTCATTTTACTTTTGACTTTTGCTTCTAACTTTTGAAACAGGAGAATAGCTTAATAGTTAATGAGAGAGACAGGTAGATGTTCTGAGATAAATGGGTGCATTGTGACTAACATCAAGCCCCTTTCACTCCTAAAATGCTAATACACACACACACACACACACACACACACACACACCCACCATCACCACCACCATGGAAATCTTCTATGGGAGCCGGTGGGCTGTTTTGACACACTCAGAGTTTAAATTAGCTGCTTTGATCATGCTTCATCTGAGCTCTGAGCTTCTCTGAGAGCAGACGACATCACACACACATGCTTTCTGACTCACTCTCTCTCTCTCTCTCTCTGTCTCTCTCCCACACACACACACACCTCTCACTGAACAATTATACGGTCTGTCAAGTTCACACATGGTGCCAACCTGGCTATATATATATGGCAACTAACCGTTTCTCACTCCTACACATACCCACCCTACAAACACACACACATATTTTATATATATATATATATATATATAGTGTATACACACGTACACACTGTTAATTGGGATCTCACCTGTACACGCCTCCTGTATACCCACTAATTATCTAATCTGGTGCCAGTGATGCAGTGCATAATATCATGCATATACAAGCCAGTAGCTTTGGTAATGTTCTCATCAAGCAGAGAAACAATGATATCAGTGATTTGTAAGTGTGGTTTGCTTGTTAATGGCAGATAGGCTGGTTTGGTATTTCTATAACAGCTGATATCCTGGGATTTTCATCCATACAAGTCTCTAGGGTCATTAGAGTTTGCTCAGAACATGCAGTGAGTGGCAGCTCAGAATCTAAATTTGGTGTCAACAACATGAATCCCATTGATCCAACCCTCCTTGTGGCTGGTGGCTGGTGGAGGTGGTGCAGTGGTGTGAGGAATGTGTAAGGCTGTTAATTCCAATCAGTCTTTACTTGAAAGCCACAGCCTATTCGAGTATTGTTGATGACTATGTGCATCGTGCTATCATGACCACAATATATCCATCCATCCATCCATCCATCCATCCATCCATCCATCCATCCATCCATCCATCCATCCATCCATCCATCTTCCACTTCAGAGGCCACAATCTACACATCTTCTAATGGCTACACAGTCACACAGCTGTCTCGAAGACAAAGTTGTCTCGAACTGGTTTCACAAAGATGACAATATGTTAAATGTTCAATGCCTCATCAGACCTGAATCCAACAGAACATCTTCAGGATGTGGTAGAACAGTAGAATAAAGATATTTCAAGAAAACTGCTTTACAGATAATTTTTAATTACAGACACATCCTTGCTCTGTATTAGTGCACAATTAACTTTTGGTGACATCATCTTTCCTAAAAGGGGAGAAAAACTTATTACAGTTTTGTCTGTACCCCTATGTGCATTAATACCATATCTAATCCATAACCTGCAACCATCTATCAAAAGAGCTGCTGGCATCAATGGGATTCTCACTCAATTAATTTCTAAACTACTGCATTCATCCACCCAAAAGCAGCCAGGATCTAAGAGTAAAAGCAATTAGCCTTAAGACAGTAATTATTCTTAATTACTGGCTTCATGTGCTGATTAGGCCTGCTGCTTAGCTGACACACTGAAAACGACAACCTCGTTGACTCTACTGTTGCTTCTGTCTGTACTTTGTTATCATTACTTGCATGGCCATCCGTTATTTACAGCAGTTATTTAAATCATTTGTTAAAAGAAGTGCATTTTTGTTGACAGTCAACTTAAGGATAATCACATCCAAAGATGAGACAAAAACTGATTCCAGAAAATAAAATGATATATATTTTATACATATTTATACAACCTTTTAAAACCTGCATTCTAATAAGAGGTAATCTGCGAGGTCCAAGCACTCCTTGCAAATAGCAGGTTCTTGGCAAGATACATAGAACAATAAAGAAAACATACATTAATATTATCCTCAATGTTTGTGTTGGGAGTTTAATGATAATTGTGTAAAATGCCTGCTGAAAGCTGATTGGCTGATGACCGGGATGTTTTTGATGTTATTCAGTGATGAGTAACTATCCAATTACAAACACCAAATGATCACAATTTGGTGATTCAAAACACCAAAGGTTCAGTAGATTGGATTTTGATTCCTGAGAAACAGCTATGTAATAGTACACTGAACCTCGGCATACAAAATGCTTCCCTTACAAATTTTCGCCTTAAGAATTGAAATTTTGCAAGAAATTTGCATCAGCATACATAGCATTTTCGGCGTAGGAACGAACTGAACAAAACATGGCTAAGTTGCGTGTATGTCCGGGAGGCATTCAAAACTTTTTGAAAACTGTTTCCGTCAGTGGAAAGCCAAGCGAAGCCATCAGAAGCGAGTTTTACGATTTTTTTTTCAGTAAGATAAATCTGTTTTAAAACCCACAATACATACGTTGCCTTTGGCATGCGTTCAAAAGCTTCGTGATTTTTCATGCTTTTTTTTTATTGTTGACAGATTGGTGGCTTGGGTGGTCTGTTCTATTTTTTAGCCCAAGCTTGATGGCATGACTTCCTGTGAGAATCCTTGTCCTTTGGAAATTTGTTTCACAATACAAATTTTTGCCTTAAAAACTCGCCTCCAGAACAAATTAAATTTGTATGCTGAGGTACCACTGTATCTCTGACCCCTATGACTCTCAGTTGGGCGATTTGAGTAAGATCTGAGTGAGAAAGTAGGTCTGTCCATGAAACCACTATTCAAGTTTTGGGCTAATAAGCTTAATGGGAAATGTTATAAAAAGCCTGCTAAAGTCTGACTGATGAGATGGTCATATTGTTTAACCTTTTTATATTATTATTGAGGTGCACAATTTCCTGGGTAATTTGACACCAAGTTTGTGATGATTGAGTACAACCTGTTGAATTTTCATATCTAGGACTTACAGATTGATGTTCACAATTTGTTTCTGAAAAGAATTAGCATATGTACATAGCAAAGCCATCTGGCCAACCCAAAAGAGCAACTGTCTGTTTATTGAGTTCTTATTCTCTACCAGTAGGGAATTTGTCAATCAAGTATAGTTTCATCTCATCCTGTTGTACAATAGTGCATGTCTGGTCTCTTCTTGGTCATCACTGATAAGACTTCCAAGTACACTATTTCCATCAATCTCTTTTTACTTTGCTTTTGTATATCACTCAGACAATCTTTTTAGGAAATGATTGTCAAATAAGTGCACAGAGAAATTAAGTATAATATTCTGCTAGACATGATTAAATAAATTTATAAGGTTTATTTATTAAGGTTATTGCTTGTATGGTTAAAATTAACTTGTTAGCTAGGAAAGCTTCCAAATGAGGTCTGGATAGTACATGCTTAAAATTAAATAAAAAACAAAGTAGTCTGTTTTGTGCCGTAACTTGCTTAAAGATAGATACAAGGCTGCGCATTACTGCAACTGGATGCTAAACACATTAGCTGCTACCAGTGCCAAGGATTCTGATTGGAGGCTGTTCCCTGACAGAAAGAGATCAACTCTTCATAAATGTTTCTGTTACAAGCTGGAGGACTGTCTCGTGCCGCAGGGCACTAATGATACGTGGCCAGTGTTGGCTTTGGTTCCTGCTGAACTTGACAGTCTTCTGGGACAAGATGCTCTGGACCATAACTGGCTTAACACTTGTTACACACCATTCGTCATCTTCCCTATCTGTGCAAAAGATAAAGCACTTAAGCCACAGAAGCCACTCTACTTTTGGCCTCAGGTTCTTGGTTGCTACTGCTGCTTTCATTGTTTGTTAGAACACCTTGGTTGCTTCTTGCCTGATCTCCTGTCCCAGATGGATGCTGAATCTCCAACCAGGTCAACTAGGTTTGATCTAGCAATCCAGCGAACCCCAAGTACATTATACCCTTGCACACAAGCCTTAGGCGGAAACTGTCCTGAGAATGCTCTTCATCCTACTGGCTGCATTGTTTAATGCCAAAGTTCTTGTAATTTCTGAACAGCAGCAAATCACTATCTACCCTGAAGGTGAACATGGTAACCACAGTACCTTAGAGCATCACAGAACAATGAATAATCTCTCTGGATTATAATACAGAATGTACTCCAGATATTCTTTGCTATACCCAGTATTTGCCTTGCAGGATCACAGCCATTCAGTTCTGAGGCCATATTCTGTGGAGGTAAGACACAGGATGCTCCCTTACCTAAGCAGAGATTAGTCCTGCTGGGTGGTGGATGTCATCACCTTTGCTCTTTGACAGCCTGGAAGTCCAGTCTCTAGTATAACATGCCTCTCTACAGGGAGCAAATCTTCTTCATGGATCTTGGATAGATGTGCACCTCTCCAGGGATTCAGTGCTGCTGCTACCTGAACATCACTCAGATTAACATCGCACCAGTGGTGTGAATCTGACAGTCAATTCTGAGGGCTTTCAGGATTATTCAGAAGTGTAAACTATTACTCCATTACCAATAGAAATAACAAGATTGCCTTTTTTAAGGACACATCCAATGGTGCCTTCAAATTGCCTAAAATACAGCAAACTAAAAAAGAACTGTGTAGAGTTAATACCGCCTGAATGGAATAAATGTGATTTTCATTTTAACCTCCTTCCAAACTTACAATGTAGTCATGTATTCACACAGAATCTTTCATTTATTGTTTCTGATAATTTCTCAAACTTGCACCCAATCCCACCACACACACATACACACACAGGTTTAAGGTCAAGGGTATAAACTCCTTATTTGTATGGATTTATGACACTCCAAAGGCAAAGACCATGTCTGTCTACACAAATGCATAACTCCCAGTCTTGTGCATTGTCAATCTTCAGAGGCTATAAAAAGGAGCAGTGGGAAAGGAATTGAATTGAATTGAAAAACCATAAATTTGATGAGTTTGTGAGGTGTGTGTGTGTAAGCTGTGGCTCTGTTTTAGATTTAAAACATAATGAGAACTGAGAAACTGGAGCGATGCCCTATGTCATTACACTTCACTGCTGTGGCACTAAAAGGGACTCAGAACACCTTTAACTCACTAAAGGTATTAAACATTTTATGACTGTTGTCAAAGGAACATAGGGAAGTATTACTGAATCTCTTTACCAATTTTAAACCAGATTGGGCATCAAAGTAGCATGCTCAAATGTTCCTTTGTCCAAATTCAAGAAAACATAAAATATTCAGACTAAAGATTAATTGTTGGTGCCATTGTTGGTAAAGACAGTATGTTTGCTGTGGTAAAATTGTTCAATCCACAATCATAGACTATGAGGCCCCGATGTCCAGAATACAGCAGGGTTATTGTTGATAATTGACTCAGGTGTTGGAACGAATACAAGACTAAAAATGTTTCTAAAATGTCTATACAGTGGAACCTCGGCATCTAAATTTAATTAATTCTGGAGGGGAGTTCTTAAGACTGAAAAAAAACTTTGTAAAATGTGTAAAGTCGCTTTGGTTGGCTACGTTTGGCTTTCCACTGACACAAACAAGTTTCGAACGGCTCCTGGACGTACGCACAACTTTGCCGATGTTCGGTTCGGTTCTCTCATATGCCGTAAATGCTTCAAATGCCAATGCAAATTTCTTGCAAAATTTCAATTCTCAAGGCAAAAATTCGTAAGGGAGGGCATTCGTATGCCGAGGTTCCACTGTATATAAAATATTCAGACTTAAGATTAATTGTTGGTGCCATTGTTGGTAAGGACAGTATGATTGCTTTCTGGTAAAATTGTTCAAACCAAAGTCTCAGACTTCAAGGTCCTGATGTCCAGTATACAGCAGGGTTAGCGCTGATAATTAACACATAATTTGACTCTGGTGTTGGAACCTAGACGAAACTATAAATGTTTCTAAAAATTCTACAAAATGTTTCCAGTCTTTCGAAGTCGTTTTAAATGTAAACATTTGTGCTTGATTCAGATCTATATAACATCATGAAATGGGTAAATACTGTAAGACTATTGTTTCTACGGGTGAAGCACAATGTCATTGTCTGTATGTGTATCTGTTCAGTGCTCCGAATATTTGTATCTAAAGCTCAAAGCTGAAATGGACCTATGCTAAACCGTAAGGTGGTTGTTGTATTTAATGAACTCTATGCTCCTAGAAAACGAAAACAAACCTAATTTAAAAATTCTGAAGTAGAAATGTCAGCACTGTCAGCTAGACACACAGCGAGAAACATTTTCCGGTCCAAAGGTTTCATTCCTGGTGGATAACATAACACCCATACAGTGCAGATGATTATATACATGTCAGATAACATTCTGTGCACAGTAATTGCACTGTAATGATGTTCATAAAAAGGTCAACAAAGTCATCATTACGATTTTATTGGCTACCAGCTGCTTTTGTGAGAAACAAAATTAACCGATTGGAATCATGTCATTTTTTTGTTTAACAACTAGCCAGCTATACTCAAGGCTTGGAAATATCAAGGTGAAAGCCTATGAAGTATCAGAGGTTTTACTGCAGTTTCTCAGTTATTACGAACATCTTTTTTTAATCATAGTCATTGAAAGCATCAGGAAGGTATTTTATGGCAACAATACTAATATGGTAAGATTGGTTGAGGTAAGATTGTGGACTAATTCTGTCAAAAAATGTAAATATAAATAAATATATAAATAAATAGAAATCCATCACTACTTCAATTACTAGTCTGGGACCAAACCAAAATGCCTGAGCATGTTGCACTTAAATTTTATCGTATAGTTCATGTAGTGATTTTTCTTTATTGTATTTCCACAGCCCTCTTAAATTAATTACTAGCTATGTCACTGCTTTTAGCATGTTTCGTGAATCATTCCATAACTGCTCACTAGAGATGTGCACTGGTATTTTAGATAATTCTTGGCCAGCTATTTTTATTTTTTCTATATGATGGGACAATTTGTAATGTATATAGTTGATACCATTTTCTAGCTAATAACAGCTTAATTTAACCCACTGTGACCAGATAGGTGCTTAGGATCACTGCAACTTCATTTATTATCTATCTATCTATCTATCTATCTATCTATCTATCTATCTATCTATCTATCTAGAAACTTTTTGTTGTGTCCTGTGAGATTGTTAATCCTAAGTCAAATTCATGCACCTTCTGCCAAACAACAACAAAAATAAATGTATTTGTATGTGTGTCCGCATTTGTTCAAGCCAAAAAATCAATTTGTATTCAGTTACAGTTATCCCTTGATCTTTCCTGGCCTGATTATTAGTATCTATGCTGGGTATTCTCATGTGTTTTGTTATGTAATGTCATGTTTTCATGTTCTCACCCTTATGGAAGCTGGGGTTGCTGTCCCGAAGCAAGTTACTAAGCTGGTGGCCATTGATATGGAGGTAACGGAGCTGCTCCCTCAGCGAGGCTCTCTCAAACATAGCCGGAATCAGGCGTCCCACACTGTTCTGCGAGATGGGCAGTGCCAGAGCAAGTGCAAGGGTAGGGGTCAGATCCACTTGCTCCACCACGAGTGTCTCACCCATGCCCTCTGAAACACAGGACAACGAAACATAAATAGACAAACACATTCCTTCACTTTACACATTCCCTCACTAATCTGAGCAGCACAGTGGGGAGCATTTTGCATGCCCTGTCCCTGCTATAAATCCTAAGATTTAATATCTGCAGGAGAAACTCATGGAACAAATCTGACAAAGCTGTCATCGTTTCAGATTTCAATTACACTTGTAATATTTTAGGCATCTATTATAGTTAGATCACACAGCATTCAGATAGATCAGGTTTTCAAACGTGTTCAAAATCCTGAATAAAATAGTAGGTATGCAGTTCTTACAAATCCACCCACCTTTCAATTTTAGTGCATTTCTAAATATGATCATCAGAATGTGAAAGCTTGAGTGAGCCCCGAAATATATAAAGCAGGAAAAAGAAACAATTATCACATTCATTCTGGCAGTGCAGAGCACACAGACACTCAGCTGATCCACACTTTCATCAAGAAGAGAGAGAAAATGCTAATAAGCCTCTCACCTGCTGTGCCAAGATGTCAGAACCTCGCTCACACAAACATGTTTAGTAACACCTTGTGTGCAGCAGTGAACAGCACGGATGTCTATAAAGATGAAGACTATTGTACCATATTGAATGTGGCTGTTTAAGGAAATTAGCAGATTCTTTCATGTGTTTACAATGACATCACACTCAGATACAGTACGCATACATCCAGAAACCAGTCTGTGTGTGTTTTCCTGTCTGAAAACATTCCAGGCTGAATTACCTCCTTAATTTTGACAAACTGATGGGGTAATAATTTTTGTTACACCTACCCAGACAGCGCCGTAATGAAAGCTTGGAGCAGGTCGAGCTGAACAAAAAAAAGGTGTTTTGTTTTTTTAGTAGCTTTTGTAAGGGATACATCGATCCTGATACTGATATGGGGTATTGGTTTGGTACTGTAAAAAGATTCTCCAATACCAACATCTGAGCTTGTAAAATAATGTGAGGTAAACCCAGTTTATGTTGTTTCAACAGACAGACAACACAAAATGACCAGATGACACAAACTGATCGAGCAACACAAAATGACCACGCAATACAAGCTGACCAGACAAAATAAAATGACCAGACAAAATAACCTGATCGAATAACACAAAATGATCAGGCAACACAAAATGTGCAGTCAAAACAAGCTGATCAGACAAACACAAAATGATTATGCAACACAATATTTCCAGACAAAATAAAATAACCCAACAAAACAAGCTGTTCAAACAAAACAAAATGACCAGACAACACAAACTGACCAGACAACACAAGCTTACCAGACAAAATAAAATGATCAACACAAAATGTCTAGACAAAACAAGCTGCACAGACAACACAATATGACCAGATAACACAAACTGTCCAGAAATTACAAACTGATCTGACATCACAAAATGATCGGGCAACATAAAATATCCAGACAGCAAAAAATGACCAGACAATACAAGCTGAGCAGACAAAACAAGCTAATCAGACAACACAAAATGACCAGACAAAACAATTCACAAGACAAAATAAAATGACCAAACAAAACAAGCTGACCAAACACAATAAAATGACCAGAAAACACAAAATTGCAGCCAACTGAAATGATTAATGATGGCAGTCGAGACAAAACACTGCAATCTTTGCTCTGTGAAACTATCAAGAAGACAAACTACAGCATTTTCAAAGGTTTTTTAAGTAACCCGATAAAACATCTTCAACCTTAAACTCAGCATGAAAAGGATGCAAGCTTGGGAAATAAAATGTCTACAGACAATGTTAAGTGAGTGAAAATAAAAGCTCTTATCCACAATGCTGTTCTAGGATGATCAGACGTTAATGGTCATTGAAAATTCGGCTTTACAGAAGTGTCTCCACTGCATTCCCATCCAAGGCTAGAGGCTGCACTTCATTTAAAATCATCTAGCTAACATTATATAGAATGAGTCTAGTAGTCCAAGTGCATGAACACATGCATACTTATTTTATAAGCATCTCATATATTTCAAGTCTATTTTTTCTTTCACTGGTTGTATATGCACTGTTGTTTCTGTATGCTCATAAGCTACATCAAGATAAGGAAACAAAATAAACACAAAGACTAGTTTTTCCACAATCTGTCTCATGTCATGTTTAAAGGTCATGGATTTGTGATTACAGCTGCCAGATCACCCCAGGGCAAAACAGGTTCAGTGATAAAGAGAGATTTGGATATGATAAGAGTTAACAATGTGTTATTTTGAGTTAGTTGTGGTCTTTAGAATAGTTGCTTAAATAATTAGTACACAGAAGCTACATTAACACTTTAATTTAATTTAATCGTCCCCAGTTTGCTGTAGACATTCATACTCCTGCTTGCCATAGTAATAACTTTCATTAGTGGGAGGTACAGCTAACATTTGAAATCAGTTTTCTTGACACTAAAATGAAACATTCTGGAGGAAGATTTGGTGTTTGTATATACATTTCAGAAGCATATATATGCATCACGTGACAGAGATGAAGGAGAAGCAGTGTGTCCTCTTCACCACAGATCACGTGCACTCTACTGCCTTCACTCCCATTGGTAGTCACTTTATATTTGCGTAAACGACACTGGACACGCCCGCATCTTGACGCCAACGGAATCTTCAGTTGCTTTGCCACTACGAGTTGCTGAATATGTGAACACAGCATTAGATTGGCGTAACTGAAAAGTGGGTGAGGTTTTCGGCTGGGATTGTGATAGCTCTCTTACTCCGTTAATTGGTAAACTTTCTTGCTGAGAAAAGTAAAGAAATGGCCAGACATTTACCTAAAATAAGTGCAGATTGCAGCTGAGAGGCTCCTGGCATCAGTATCAGTATCAGTGAATATCAAAGATCATGTGACTTAATTTAAAAAAAGACTAGTTTCTCTGCACATAAGCTTTATAAGATCTTAATTTGAGTTTCATTTACAGAAGCAGGCCCTTTTCTGGCAACTAAGCCTGACTCCTCCCTCCGTGTGTGCAATGAGCTTTAAGTTTCATTACAGAGCCTCAATACAAGAGAGGTCATTTTGCAGTCGAATTCTCTATAGAATATTGGCAGGCTGAGCTGGAGTAATGCAGACCTTATACAGAAGAAACGAGAGCTCACCTTTCGTCGGGAAAGCGGGGCTGATGAGGACTAGTGGAGTGTTGACTTCCGGCTCTGAAGATCCTCCGTGGCTGCCCATCTCAGACATGCCGTGATCACCACACAGCACAAGCAAATTAGGCAGCATGCCCTCAGCCTCCTGCCGGTGAGAAAAAACCCCACAAAGACAAAAAAAGAGGGTGTTAACATACTTCAATATGCAAGACATAAATCAGGTGGTGAAGGAGAGAGCGAGAGAGCGAGAGAGAGAGAGAGAGAGAGAGAGAGCGAGAGAGAGAGAGAGAGAGAGAGAGAGAGAGAGAGAAGATAAAAAAAACAGGTATGTGATTTAAGAAAAGCTGTTTAAGAAAAACGGTTTATAATTAAATGTTTAGTGAAATGTTATAAATGAATATTTTATTGTAATCTAGATCTAATCTAATAGGAAAAGGTCTAAATTCTCTAAGAATAACAATAATAATAATAAAGTGCTGTAGGAGTTATTTATCTATAGGCTTAGCAAATTTACCTTCACATGGACCTTCTAGCATGATTAAAATAAGGGAAATAAAGACACATTTTCTTTTCTTGTCTCTTATTCTTAATACTTGAATCATGAATTTATAATATCACTGATATTAAAAAAAAGTAAATGGGATTGTCCATGTGCAGGAATACCATGAGTACGACAAAGATACATGAAATTATGCATGAAATGTATATGTATATTTATTTATTTTATATGTAAATTTACCATTATTTATTCATTTTATAATATACAATATAATTAAAATTTGTGTATTAACATTTTTTTATTAATTTGTGATTTTGTGTAGAAAGTTTGTATACACCAGAGACTTGCTGCAGTAAGAATGGCAAATAATCTATAGGTAATGATTCATGTAAATTATAGTAATGCCCTTATAGTAATAAGTGATTTGTAGATGATGTACATCTTCTATTTCCCTTAATCAGCCTTAAATTGTCCATAAGTATAAACACTAAGTATGAAAGTTTCAATAAAGCACTTTTACAGTCTGGGATCTGAGACTCATTTGGAACTGTTAGAGTGATCAGTTACTTTCCATACAGATTTAGGTTGCATCATTTAATTGCTGTTCTTTATCTTTTTATTTGGTTTGTAGCAATAACAGTGATTAAACTGTAATAAAACATAAGAAACTTCAAGGGCTGAAACATTTATTTGGCAGTTTATAGGTCGCTCAGGGGAAAGAGAGTGCTTCGGAATGCTTCACACCAAACAGTCCCCTGGTGTCCATTTAACACTCTGTGCTCTTCTAAAGCCATGCTCCGAGCAGCCCTGCCTCCTGGCCTCTGCCTAGAGCTGAAAATAAATCTCAGACAATTGGGGAAACATGATCAGATGATCAGCTTTGTTGATCTCCTTTTTTCCAAGAATATAATTGTTATTATTATCATTATTTCATGTAAAGATCATGTAGCTTGAGGCACATGTTTTATATTCCCAGCTGGAATGCCATTTAATGTTAACATGTACAGCTTTCTGTAAGTTTGTTCTATAAGTTGCTAGAAAAATCATGTTTGAAATAAATAAATAAATAAATAAATAAATAAAGCCCTAATGATGTCCTAATTAACTGACTAACTGACTTCTAAAAAGCCCTTGGAGGCCTGTTTACACTCTTAAGGGTCAAGAAAAGATTTTGGGCTTGTTTGGGGGCGGAGCTTTTAATCACAGGTTTACATTGAACCGTGGCTCTATTGCACAGTTCCATATGTTACTTTTAGGCTCACTGATTTATGAAATAATAGACACTAGGGTCATCTTTTTGTTGTTTTTATTACTATTTTGCTTGGATAGCAACACTTTAGCTGTAAAGAAGAGCACTTTTTGGATGCATGTCATTTTATAGGAATACCTACAAACATCAGTCAGTGTCATCTAAAAAGATTGTACACCATGCAGGCCTGTAATTAGCTGTGTGTTTTTCCTCCAGTGCTTTTAGTGCAAGCACTAATTACGACTGCTCTAATCCGGTCAAGTCTGGTTTGATATTTCAATAAGGCGTTCTGTCTCCTCTGCTGTCCGTAACAACCATCTCCCTGCCATCAGTAATCTTGCAACAGAAAGCAGCATCACAGCTTAAATCAATAGCAGTACTTGGCATGCAGCACAACCCCAGACCATTGTTTTCAAGAGTAGGAATCAGTTCTCAGAACCACTCCTCAAAAATAAGTGTTCAAACTTCCTGAACTCGGTGCAAAAAAAAAATGTGAAGACGAAATCAAATTCAGGCAAAATCGTCTCAGCTGACACACTCCAGGGCTGTTCACACTTGAAATAGTTAACTCTGGGTGACTCTGGGTAAAGGAGATCCTAGGTTTTCTTATTTGACGTTTCACACTGCTCATACTTTATCCAAGGTTAAAAATTAATCATGGATATTCATAATCTGCACATTCCTAAACCCTGGGGTAATGTTTTGATTTGCAGCATAAACAACCATAATTGGATAAATACAGCACACAACTGCTTTAAATATCAATCTGTCTCATGCTTTCACATCAGTGAGAAAAATATCACGTACTGTATATGCTTTTTTAAGTTCGTTGTGTTCAATGATATCTAACTCCTGCTAATTGCTCATTTTCCTCACATATTTGTTTATTTCTGACAGCACCATGCAGGTTGTCCAAAACAGACTTTACAGAACATAACTGGGGAAAAAAAAAATATTTATTTTATTATTAAGGGAAAACAAAATCCAAAACTACATGGCCCTGTGTGAAAAAGTATTTGACCCCTAAGCCTAATAACTGGTTGGGCCACCCTTAGCAGCAACAACTGCAATCAAGTGTTTTTGATAACTTGCAGTGACTTCTTTGCAGAATTGTTGTAATTCAGCCACATTGGAGGGTTTTCGAGCATGGACCACCTTTTTAAGGTCATGCCACAGCATCTCAATCGGATTGAGGTCAGGACTTTGACTAGGCCACTCCAAAGTCTTCATTTTGTTTTTCTTCAGCCATTCAGAGGTGGACTTGCTGGTGTGTTTTGGATCATTGTCCTGCTGCAGAACCCAAGTTCGTGTCAGCCTGAGGTCACAAACAGATGGCCGGACATTCTCCTTCAGGATTTTTTGGTAGACAGCAGAATTCATGGTTCCATTTATCACAGCAAGTCTTCCACGTCCTGAAGCAGCAGAACAGCCCCAGACCATCACACTACCACCACCATATTTTACTGTTGGTATGATGTTCTTTTTCTGAAATGCGGTGTTACTTTAACGCCAGACGTAATGGGACACAGACCTTCCAAAAAGTTCAATTTTTGTCTCATCAGTCCACGGAGTATTTCCCCAAAAGTCTTGGGGATCATCAAGATGTTTTCTGGCAAAACTGAGATGAGCCTTTATGTTCTTTTTGCTCATCTGCAGTTTTCTTCTTGGAACTCTGCCATGCAAACCATTTTTGCCCAGTCTCTTTCTTATGGTGGAGTCATGAACACTCACCTTAACTGAGGCAAGTGAGGCCTGCAGTTCTTTGGATGTTACTGTGGGGTCTTTTGTGACTTCCTGGATGAGTTGTCGCTGCGCTCTTGGGGTAATTTTGGTCGGCCGGCCACTCCTGGGAAGGTTCTCCACTGTTCCATGTTTTTTGCCATTTGTAGATAATGGCTCTCACTGTGCTCCGCGGCAGTCCCAAAGCTTTAGAAATGGCTTTATAACCTTTTCCAGACTGATAGATCTCAATTACTTTCTTTCTCATTTGTTTTTGAATTTCTTTGGACCTCGGCATGATGTCTAGCTTTTGAGGATCTTTTGGTCTACTTCACTTTGTCAGGCAGGTCCTATTTAAGTGAGTTCTTGATTGCGAACAGGTGTGTCAGTAATCAGGCCTGGGTGTGGCTAGAGAAATTGAAGTCAGGTGTGATAAACCACAGTTAAGTTATGCTTTAACAGGGGGGCAAACACTTTTTCACACAGGGCCATGTAGTTTTGGATTTTGTTTTCCCTTAATAATAAAAACCTTCATTTAAAAACTGCATGATGTGTTTACTTGTGTTATCTTTGACTAATATTTAAATGTGTTGGATTATCTGAAACATTAAAGTGTGACAAACATGCAAAAAAAATACCACCATATATATATATATATATATATATATATATATATATATATATATATATATATATATATATATATATATATATATATATATATATATATATTTCACACCACTGTATATAAGGTTCTTACTAAACTCTTAATGTAAAATGCAGTGGTGGGAATGCTCAAGACCTTGGAATACCATTGCAGAGTGTCATGAATGGAGATGGATGGTAATCATGCTGGGAAAAGGAGTTCTTATTGCTGCACATACTGTTCTGCTTATACTGCATAGCCTATAGTTAAAAAAAAGGTGAGTATTAGAAAAGCCTAGAAAATAAATAAAAAAGCGTATGAAGTTAAATCAAATGCGAAACAAACTTATTGCACTTTCACACTCCGTCTTCATCTCACAACCTGTTTATTTTTTTTTTTTTTGGTTGATTTACAGTGCAGTAGTCCAAAGCTACCTGCTTGCTCCCACAAAAACACATTGATTTCATTCAGGAAAGCTGACAGAAATGTCAAGATGTAAATAGATGACTTGAACATATAAAAACGATGTTCTAGTTCTTGCGCCTAGAAATGCAGTGATTTTTGCTCGTTGTCAGGAGGCAGTGTTGAGTATAATGGCTGTGTGATAATGGACTATTGTGAACAGCTGCTGAAGTCATTTATGATGTGAGGGGAGAGAAATGTGCCTGATGAAAATACACGGAGCACACAATAAACCCAGGCTGGGAGAAGGATGATAACATTGAGTGCCATGTCACCTTAATATTACTGATGTCGAAAAATGGACGAGGAGAGCAATAAAAGTTGCCCTCCAGCTGTATGGGAGTGTTTGTTCAATTTTGTGTACACATGCAGGATTAGGAATATGACAATGTCTTAGACTAAGGCATAAAGATTTCTTAAAGTTTCACAAATCTCAATTCAGAAAGTATAGATTGTTTTTTGTGTATTTGTTTTTAACACCACAGCTCTGACTATACACACGTGGACAAAATTGTTGGTACTCTTTTATTAAATGATAAAAAACCACAATGGTCAGTGAAATAACTTGAGTTAAAGTAATAATAAAAACACCCAAGAACGGCCAAGAACAAAACATTGAACTATTCTGAAGTGGCTTTCTATGAGTCCTGATTTAAATCCTATTGAACATCTGTGGAAAGAGTTGAAACATGCAGTCTGGAGACGGCACCCAGAAGTGCAGAAGTCTCAGTGAGAGTTACCGAAATCACTTGATTGCAGTGCTTGCCTCAAAAGGTTGTGCAAGAAAAATATTAACTTAAGGGTACCATCATCACAATTCAAAAACAATGTCTGATTTTCATTAGACAATTTTCAGTAAATTTTTAATATATATTATTACTTCTCAAGTTTCAAGTTATTTCAGTGACTAGTGTTGGTTTTTCTTTCTTTAATGGAAGGGTACCAACAAGTTTGTCCGCATGTGTAGCTATGCTTATGATAACGTTACACATAATACACACAACCTAAAGCTAATACTTTACATATTTAAAAATGGGTTGCTATTTAACAACAACAAAAAATAAATAATCAATGACACAAGTTCATTAAGGAGGCACTTATTTAGTATTAATGGGTGGAGTCTCCGAACTTTGTAGCAATCAGTATGTTTTCCAACACAGATGAGTTTTCAGGATTGAAGTTGTTCTTGGTTTTTTAATTATTCATTCATTCATTCATTCATTCATTCATTCATTCATTGTCTACCGCTTATCCGATCTATTCTCGGGTCACGGGGAGCCTGTGCCATCTCAGGCGTCATTGGGCATCAAGGCAGGATACACCCTGGACAAAGTGCCAACCCATCGCAGGGCACCCCACACACACACACACACACACACACACACACACTCAGTTCTTGGTAATATGACATTGAATTTTGTCTTAAAGAGGAAAAAGTAACAGCGAAGAACAAATGGCTGGGGAGGGAACAATAGTAGATGCTGTAATGTAAATCAAAAGTATTAAGACTTTTTCCCTCAGGAATCCTACTTCCCAATTTTTTAGAGAAGTTGCAAGAAATGAAATTGTAAATTTAATACTTATTTTACGGTATTATCCATCTCTCTTTAAGCTCCACTAGAGTAAATACACAGTTTGAATACCTCTGACACAAGTGATAACAGGAAATGCAGCCAAACATATGTGGACACCTGACCAACACCTCTACATATATGTGGAATCGGTTGTCTCAAAAATGAAGCACACAATGGTCTAAAATATGAGTGTCCAAACTGGGTGCAGGTTTTTATTTCAATCCAGCAGGAGCTACACCTGATTCCATCTGATTAATCAGTTTATATTGGCTTTCAGTAGACTCAGATGTGGTTTCTGCTTGGTTGGAATGAAAACCTACACCCACTCCAGCCCTTTTCAGATTAGACTAAATACCCCTAGTCTAGAATGTCAAAATTTGAGTGGAAGAACTCAAGTGGCCTGCACAAAGCTCTGACCTCAACCCCACTGAACACCTCTGGGGTGATCTGTTATTAGTAAAGCCACTAAAAATCACAGAAGAAGAAGAAAGAAGGAGAAAGACGATAAAGACAAAGATAAAAAAGAAGATGATGACAAAGAAGATGAAGTAGAAGACAAATGAAGAAGATGATGATAAACAAATAGACAAAGAAGAGATGAGTGAGAAGACAAAGAAAGAAAATGATTAAAACAAAGAAAACACAAAAGAAGACAAGACAGCAATGAAGAAAACAAAGAAAAAGATGAAGATGATTGAGAAGCTGAACAAGTAGATGAAGATGAAGAATAACCAGAAAAAGGAAGAAGAAGAAGAAGAAGGCCGTAAAGCCTAAAGGATCAGATGTTTTTTTTATCACGCATTCCTCCTGATATATCACAGCAGGAGCTTTTTTTTCTATCCTGCAAGAGATGCAATCAGCTATACATCAGAAAAACCAAGAAGAGACTTCCCTGATTGGTTTGTCAAACATCTTCCTACAACGAGAATGATGGATTTCTTATTTCCAGTGACGAGACACTTCAACATCGATGAAGAGAGCATTAATGATATCTCCGTTTGCACTGATAGTTGTTGCTGGCAGAGCAATGAATTAAGGACACAGAAAAAAAAAGGGTTTCCTCATCTACACTCTGCTGTTTAGAACCTCCTAAAGCTTCAGAAGCAGAAGCACTTTTTCTTACGTGGGACTTTCCTCCGAAATGTCCTGTTTGTTTAGAAACAACACTGCAATTATAACTGAGGCTGCCTACAGATGATCATCCTTAAACATGCTTTGTGCTGGTGATGCCATTGTTTCCCTATGGAGAGAGAGAGAGAGAGAGAGAGAGAGAGAGAGAGAGAGAGAGAGAGAGAGAAAGAGGGTGCTGCTATGCATACATGCTTTGAATTAGATGTCTCAGCATTACACACTAAGTTCAAACTCAACTTTCACCCAGTGTACACCAACCTTTTCAGACCAATAAAATGATGTGCCAGAGACAAAGTGTTTTCTGCCATTTTCTCCAAAAAACAACCCAAACCAGAAGCCTTTTTTCCTGTTTGAAATGTTGATACATGCTGGATTTAGAAACATACAGAATGGGCTTGCTCTCTGAGCTTGGGAAACTCTGTGCTGGGAATCTCTTTTGGACAGGGGGAGTCATGAGGCAAGAGACACAGCCTTAAAATAGCCAAAACAGCAAGGAAGAAATAAATAACCAGTTACTTCTTGCTGTTTTCATCAAATTATAAGATGATTCTATAGGCAGTTAAGAGTTCAGCCAAAACAGCATGTATAATTAGGCTTTGTCACCTGCAGTCAAGAACAGATGTATATTCAGAACCTCTGCAATGTGTTTTAGTTAGTGTTTAATTTTATTTTCAGCTCTAATTTCCTGATTTTTGCATCTAGATGTTTTAAACAACTTGGTATGATGTTGAATATGGCACCTTTTGTTTGAATTCGCCCATTTTTCAAATGATAAAAAAAATGATGGACTAATATGTGATGGACAGGTGTTTCTGGTTGCCCAGGTGTGGACTTTTAGACTGACTGCTTAAACTTTTAATAGCTCTAAAAGTCTACTCTTGGGTTGAGTCCTGAGTTTCACCTCTGCATTTGTTTTTAAAAAGGATAAACCAACATAAAGACCAGAGAGATGTCTATGGTAAAATCAAGCTGAGAAAAAGGGAAACTCGTTCAGTGTCACTGTATAAGCACTGGGCATAGCCAATACAACAATTTGAAAGAAGCCACTGGTGTACTAACAACCACACATTGAACTGGTTGACCAAAGAAAACAGAAGTTGATTCCAGAAACTTTGTGAAAGAAGAAGAAAAACCCCAAAACAACAATCAGTGACATCACCAACAACCTCTGCAAGATACAAACCACTCATTAGCCCTAAGAATCAAAAGACCAGATTGGACGTCACAAAGAAATACAAAGATGAACCATAAAGGTTCTAGAACCTGAAAAGTGCTGGAAAGGCCAAAGTTTGGAGAAAGAAAGGATCTGCTCATGAGCTAAAACATACAAGCTCATCAGTCAAGCACAGTGAAGGTAGTGACATAGTATCATGGCTTAGGTTTGTATGAATCTTCTGGAAGAGGATCATTAATCATTGTTGATGATGTAGCAGCAGAATGAGTTCAGAAGTCTACAGAAACATTTTGTTTGCCAAATTACAGAAAAATAGATCTACCTGGGAGAAAGATCTTCATCATGCAGCATGACGACGATTCAAAACACACTGCCAACACAACATGGTACATGGTACCAGGGGGGAAAAAGTGGAAGGTTTTAGACTGTTCAAGTCAATCACTAGATCCTTAAAACAACGGAGCAGCATTTACCTCCTGGAGAGGAGACTGAAGGGAGAAACCTCCCAAAACAAATAACAACTGAAAGATGATGAGGTACAAGCCTGGAAAAGCATCACAAAAGAAAGATGAAACAGTTTGATTATGTCACTGGGTCTCTGTCTTGATGCTGATATTGAAGCAAGGGGCAAGCAAGCAGATATCAAGTGTTAATTACATTAGGACTACTTGTTCCAATACATTTCCTCACCTAAAATTGGGTGATTTATCACTGAAGGAGTTGTTTAACACATCTAGATGTAAAGATCAGGATTTGAAAAATGAAATTCTGATCTATAAGATCATTCACCTTCTGCTCTCAAACCCAACGGTCTTCACTGTAGAAAAAAAATAAAAAAATGTAGTGGCCTTGCTGTTCCAATACTTTCAAAGGAGACAGTATGCATGTTTCTGAAAAGTATCTAATATTAGATTCAATACACTTCAAGAAATACTTAATCTGCAAAGGGGAATATAAGGAGCACAAGAAACTATTGTTAAGCTCAGCTGGCTTAGTAAATAGATTTTTAGACTGACCTATTTTGTGCATAGAAAGTCTCACTATATGCTGAAAGCTATGTACATTAAGCAGGACAAGAGACCAGGCATGTGGTCTCTTGAATGTGTTGGAATGCAACCAATTTTGTGTGTGTGTGTGTGTGTGTGTGTGTGTGTGTGTGTCCACAAAACCTGTCCTGTGCACAGTCTGCAGGTAATTCATTTCTAGCCCTCTCCTGCGCAGTCAGTGAGAATTGAACGCACAGTGCATGCTAGGACACTTTTCCTCTCCTACATATATCTGCAGTTCCGTTCAAGGGATTTGCAGGGACTGTGATAAAGATTTGGGGGCAGAGAAGGGAAGAGGATTCAACATTTTCATTTTGCCATTCAAAGAAAAAAGTCAAAGAAATCCACAGGAATGCCATCCACCTCCATACAAAAAATAGAGAGGGCAAAATAATAGAGGGCAGACCAAAGAACAGCAAAAAAAAACCCCAAAAACACAACAACAACAAACTCAAACCCACACCACCGGATAACGCAGATCCTGCTGCTGCATGGTCGTAAAGTGACTGAAGAGGCTATTGATGGTGTGCGAGTGATTGTGTGTTTTTGTGCGGAAAAAAGAGAAGGAAGCAGAGAAAGTGAGAGAATAACAGGAGAGATGCTGAAATGATCAAAAGGGTAAAAAGTTCTGAGAGAGAACAAAAGTGAAGATGTGGATGTGGGGAGGGAGGGAGAGAGAGAGAGAGAGAGAGAGAGAGAGAGAGAGAGAGAGAGAGAGAGAGAGAGAGAGAGAGAGAGAGAGAGAGAGAGAGAGAGAGAGAGAGAGAGAGAGCAGATGGGACGTAAAAAAAAAAATCACATTAGCTGAACAGGTTTATAACAGCACCAAGCTTTCAGGAGAGAACACGCACTGCATCATAGCAGCCCAGGTCTTTGTGGAAGCTCAGATCAGTTCTGAGTTAAAGCTTTTTATACACCAATTTGTTCTACTCCACTAAATTGACTGGACAAGTGTTCCAAGAGCGCTTATTTATATTTAGAATAACCTCACATAAAATTGCACTTCCAAGTTCAAAAGGGTTACTACAGTATAGTTTACGACATTATGGGAAAAGAATAGAACAGATGAATAGAATAGAATTTCTTTATTGTCATTGTAACATGTACAACAAAATTTTAATGCTACCCAATCAGTGCATTATATTATAAAACTAAAAAAGGAGCATAAAAAATAGATAAAAATAAATAGTGTTCAACGGGGCACGGTGGCTTGGTGTTTAGCACGTTTGCCTCACACCTCCAGGGTTGGGGGTTCGATTCCCGCCTCCGCCATGTGTGTGTGGAGTTTGCATGTTCTCCCCGTGCCTCGGGGGTTTCCTCCGGGTACTCCGGTTTCCTCCCCCAGTCCAAAGACATGCATGGTAGGTTGATTCGCATCTCTAAATTGTCCGTAGTGTGTGATTGCGTGAGTGAATGAGAGTGTGTGTGTGCCCTGTGATGGGTTGGCACTCCGTCCAGGGTGTATCCTGCCTTGATGCCCAATGACGCCTGAGATCATGACCATGACCCGAGAATAGTTCGGATAAGCGGTAGGCAATGAATGAATGAAAATAGTGTTCACACACAACCATACATTCAGTCATCCGTCAAATTGCACAATCCCTTGTTTTACCTTGCAGCATGTTATGTTTATGTATGTAAAAGCTACTTTTCAGGAATATATGAAGATGAAAAGGAAGAAGGGACACCACTTTCACTAGAAACTGCTTAAATGACAAATACAAATCGATGTGAGCTATGTAGCTGACCTGCTATAGAAATAAACATCAACATTTGGCCATGTTATGTCCAAAATATCAGTTTCTTGTTTGTAGAATTGTTATATAAAAGCAAGATCGGACTCATGATCATGCGGTTATACTGAATATCACCACTGTCAGTATTCAGGATAATTCTGTATCAGATCATTAGTCCAATAATTAATTGGCATTTATCCAGGAAAGAAAAATCATCAACCAGGACCATACAGTGAGACAGAGGCAAGTTCTAGATCAGTGCTCAGCATGTATCATATGACCAATGCAACAAGTAACTTTACTGTAAAGATGAAATTGTGTAAAAATCTCAATGTGAAATGAAATCATCACAACATTAATCAATAAACAAACCCATTTTTTGTGAGAATATCCATACATCTATTTCTGAAGTTAAGGGCATTGGTTACTCAGTGGTAGGTTTCTCGCCTACCATGCGGAAGGCCCAGGTTCAATTCCAAGCTAATGCCCCAATCATAGCCACTGGATGCAGTGCCGGTCCCAAGCCCGGAAAAATGGGAGGGTTGAGTCAGGAAGGGCATCCGGCGTAAAACCTGTGCCAAGTTGTTGTGCGGACCAGTTGGTCCGCTGTGGCAACCCCGAACAGGGAGCAACTGAAAGCAAAGTAGTAGTATTTCTATAGTTAAAAAAAAGACTACAGAAACTACTAAACTTAAGTGTAGGTGAGTCTATCAAACCCCACTTTGTACCACATTCCCTCCATGCCACTAGCTCAATTTTGACTTAACCCACCAATAAAGACCTGCATCAAGTGTCTTCTCCATCATGGCACCCAAGTGGTAGAGTGAATGTCTTCCAGCAGCCGAGTCGATGTCCGTCTTCAATCAAAAATGAATATACAGCACCTTCTGTAAGTCGCTAAAAGTAACTGCACAAATATTAAGGGCCAGAGGTAATAAAATAAATCCAACTATATCCAACTTTTGTGCAGCAGTATTAAGCAGCAAGGAAATATCTACTTGAAACAGCCAAAACGACAAGATGTTCTGTTTGCATATCCTGATTTCTCTCTCAACAGACCGTGCTTGTTAATGCCAAGGTTGAACATCTTCTCATCCTTGTTAGTGGCAAGTGCTGCTCTAAATTCTCATCTCATTAAGCTGCTCCACCTGATTTATCCTCCTGGTCCCTCCAACAGACTCTTGACTCAGAAGGGAAAGATTTCTCCTTTTCCACAGAAAATTACACTCTTTTTAAGAGTAGACCATCTGAACCTTTGACCAAAAGTACACACATCAGACTGCTTCAGAGTCCTTCTTGCATGAGCTATGCTCAAACAAACCATATATGCCTTGTGGTGAATTTTCCAAAACAGAGAAAAACCACAGCCCTGAAGGCAAGGATGAATGCATTGCTTCTTTAAAGCCTAAAAGACGTATAGAGACTTGTAGCTTCGGCTTTGAGAAAGTTCACAATAACTCTTAAAAAAAAAAAAAAAAAGCTCTACAGAGAAGGTCAACTCAGCAAAGTGAGGATGTTGTCTTTTTAAGCAGTGGAACAATGAGCTGAAATAAAAGTTACTTACTAACTAACTCATTTCAACTCCATTCACATTATCTCAGCTGGCTCAATTTATAAGGGTACTTTACAGTTTATTTCTTTTCAAAACAGACAGGGTCCAGTGACTATATTGGGAATTTTATGTCTACACTATTAAAAGGGCCTGGGTTTATACTTCAATGCTACTCAACATTGTAGATCAAATGATTTATTAATAATTTATTCATGACAGTAAATAAGATCCAGTATGCCATTAAGTATGCTTGCTTACAGGAGCTGAGAAGACACCAGTGTGCCCAGTCAATACCTACCAAGGAAGCGGTGAAGTGGTGTCACAGTGGTTAAGGCGTTGGATTACCGATCAGAAGGTAGAGGGAAGGTTCAAGGACTACCAAGCTGCCACTGCTGGGACTAGAGCCACCCAGACAGAACGGTGTTAATTTTATCTGACTAGTTGCCTGAATGCATCCCTGGACAATATGCAGAAGGCAGCAGGGTTTGTGAACAAGTAGCAAGTTAATATTCCAGCATTGTTATGGGTCATGCAACCAAGAAGTATATGCAACAAATAGAAGAGCTTATGGTTCAAAGGTTTACTTGAGTAATAAAAGGCACAAGGGAGGAGGTTTTTCTTTCTCTTGTTGAAACAAAAAAGGACACTGCAGACCAGCAGGTGACTGAGATGACTAAGAGACACTTGTCCACAGGAAAAGAAGACAAGGTTTGTCAGTGTTTTCATTGCAACCACTATTTGTCTTTCAGGAGGAAGCTTTTAGAAATGTCTGAATTTTCTGTTCCTTTAATGGATTAGGTAAGCATTCAAGGAAGACGTGAACCTGAACACAAATAGGTTCTGTCCTGTTTGCTTCCTTGTCTGCTTTGCAGATATGGTAAATGAGCATATTCCCTTTTTGTGGCTACGAAGAATTGAGTAATTATATACCTCTCATCTGTGCAACATCAAACAAGCCTGTAGATCAAGAGGAAACCTTAATAATGGTCTCCCAGCTAATGTTCTAATGTTTCTAGAGAGAGAGAGAGAGAGAGAGAGAGAGAGAGACAGAGAAAACTAGCTTGATTCCTGGAACACTTAGTTGTCTTCTCAACATACAGTTGTATCTAGACACAGAAACACACACAAGGGCACATAGGCATGCATACACACACACACACGGACATGCACATGGACATGCACACACACTTGGGCACGCACATGGGCATGCACATGCAGGTTTGACAGCTCTGGTCTAGACAGATATTCTGGACAAAGTCCATTTATCTGCGTTTGCTGTAGTGTAGTTTTTCAGAGTAAGCAAGCTCATTAGTGGCCAGGCTTCAGTTTACATCAGGGAACACCAAGGATCAAAAGACATTAAAAGTCGGTAACTACTCTTCAATACGTTTCTAAATCAATTACAATTCTTTAAATGCTCTGTAAATTCTATTGAGAGTGCTCAAAACATGCCAGTTTAACAATGGCCCTACCCCTGTGTCCTGTAAATCACATTGTTTAACATTTATCAGGAAAGGCAGAATCATTCAGGCTCTGGGCAACTGGACTAGAAGATGACCGATTCTGAGACAGAAGTGCTTTACTAGCAAAAATGCTGTGGTTTCAACAAATATGCCAGACCTCGTACTGTGATCATCCTATCTGTTCGTCGTGTACATTATAGAGCTGACTGTAAACTGGGTAGATGCTAAAGGTGGGGCCTGTGAGCACAAGAAAGTTAATAACTTTGAGCTTGTGGTATGTGCCAAACAAGTACAGTAGTTGAGTGCAGAGGATTTGTAGTCATGTCAACAACCAGGCTTCCCAAAAGAGATAGTAGTGCAAGGTCAGACCCATCATCAAAGCATCAAAGCCCTGTCCACAAAGTCGATGAGGGAAAAAAAAGTGGCTGTGAATGAAGAGGAAGGATCCGGGGCCCCAGGCGTCAAATGGTGTGAACCTGGGATGCCAACCCTCACCGCTGAACCTTCTGAAGGTGTAGTGGCTCACTAACAAAACACTGAGGAAGCTGCATGCTCACTTAAAAATCACTATACCCATGGGGCAGTGGTAGATCATTGTATAAGACATTGGACTAGTGACGGAAAGGATGCGAGTTCAGATCCCAGACTGCCAAGCTGCCACTGCTGGACTCTTGAGCAAGGCCCTTAACCCTCAACTGCTCAGTTTTATAAATGAGACAAATGTAAGCTCCTCTGAAAATGCTACAAATCTAAATAGAGGGAATGTGTCAGCAGATCCCTCAAGAAGCTTCAAACAGGAATGCCCAATAGAATGCAAAGACTACAAAAATTGTAAAGTTTAAGAAAAGTCTTTGCGAACAAGCTTATTGAATTTACTTCATTCAAATCTGTACATCAGGTCAACATGTTTGAACTGTGTAACATTAGCACAATTAGTTATCGTACGAATGTACATCCAACATGATTTGTGCGTGTATTTTTAAAACCTGGAATAAATTCAAACACCAAGCTCACACCGGAGCTGAGAATCGAACCCACAATGCTGGAGTTTTCCAGCAGACCCATTACCACTGCACTATTCTAGTTTTAACTGCCTAAATTTACTACTATACTTATAATCATCAGCACCAACCATCCTCATGAGGTTTCACAAGCTAATTGGTTTCTGTTAATGTAAATAAACTGATCACGCTCACTCTACATCATTCAATCTAGTAATTAAAAACTTGTTTAAAGTAAGTTCAGTGGATAATGTTTTAAACTATATTTCTCCTACTTGATGGTTCAGTTCCCTTCTTTTCCTAAACTCACTGACAGCATAGCAGTTTTGAGGGGATTAGTAAAGAGAGCATAAGCTGTGCAAACATAAGAGACAGAAACAAAGCCAGATACAGGAAAAAAAATAGAAACAGAGACAGATATGTTGCAGGGTTTGGTGCCAACCCAAAAGCCTGGTGTGATCAATAAAGCTTTCTGAATTTGGGTCACAATGCTTCATCTGATATTTAAGCCACCAAACCAAACTGAGGCTACAGAGCTCTAGAGAATGCTCTGAGAAGAAAGGGGGGAAAATGGAAGGAAAGAAGGAAGGTGGAAATGTGAAAGCATCATAACAAAACAAGGAATAACAAAGAATGGAAGCCCCTTCTCTGACTCTGTCTTTGAAAGTGAGTGAAAGCTTCAAGGCTGGTCGTGGTTAAAAATGCAGGAGAACAGAGTAGCATTTTGGTCCTATTAAATAAAATATCCGCAAAATCACACACTGTGCACTTCGGATAAACTCATCAAAAGGCTGAGGTTATTGGCACAATGCAGCTGCTGATACTCCATAAAACATGAAGACGTGGAGTGTGATGAGAATGATATAACTGACTCTTGTGGGTGTTTGGAGCTCAAAAGTGAACAGTAGAATGAAAAAAAACACTTAAAAGCACTTGACAGTGACCAGACATATAAGCGGGATACATATTCTACTGTGGACTACCGAATCCACGCCAAAACACAGAAATGCTGGGGAAATTTTTTTTTATATCTAAGACATATCTGATTTACTAAGCCAGGTCTTTCATCACCTTGATTAGAATCGGCTGTAATTTCCAGCAATCATGATAGTCGTGGGCTCAGAAAGTCGACTGCACTTCACTGCTAAGGAGCAAAAAAAAAAAAAAGACACACAGAGAACAAGAATAGAATAAGGAGTGGAATACTGTTTACCGTTGTGATAACAGAGGTGTGTATTTTTTTGATCACATCGTCCATCTCCTGGAGTTTGGGCCCGATTAGAGAGCTGTGAGGCCCGCTGATGTGTCCGATGTGGTCCAGGCCCAGATAATGCAGGATCAACACGTCCCAGTCGTCTCTCTTCAGGGTGCTGTCCAAATGACGGGTCACATTGTTGTCCACCTGAGACACACACACACACACACACACACACACACACACACACACACACACACACACAATAAAATGACTACAAATCTAACTATCTTAGTTCAATGATCTTATCCTGTGAAAGTCCAATTAAGTAGACCAAAAAAAGACAACTAACATAATTTAACTCAAAAGTACAAGTTCAAAAGTGACTGAAAAATAAGCACTGTAGGTATATTTTATGTTCTATTTTTTTCCATGTGAGCAGCTATGGAGCTTTTTTTCTATGTTTATATGGCGTCACATGCCAAACTGGGTGTTGAGGACAGCTTCTTGACTTTTTACAAATAGGAATTGAGTTCAGGAGGTGTGTTCTTTGATATTTTTCCAGAAATTATTAGTCAGAAGTTTTAGTAACATGGCACATTAGTCAGTTTAGTCACCATGTCCCTTCACATTCCTGATTCTACTGGCAAAGAACTGTTCAAGCTAATTATTATGTCTGTTCTTTTACCAAAAATTGGTACTGGGGTATATGTGTTATGTTTTTGTTTTTTTATATATATAAAATGAAAAGTTTTCTTTTACAGAAGTCAACAGGGAGTAGAGTTTTTCTTTATCTGCTTGTTGGATGACTAAAGTAACAAAAACACTTATGGCATTTATGGTTTTGACACCAGTCAGCTGAACCTGCTTGTTGATTGAGAACTGATAGCTCAGATTTGTCTCCTTCCCTTGGGTTTGTGATTTGTTCATCCCTGAGTTTAATCATGATCCTTATATTACCTACATGACTAATATTGATTCTGAAACCATTAAATCAGGAGCTGTTTCTATTTCAGTGTCTATCTGGTTGCATAATGTCATGCATTATTAATTTATGATTATTGAATATTTGTCTAATTTGTGTTTTGTTTCCAGTTTTGATTTCAGGTTACATATCTACTGCTCCTGAAGCAATCAACTGTCTGACCCATTCTATAAAGAAAAAGAAAGAAAGAAAAAAACAGATATTGACCCTGCTGCCTTATTGGAAAACATTTAAGATATTAAACAATGGATGAATGCCATTTTTCTAAATGTAATAAAATTTTTTAAAAGGCTTTAAAACTAAAACTTTAAAACTGGCACACTGGCAGTTTACCCTGAAACTGAAACAGAGCACAGTTCTCATGAAAAACTGGTAATGTGAAATCCCAGGAAGCACACCCCAGTACCCAAGACTAGCTATAGGAGGTGGTGGAGTTTGGTTGCTGTGATTCCTGTAAATGTGAACGTAACACAGGTCTACTTGTTCAGAAAGTAAACGTAACCTGTGCATGCGTTTTAGCTGGTGAGGACATCATTAGTTTCCAAGACACATGTGCACCATGAGTGGCAGGGGAACGTTTTGGGACACAGGAGAGGGGAGATGCCTTACTGCACATAACAGCCCCAAAACAAAGTGATAAATAAATAAATAAATAAACAGCACCAACAAAACAAGGGATTATGGTTAGTTGCGTTGTGTTCTCCAAGCGTGCGTGATTATGTAAGATGAATGCAAATGCCCTGGGGTTTGATAGAATCAAGTGTGAAAACAACCTGACTTATTACCCTTAAAATCTTACAGTCCAAATATTCTAACTTTAAGATGAGGTATGGCATTGGTGGCTCAGTGGTAGGTTTCTCACCTACCATGCGGAAGGCCCGGGTTCAATTCCCCGCCAATGCCCAAACCCCAGCCACTGGATGCAGTGCCGGTCCCAAGCCCGGAAAAATGGTAGGGTTGCGTCAGGAGGTTGTTGTGTAAAAACTTCATTTTTACTTGTATCACTCCTCATCTTGACTACAGCTAATTCCTTTTCCCCCTCATTCCTGGCTAAAACCAAACAGCAGCTACAGAATATACAGTACAAATCCCAGCTGCTACAATGCTCCTGCAAAATCAGCTCATAGTTTCCATTAGATCCAGTTCAAAATCCTGCATAATGACATATAATGATTTCCACGCCCATCTTGCACCATCTTTCCTTTCTGAGCTGTTCAATCCCTGAACCCCTGTACAGTACATACCCTCAAATCTCTGACACCAGGCTTTTTATCTGTCCCTGAGTTTGAAATTGCTCACAAAGGGAGGCAGGTTTTTAAGTGTCTCAGCACTTAAACGCTGGAACACACTTCCTCAATCATGGCTCTACCGCTTCTTTTAAAGCTGAGCTGAAAATGTCTCTGTTCTCTTAACACTTTCTTATCTGCCTCTTCCTGTGTTCTTGTAAACTTTTTCTGTTTGTTGCATTGAATAAATATATACATTGACACTATAAAAACAGTATAAATTGGATAAAATTAACTAAACTAAAATATAAATCAATAAGGTAAAATAAAATAAGTACTTATTATTATGGATATTACCATTAAATGTGAAAGAAAAAATAGTTTCTGGTGAATCAATATGATAATAAAAATGTCCAATACTGTTCTAATGTTAACTTTATTTTATTTTTAATTTCCCCGCTAGTAATATAAATGCCCTTGGAATCTACCCATGTGTACATAATTGCTCAATTTCTTTTTATGTTTTTTTTTGTTTGTTTATTTGTTTGCTTTTCAATTTTGAATTATTAACTATTAATGCAACTTTGTTGTGAAAAAGAATATGGTGAACTTTGGACAACTGAAATAAGAAAAGAAAAGAAAAGAAAAGAAAAGAAAAGAAAAGAAATCCTCATTCCTTGTCCTCTCCATCACACAGAGTCTTATGGCATCCTGTGCTATCTCTCACCTCAGTGTAGTCGGAGACGAAGAAAGACGTGGTGCCATCAAACTCTAAGAAGTGCTTAGGGAAGAGTCGCACCCACGTGTCATCACCATAGAAGATGATCCTTTTTCCAGAGTTCTTGGCCTGCCAGAGAAGGTTGTCCTCTAAAAGAGCCTGGGAGTTCAGGTTCATTACGACATCGATGAAGCCGGGAATGCTGCCTGTGGTCAGAGCCTAGCCAAGAACAGCAACAATATAGAGAACAAAGTTATTATTATCTGATAATATCAAGAGAGCAAGGAAGTTAAAGGAAGCTTGAAGGCAAGGTTTTTTAGTTAAAACACCTATCAGCCTGGAAAAAAGTAAAAAAGCAGATTCAAATTTGCTCAATATTTGGTTTATATATATATATATATATATATATATATATATATATATATATATATATATATATATATATATATATATGTATATATACACACACATACATATATATATATATATATATATATATATATATATATATATATATATATATATACATACATATATATATATATATATATATATATATATATATGCATACACACACACACATACACACACACACACACACACACACACACACACACACAGTGGGGCAAAAAAGTATTTAGTCAGCCACCAATTGTGCAAGTTCTCCCACTTAAAAAGATGATTGAGGCCTGTAATTTTCATCATAGGTACACTTCAACTATGAGAGACAGAATGAGAAAAAAAAAATCCAGAAAATCACATTGTCTGATTTTTAAAGAATTTATTTGCAAATTATGGTGGAAAATAAGTATTTGGTCACCTACAAACAAGCAAGATTTCTGGCTCTCACAGACCTGTAACTTCTTCTTTAAGAGGCTCCTCTGTCCTCCACTCGTGTTGAAAATTTAAGAAGAATCATGCAGTGCATAAATAAATTTTTTATCAAGTCATAATTCTATGTTTAGCCTAATCATAACTACAGAAAATCAATCATTAAATCCTACTTTGTTATTATTATTACTACATTACTCTAATTTACTTTAGTCGGTTAAAAAAGTAGTCTTTACATAAGATTTAATTAAATTTACTATTTACTCAAATCATTTAAGCATTTAATAATAATTAGATTGATATCTACGTTAAGCAGTAATCATCTAATAATCATAACAGACAAGTTACTCATATTAAGTACTGATTATTTTAAGTCTTTATTATCCTTACTTTATTATCCTCATCTTAAATCAATAGCAAAACAGTATAACCTTTAGATGACAGTTGAAATTTACTAACAATTTAGTGTTTAATGTTATAGAAAATATGGGCGGTAACTACACTAAACCTAACTGAACAAGCTGCAGAGAAAAATAAGGTTAAGCCTCAAATAATAAAACCAACAGTGAATATAGATAAAGGAATAAAACCTAATTAAATGTTGGGAAGGGAAATATCTCAGTACTCTAAATAAATGCACAAGCACTCCTCAAGTACTCTGATATAGGGGATACGATAAATAGGTTCCTAAAATATAAAGTAGGAAAAAAACCTAATTTCTGCATAATACTGTGACCTGGTAATTGTGATAGACAGGCCTTGGCCTGACCCACAGGCCCGGCCATTGGTATCCTTAAGGCCATCAGGTATGGACAAATGAAGGGGGGGTTTGATTTTATGGGGGCCTATTCAGCAAAATAATCATCTATCGTCAAAACAAGCGCTGACAAACAAGTGTAAGGAGGGGTGAAGAGTCCCCTATATATAAGGGACATTTATGTGGGGGACTTTGCACTTGACCGCATCGAGCTCGAAGCTGTGTATTTTGAGTGCCAATAAAGCTGATTTGCTTCTTCTCATTCAAGCCTGAAGGAGTTTCATTATTTTCTTTCTTACAATTTAGCAAAGTGTTTGATAAATATAGGTAATTGCTGAAGACTTCAGAACCACCCAGAAGAGTGTCCACTCAGAGGGGACTCTGAGTTCCGACACTCGTTACCTGTATTAATGGCACCTGTTTAACTCGTTATCAGTATAAAAGACACCTGTCCACAACCTCAAACAGTCAGACTCCAAACTCCACTATGGCCAAGACCAAAGAGCTGTCAAAGGACACCAGAAACAAAATTGTAGACCTGCACCAGGCTGGGAAGACTGAATCTGCAATAGGTAAGCAGCTTGGTGTGAAGAAATCAACTGTGGGAGCAATTATTAGAAAATGGAAGACATACAAGACCACTGATAATCCCCCTCGATCTGGGGCTCCACGCAAGATCTCACCCCGTGGGGTCAAAATGATCACAAGAACGGTGAGCAAAAATCCCAGAACCACACGGGGGGACCTAGTGAATGACCTGCAGAGAGCTGGGACCAAAGTAACAAAGGCTACCATCAGTAACACACTACGCCACCAGGGACTCAAATCCTGCAGTGCCAGACGTGTCCCCCTGCTTAAGCCAGTACATGTCCGGGCCCGTCTGAAATTTGCTAGAGAGCATTTGGATGATCCAGAAGAGGATTGTGAGAATGTCATATGGTCAGATGAAACCAAAATAGAACTTTTTGGTAAAAACTCAACTTGTCGTGTTTGGAGGAGAAAGAATGCTGAGTTGCATCCAGAGAACACCATACCTACTGTGAAGCATGGGGGTGGAAACATCATGCTTTGGGGCTGTTTTTCTGCAAAGGGACCAGGACGACTGATCCGTGTAAAGGAAAGAATGAATGGGGCCATGTATCGTGAGATTTTGAGTAAAAACCTCCTTCCATCAGAAAGGGCATTGAAGATGAAATGTGGCTGGGTCTTTCAGCATGACAATGATCCCAAACACACCACCCGGGCAACGAAGGCGTGGCTTCGTAAGAAGCATTTCAAGGTCCTGGAGTGGCCTAGCCAGTCTCCAGATCTCAACCCCATAGAAAATCTTTGGAGGGAGTTGAAAATCCGTGTTGCCCAGCGACAGCCCCAAAACATCACTGCTCTAGAGGAGATCTGCATGGAGGAATGGGCCAAACTACCAGCAACAGTGTATAAAAACCTTGTGGCGACTTACATTAAACGTTCAACCTCTGTCATTGCCAACAAAGGGTATATAACAAAGTATTGAGATGAACTTTTGTTATTGACCAAATACTTATTTTCCACCATAACTTGCAAATAAATTCTTTAAAAATCAGACAATGTGATTTTCTGGATTTTTTTTTCTCATTCTGTCTCTCATAGTTGAAGTGTACCTATGATGAAAATTACAGGCCTCTCTCATCTTTTTAAGTGGGAGAACTTGCACAATTGGTGTCTGACTAAATACTTTTTTGCCCCACTGTACATATACACACTCACCAAGCACTTTATTAGAAACAATCTTACACCTGCATGTTTGTGTAGTAGATCTAATCAGCCAATCATGTGACAGCAGCACAATGCATAAAATCAGACACAGGTCAAGTGCTTCATGTTCAGACCAAACATTAGAATATGGAAAAAGTGAGATCTCTATGACTTCAGTATGGTTACTACACACAGAATGTTTTGTTTTTTGCACCATTTTCAGTAAATTCTAGAAAATCCTAGGAGATTATAGAAGCAGTTATAGAAATACAGAAACCAGCCTGTCTGGCACTAACAATCACACCACGTCAAAATGAATGAGATCACATTTTCCCCCGTTCCAGCCCAAAGCTGCTGGCTCATATCTGCATGATTTTATGCATTGCTCTGCTGCTACACAATTGGTTGATTAGATAAGTGCATGTATGAATAGGGCTACAGGTGTTCCTAATAAATTGCTCAAATGATGATTGAAATGTTTTTTTTTTATGAACTTTAAAAACTTGCCTAGTCTTTCTTTAAAGAACATGTTGGGTACTTTCAAAAAGTCTGTTTAACAAACTGACTAAAAGCTACAGCTATATGTTATGATTAAAAGGTGTGTACAAAGACAGACAGTTTTCATAATCATACATGATAAATTAAATGCAAATTAAATCCAATAGCCTTATTTTAATACACCAATCAGGCATAATATTATGAGCAGTGACGGGTGAAGTGAATAAGACTGATTATCATGGCACCTGTTAGTGGGTGGGATATATTAGGCAGCAAGTGAACATTTTGTCCTCAAAGTTGCGTTAGAAACAGGAAAAATGGACAAGAGTAAGGATTTGAGTGAGTTTGACAAGGGCCAAATTGTGATGGCTAGACGACTGGATCAGAGCATCTCCAAAACTGCAGCTCTTGTGGGGTGTTCTCGGTCTGCAGTGGTCAGTATCTATCAAAAGTGGACCAAGGAAGGAACAGTGGTGAACCGGTGACAGGGTCATGGGCGGCCAAGGGTCATTGATCCACATGGGGAGCGAAGGCTGGCCCGTGTGATCCGAACCAACAGACGAGCTACTATTGCTCAAATTGCTGAAGAAGTTAATGCTGGTTCTGATAGAAAGGTGTCAGAATACACAGTGCATAACGGGTCAGGGCTGTTTTGGCAGCAAAAGGGGGAACAACACAATATTAGGCAGGTGGTCATAATGTTATGCTTGGTCAGTGTATGTCAGTAGTTTATTAATACATTTCTTGCATATTTTAAACACTTTTCTTGCACATTTGTCTGTTTTTGCACTTCCAACATATCTGTCTATTCTTGCACATATGACTACCTCAGAATTTTGTACTTTTTTACTGTACAGATTCTCATACCATCCCCACTGCACTCTTTTTTTGTTTGTTTGTTTATTACTCTTTTCCCCATCTCATCATCTTATTATCCGTTTTATCTTATTATCTGTTTTGTTTTGTATTTTAATAGTACCAAGCTGCTACAACAACTTAGATTACCCTCTGTGGATTAATAAAGTCATTCTATTCTATTCTAATTAATAATAGAGGAGTTAGAGTATTTGCTATAAATATAACTTTCTTTCTTTCTCTCTCTTTCTTTCTTTTTGTTCTTTCTTTCTTTCATTTGTTCTTTCTTTCGTTCTTCTGTTCGTTCTTTATTCTGTACTTTCTTCTGTTCTTTCTTTCGTTCTTTCTTTCGTTCTTTCTTCTGTTGTTTCTTTCGTTCTTTCTTCTGTTGTTTCTTTCGTTCTTTCTTCTGTTATTTCTTTCTTTCGTTCTTTCTTTCATTCTTTCTTCTGTTCTTTCTTTCGTTCTTTCTTTCTTCTGTTCTTTCTTTCGTTCTTTCTTCTGTTCTTTCTTTCGTTCTTTCTTTCTTCTGTTCTTTATTTCGTTCTTTCTTCTGTTCTTTCTTTCAATTTCTGTCATTCTTTCTTTCGTTCTTTCATTCTTTCTTCTGTTCATTCTTTCTTCTGTTCTTTCTTTCATTCTTTCTTCTGTTCTTTCTTTCTTTCATTTGTTCTTTCTTTCGTTCTTCTGTTCGTTCTTTCTTCTTTTCTTTCTTTCGTTCTTTCTTTCATTCTTTCTTCTGTTCTTTCTTTCATTCTTTCTTCTGTTCTTTCTTTCGTTCTTTCTTTCTTCTGTTCTTTCTTTCGTTCTTTCTTTCGTTCTTTCTTTCTTTCTTTTGTTCTTTCTTTCTTTCTTCTGTTCTTTATTTCGTTCTTTCTTCTGTTCTTTCTTTCAATTTCTGTCATTCTTTCTTTCGTTCTTTCATTCTTTCTTCTGTTCGTTCTTTCTTCTGTTCTTTCTTTCATTCTTTCTTCTGTTCTTTCTTTCTTTCATTTGTTCTTTCTTTTGTTCTTCTGTTCGTTCTTTCTTCTGTTCTTTCATTCTTTCTTCTGTTCTTTCTTTCGTTCTTTCTTCTGTTCTTTCTTTCGTTCTTTCTTTCATTCTTTCTTCTGTTCTTTCTTTCTTTCATTTGTTCTTTCTTTTGTTCTTTCTTCTGTTCTTTCATTCTTTCTTCTGTTCTTTCTTTCGTTCTTTCTTATGTTCTTTCTTCTGTTCTTTCTTTCGTTCTTTCTTCTGTTCTTTCTTTCTTTCGTTCCTTCTTCTGTTCTTTCTTTCATTCTATCTTCTGTTCTTTCTTTCATTCTTTCCTCTGTTTGATTCCCCTTCACGTACAGCTAATGATCAGTAACAAGCATGCTCCAGCATGACAACGCCCCATGCACAAAGAAAGCTCTATGCAAACATGTGGTATTAAGGTTAAATAACTTAAGTGTTCTAAACTCTGCACCCCAGACCTCCTCGCTTGACATCAGTATCTGATCTGACAAATGCTCTGGCATCTAAATGACCACAAATTCCCATGTCCCAGTCCAAATTCTAGTGGAAAGCCGTCCCAGAAGAGTGAAGGTTACAATAACTGCAAAGGGGGATTAAATCTGTGTTAATGTCCATGGTTTTCAAAAAGACGTATGTGTGTCCACATACTTCTGGCTATCTGGTGTACATGCAAAAGAGGATCAAAACTTTCAACACCAGAAACGGTTAAAACTTCACCCTTTCCCAGGCCACCACACATATTCAACATTCTCTTTACATTCAAGCAGCTGCCAATCAAATATCTGCTCCTAGACTGAGTAAACAGGAGAATAAATTAATCATGTGGACCAGCAACAGAATCAGAATCATTTTTATTCCCTGTGTGCAGCTATTAGATTAGATGTTTTTTTCTTGTGGTTTGGTCACAACATGATACTTTCAATACAGACATCACAGACAACACATCACACACTTACCATCCCAATGGGCATATTAAGTGTATCTTAAATGCAAATAAGTGTGGATAATTAGGGAGGTGGAAGTTCAAGATGCATTAAATGGAATGAAGGTACAGTACATATATTGGTACAGTATATATATTAAATGAGAATATTTAAAAACTATGTATTTAATAAATAGTAGTATTTTTAACAATATTCGTCTGCACATCTATCCATTTTCTGTATTGCTTATCCTACACAGGGTTGCAGGGAAACCTGGAGTGTATCCCAGGGGACTAGGGACACAAGGCAGGGGACACCCTGGATCACACACTCGCACACTACTGACAATTTAAAGATACCAATCAGCCTACAAAGCATATATTTGGATTGGGGAGGAAACCAGAGTACCCAGAGAAAACCCCTGGAACACAGGTAGAACAGGCAAACTCCACACAAAACAGGGAATTGAATCTCCAACACAAGGTAAAAGGCAAACATGCTAACCACTAAACGCTAATTTAACCAGAAATCGACTCAGACATTTTCTACCAGTAGAAAACCAGTACAAATTATTTTATCGCCACAAGTCTGATATAAAATTACACTCAGGACTTTGTTGGCTTTGAGTGTGAGATGTTTTTAGACATCTCCTTAGACAGAATTTTAGTGCTTGAAATTTCCTTTAAATTTCAGATGCTTATGAACAAGCACTTGGCACAAATTTTTTCTTTTTTCTGGAACTTTCTGTGACTACAAATTCTCAAAGACCTGAGTGTCTACTTAAAACCCTGAATGTCTCATTAACCACCAGTGTAAACTGTGTAATGACAAAAAAATTCAGTGGTGAATGTGGACACTACAAACAAGTGCAAAATTACATTTTTTGGCATCTGGTAAAAAGAGTTAAAAACAAATACTAACTCTAGAAGAAGAAGAGGAAGAAGACTTTATCACCACACATACATTACAGCACAGTGGAATACTTTTCTTCCCAGCTAAGGAAATTGGGGTCAGAGCACAGGGGCAGCTATAATACAGCACCCCTTGGAGCAGGGAGGGTTAAGGGCCTTGCTCAATTGCCCAACAGTGGTGTTGGGGCTTGAACCCCGATCAACAACCCAGAGTCTCAACCAGTTGAGCCACCACTGCCCCATACTAAATACTAACACTAATGCCAATACTACTACTACTAATAATAATAAACAAGTACTATACAATTACATTAACCAGGAATGCAAATATTCTTATCTTCTTAATGCAAATAATCAGTATTGTAGAAACAACTGAATGCTGCCTAACCAGCCTGGTTAATAACATAAATTGCAAGTGGAAAGAAGCTGTTTCAATGACATGCAGTTTTGGTTATAGGAGAGAAGAATCTCAGACAAGTTCCTAAAAAAGGCAATTATCATGGTGGGATGTCATTCATGATTTTTCCAGCTTTTTTCCTTCATGTGATGACAACGGTCTCGATAATGTGCTTCAGCTTCCTCTTTCCTCTAGAAGAGGCTGCACCAAGCCAGATAACAAGGGCAGACATGAGGATGCTTTCTATAGTG
>JAUCMX010000009.1:16845569-17105569 GCA_033459395.1 Hemibagrus guttatus | reverse complement strand
GTCTGTGTTCTAGTGAATCAGGATCATTGACAGAGACTTTAAAAGCACTTCAAAAGTCACTCTGGATAAAGGCTTCTGCCAAATGCCATAAATGTAAAATATAAGTGGTTGTTTGGATGTTTGGTGTCAGCAGCAATTTTCCTGCTCTTCATCCTGATGGTGTAGAGGCACTCGATTTTTGGTGAGCTCAGTCTGGTCATGACTTAAACCCTCATGATTATTGATTGTACACTGTATATTACAAAACTTTCTCTTCAGATTAGCAACTTCAATCAATTACATGATCCCCATAAAGAAAATAATACATGAAATGTAAATAAATAAATAATAAATAAATAAATAAATAAATAAATAAACAAACAAACAAACATAATAAAAACATAAATAATAATAATAATAATAATAATAATAATGATAATAATAATAATGGCCGAGTTTTAGGAACATGTTGAGAATAAAAATGAGAATGCTTCAAACAGTCAGTGATGAATAGCAGTCAGTTTTGATATTTCTAGCATTAATGAGAACAAAGTAAGCCATGAACCCGTGTTTTGAGCGATCTGTTCAGCTCTCACACACATCTTGAGAAACAGGTAGAAAGTGCCGCACTTGTATTACTGACAGCTTCTTTAACAATTCATTTCTCATGTGTATGGAAGGAAAAACAAAGTCTCTTCATTAATACGCAGTACACTTCCAATTATTTCAACATTAAAAGCAGCAGCAGAACAGTCCTTAACAAAATACATAAACACAGACACACAGCAAAGCCAAAATAAACACACAAGGGAACAGATTGGACTGGTTAAAGGCAAACAGAAACAGAACTCAATTTCCATTTGTTTCACCACATGAGCGATTCTTATAAAATATGTCCAATTCATGTTGAGTGCAGGTTTCTTTTTCTTGTTTGACATTTAAAATTTGGTACTGTTCAATTTTTCCATTAATACAAATACACTCATAGGTAAATACACCTAATGTTACCAAAGTCTATAATTAGGCAGAATTATTGGCCCACCTGGAAGAGATTGAGGGAGAAAAATACCCTGAAATAATTTCAAGTAGAAGGCACGGTGGCTTAGTGGTTAGCACGTTTGCCTCACACCTCCAGGGTTGGGGGTTCGATTCCCACCTCCACCGTGTGTGTGGAGTTTGCATGTTCTCCCCGTGCCTCGGGGGTTTCCGAGGCACGGAATGGCCTACCGATGCATGGTAGGTTGATTGGCATCTCTAAATTGTCCGTAGTAATTGTGTGTGAATGCGTGAGTGAATGAGAGTGTGTGTGTGCCCTGCGATGGGTTGGCACGCCGTCCAGGGTGTATCCTGCCTTGATGCCCAATGACGCCCGAGATAGGCACAGGCTCCCCGTGACCCGAGAATAGTTCGGATAAGCGGTAGACAATGAATGGATGAATGAATTTCAAGTAAATACAAACGAGTTGTCATCTTTGGACAATAATCTATTAAATGCATACACTTTATAATCCAGCTATTAGGACTAAATCAGATGCACAAACATACTGCCCACACACATACACACACAAAGAAGAAGCTTAAGCATCACAGTTTCAAAAGAGTTATGTTGATTTTTCCAGGCAGCTATTAAACACCCCCAAAACACCAAGCTGTTCAAAGGCAGTGAACAAAAGAACCCATGCTGAGAGCAACCGACAAAACACAACTGCTGAACCTGATCAGGTGATCATTTTTGTTGCTGGTTTTAGTCATAAAAACAAAATTCAAAATGCTCAAATGTATGTTGAGCAAACTGACAATCTGTGCTTGTGAATTAATGAAAGGATTTGCATTTGAAATTACAGCTAGGGTATTGATTTAAGACTGGGCATGTATGGGCAATGAAGAAAATACACTGTTTGGCCAAACGTTTGTGGACATCTGACCATCACACCAATCACACCATCACACTGCTTTTTGGGGCAGTGGTAGATCAGGTGGTTAAGGATCTGGGTTGTTGATCGGAAGGTTGGGGTTCAAGCCCCAGCCCTGCCAAGCTGCCACTGTTGGTGAACTGAGCAAGTCCCTTAACCCTCTCTGCTACACGGGCGCTGCATCATAGCTGTCCCTGCACTCTGACCAACATCCTCAGCTGGGATATGCGAAGAAAAGAATTCCGCTGTAATGTATGTGTGGCGATAATAAAGGCTTCTTGAATATACCACTGCAGATTTATTTCCCCTCTGCTGTTAAAATAATCTCCACTCTTCTGGGAAAACTTTCACAAGATATTTGGAGTGAGACTGTGGGGATTTGTGCTCATCCAGACATAAGAGCTTTAGTCAAGCAAGTAAGCCTGGCATGCAGTTGGAGTTCCAGTTAATCCCACAGATTTCCAGAGGGGTTGAGGTCAGGGCTCTTTGCAGGACACTCGAGTTGTGAGCTTCCAGTTTAGGCAAAGGCTCACATGTGGCTATATGCAGACCACTTAAGTTCTTCATTGAGCTCACTTTGTACACAGGAACAGTGTCATACTGGAACACATTTAAGCCTCTTCGTTCCAGTGTAAGGAAATTGCAATGCTACAGCACACGAAGACGTCTTATGAAATTGTGTGCTTCTAATTTTGTGGCAAGAGTTTAGGGAAAAGCAACATATGGATGTTATGGTGTCCACAAACTATATATTCTACCAAAGTGTGCTTCTGTGAGGTGCAGTATGGGGCAATTTGGGTGAAGCTGCCACTTGCCTGGGGTTTATGACGATGCTGTTGGAACTATAGTTTGTTTTAGGCATATTAATGAAACTAGTTTGAGATATGATGCATTATCATGCTGTATGTAGCCATGAGAAGATTTGTGTAGAAAAAATTGTGACCATGAAGGGGTGCACCTAGTCAGAAACAATACTGAAATAGGGTGTGGCTTTCAAGCAATGATTGATTGGTAAGTATGCCAAGGAATCCACAGCATCTCCACACCATTACACCACCTCTACCAACCTGGACTGTTGACACAAGGCAGGTTGGGTCGATGGATTCATGCTGATGGTAGCAAATTTTGATCTTACCATTTGTGTGCCTCAAGATTCACCAGACTAGGATACATTATTCCAGTCTTCAACTATCCAAATTCGGTGTGTCTGTGCCCACTGCAGCCTCAGCTTTCTGTTCCTGTCTGACAGAACCTGACATGTGAATTTCTGATGTTGTAGCCTATCCACTTCAAGGTTCAATATGTTTGTGCATTCTGAGATGCTTTTGTGCTCATCACAATTTTAGAGTGTTTATCTGAGTTACTGTAATCTTTCTGTCAGCTTAAACCAGTCTGGCCATTCTCTGTTGACCTCATCCACAAAGCATTTCTGTCCTCAGAACTGGATAGTTTTTTTCTTTATCGCACCATTCTAAGTAATCTCTAGAGATCAGCAGTTATAGAAATATATTAAAATCTGAACAACTGGCAACAACAATCAATCCTACAGAAGCTCAGTCTCTGAATTTGAAGCTGTTGTCTGAATTTAAGAGGGTGTCTAAATGCACAAACTTGAGAATCTTTTTAGACATAAAAGGTTTTCAATTCAAGAGAAGCTTCAGCAAATATTCATGTGTGAAAATAATCACTGGTTTTAACACACTTTCACAGAATGAAAGGATTGGTTAAATAATATGGAATCAATATCTACAATAACAATTCTACAAGTTAAAGACTTTAAGGAAAATACACAAAACTGGCCCAATGAGGAATCTCACACAAAACTCAATATCACAGACACTGTTGCCCTGCAAAATGACTTAATGGTCCTTAAAATAGGTCTTATTTTCTCTACAGAAAAAAAAATTGAATTATTTCCTGGTGAATTTGAAGTGAAGTATGCTATTGACATGACTGTAGGCTATAATGAACACTACATCAGTCTAAACTCTTGAGAAAATGATAGTGGACGTGAGGAGAAACGATTCTACCGGCACGTCCGTCTTTGTTTGAAATACTAAGCGCTTGCTAACTCAATAATCAGAAAATCATTTGAGCTCCAACAAACGGGAGAATGAAGAGGGAATTGGGCAATCAATGGTTTTATACTTCTGACACAAATCCTACTGCTAACCCTATTTAAATTCCAAATTCAAACTATTTTGGTTTTGTAGACTTCCTACAGAAAGCCAGGCTAGCAGCTATAAAAGAGGAACTGCTGATCTTTTTGTGAATTTGTTCAAATGAATGGGGACAGGATAGCGAAGTGCGGCCAAGAGATGCTTCAAAAGTTCCAATATCACCATGCTGCTAGCTTTTTCCCCCCATAATACAGAGCCAAAGAAGTAGCAAATCTAAAAACTGGAAAATTTCAAGAAAAGAAAAAATTGGCGTGACAAAAATCCATCATCTCCGCATTATGAATAAGCCCATGTCCTCTGAAAAAGAGAAAAAAACATGACAGATATTTAGCTGAATAATCTAAGCATTAGAGAATAGCTAGAAAACCTTATTTGGTTAGGTTTTTTTTGTACAAAAAGATAGGATGTGCTTCCATCATGAGATATAACACTGTCTACTGCTCTCCTCTCAGTAACGTGAAATCCCATCAGCTGAAGTTCTCTCTAATTCGCCTCTCAATCCTGCCACTTCTGCTGGGTAACTTTGAGCTAGGACACTGTAAAAGGATCACTGCCTACTTGTGTAAACTTTTATGAGGTATTGATTAGCTCATAAAACATGGAAGAGGCCTAATGCGTGTAAGGCAAGGACCTGCAGAGGGGAAGCCGAAGAGGCTCCTATTTCCCGAACCTGTTTTTTCTTCTCTCTCAGTATTTAAGCAGGAAGATTTCGAGGGTTAAAGGTAAACCAGCCCCGAAAAGCATTAAGTAAGCCTTCTGAGATGCTGCCTATACACACACTCGCGCACACACACACACACACACACACACACACGAGTTAAACATTTTATCAGGCATCATGGGGTCTCGTTGGCTCTCTTCCTGAGCATAATAAATCTGCTGCTGTATGACTCACATATTTACAGTCAGAGAAAAGGTCAGCTCCAGTGCTGCAGAGCTTCCTGTGCTTTAACCTTCCACTATTTATTCCCTCATTGAAAATGAGTTGCATTTGAGGCTTTCGCCAAATAGCATGAAATGTTTGCTCAGGGTTTTTTTATTCCTTTATGTTCCAAATTTATATTAGACTAAAGCCAACAGGTTTTTTGTGGTGACAAAGAACATCTCAGATAAAATCCACAGAATATGTATTCCTTTTACAGTACACAAATTATATTACATCCAGGAAGTACTTGGTTAAGTGTTAAGTGCATGTTCCAGAGGCTGCTACAGTCTTAATGCATTACCCAACATGTTTTTAGCTGGTATCAGGATTCACATGCATTTCCCATGTGAGGAGATTCCTTTGTATATAGTGTCCATTTCCTGTTTACCATCCCCTTCTGTCTAACATGCATTAGTAAGCTGATCATGTTACGCAGGAATATAGTTGCTATGTTGTCATGGTTTTATGGTAGGGACGGGCTATTAATCGGTGGGATATATTAGACAGCAAGCAAACATTTTGTCCTCATAGTCAATGTGTTAGAAGCAGGAAAAATGGGCAAGCGTAAGGATTTGAGAGAGTTTGACAAAGGGCCAAATTGTGGTGGCTAGACAACTGGATCAGAGCATCTCCCAAACTGCAGTTCTTGTGGGGTGTTCCCGATCTGCAGTGGTCAGTATCTATCAAAAGTGGTCCAAGGAAGGAACAGTGGTGAGCCGGCGACATAGTCATGGGTGAACAAGGCTCACTGATGCACATGAAGAGCAAAGGCTGGCCCGTGTGGTCCAATACAACAGATGTATGGGGCTGCATAGCCGCAGACCAGTCAGGGTGCCCATGCTGACCCCTGTGCACCGCCGATCGCGCGACAATGGGCACATGAGCATCAGAACTGGACCACAGAGCAATGGAAGAAGGTGGCCTGGTCTGATGAATCACGTTTTCTTTTACATCACGTGGATGGTCAGGTGCGTGTGCGTCACTTACCTAGGGAACACATGGCACAAGGATGCACTATGCGAAGAAGGCAAGCCAGCAGGTGCAGGGTCATGCTTTGGGCATGTCCTGCTGGGAAAACGTGGGTCCTGCCATCCATGTGGATGTTACTTTGACACATACCACCTACCTAAGCATTGTTGCAGACCATGTACACCCTTTCATGGAAACGGTATTCCCTGATGGCTGTGGCCTCTTTCAGCAGGATAATGCACCATGTCACAAAGCAAAAATGGTTCAGGAATGGTTTGATGAGCACAACAACAAGTTTGAGGTGTTGACTTGGCCTCCAAATTCCCCAGATCTCAATCCAATCAAGCATCTGTGGGATGTGCTGGGCAAACAAGTCTGATCCATGGAAGCCCCACCTAGCATCTTACAGGACTTAAAGGATCTGCTGCTAACATCTTGGTGCCAGATACCACAGCACACCTTCAGGGATCTAGTGGAATCCATGCCTCGACGGGTCAGGGCTGTTTTGGCAGCAGAAGGGGGACCAACACAATATTAGGCAGGTGGTCATAATGTTATGCCTGATTGATGTATGTATACATATGTACTTATGTATATATTATTTATGCATATATTACATATTATTTCTACTTTATTATTTTTTTTAAACACAATTATTTAACTTGCTTATCTGAATAAAAACAATTATACACAATTAAAAAAAAATATAAGATTTTTTAATATTATTAGACATGATATCCAAGAACAAAATCTAGCCATGGGGGTCAAAGTCCAGTGAATTTTGTGCCGGTCCCAAGCCCGGATAAATAGAGAGGGTTGCATCAGGAAGGGCATCTAGCGTAAAACATTGCCAAATTTAACCATGCGAATCGTCAGTACTCTGAATTTCATACCGGATCGGTTGAGGCCCGGGTTAACAATGACCGCCATCGGCGCCGTTGACCTACAGGGCACAGGAGGAAATTGGGCTACTGTTGGTCGAAGAAGTAGAGGAGGGAGGAGAGTGCGCAGACAGAGAGAGAAGAGGAAAGGTAAGAGTGTAGGACTGAGAATAGGAACTCTGAATGTTGGTACTATGACAGGGAAAGGTAGAGAGCTGCCTGATATGATGGAGAGAAGGAAGGTGGATATACTGTGTGTACAGGAGACCAGGTGGAAGGGTAGCAAGGCTCGTAGTATAGTTGCAGGATTCAAGCTGTTTTATTATGGTGTGGATAGTAAGAGAAATGGGGTAGGTGTAGTCCTGAAGGAGGAGTTTGTGAGGAATGTCCTGGAGGTGAAGAGAGTGTCAGACAGGGTGATGAGTCTGAAGTTAGAGATTGAAGGGGTGATGTTGAATGTTGTTAGTGGTTATGCCCCACAGGTAGGTTGTGAGTTAGAGGAGAAAGAGAGATTCTGGAGTGAATTAGATGAAGTGATGGAGAGTATTCCCACGGGTGAGAGAGTGGTGATAAGGAGCAGATTTTAATGGGCATGTTGGTGAGGGGAACACAGGTGATGAGGAGGTGATGGGCAAGTATGGAGTTAAGGAAAGGAACCTAGAAGGACAGATGGTAGTGGACTTTGCTAAGAGGATGGACATGGCTGTGGTTAACACTTATTTTCAGAAGAGGGAGGAGCATAGAGTGACTTACAAGAGTGGAGGTAGGAGAACACAGGTAGACTACATCCTATGTAGAAGAGGCAATCTGAAAGAGATTAGTGACTGTAAAGTGGTAGTGGGAGAGACTGTAGCCAGACAGCATAGGATGGTGGTGTGTAGGATGACTTTGATGGTCTGTAAGAAGAATAAGGCCAGCCTTATTTCACAATTAACCAAGGTATATGTATATAGAGTTTGTATAAAATGCCCTTTCCTCTGTGTCCATCTTTGTGGTCATTCCCGATCAAGTTCCTTACCCCAACGGTTCTAATGAGTGTTGTTTCTGGCTGTAACTACCCAAAGATCTCACAACCTCTTCCCTCTGGACCTCAAAATCCACTGGAACCCAGACTCCACTGAAAGCTAGGTTAGGTACCTACCCTTCTAAACAGAATTGCATAAAGCAACAATATTTGTTTTAGGATTTTTGTCTCCAGTCCTCTCAGCCACTCTCTCTTTTATTGGGATAGAAACATACAATGGTCTCATTTATTAATCTGTTTTTTTTTAATGTTGTGTGTGAATTTTTGCATAAGCTAAAAATTTCCACCAGAAACACTTTTCTTGCATACGTCTGTTGATTGTAAAGTGCAAAGCACATTCCTGACACAGCTCATTTGCATTTACCGACGCCTTCAAAACTCCATAAAAGGTCATACACACAGAGGGCTGGAAATATGAAACGACCACTAAACGGTGATAGAAAAGGCAGAAAGGCAAACGTAGGTGTTATTTTGTCTCACTCCTATGCCAAATAAAATAAATATTGAGCACTACAATTGCACTTAAAAGTTCAAAATCTAGAGACATGTTACAAAAGGTAAATTAGTTAAGAATTAATTGAGGTGAAAAGGAAGTGGTGTGAAAATGAAAGTGGAGAGAGAGATCTACACTGTTCTCAGGTGATTGTGCACACCAAGCACGTCACACAGGGGAAGTGCTATTTGAAATTGGTTGAGGTATCTCAGTTGACGTGCTTGTAGTGTTGCACAGCATTAAAACTAGACACCACGGCAAACCGCACCAATTCATGAGCCAGCTTTTATCCTGCGGGAAAAAAAACATAGCGGTTTTTAAATACCCCTTCACTCTAAAGCATGACCTTAATCTTCCTTCAGCTGAGGCACTGTTAAGGTTTACGGCTGCGTGCAGACAAACAGCTCGTCCTCTTTTTATACAGCGGCATTGCTTTTGTCCTAACTGTCATAAATGGTTTTATTTGTCTTGATAAATTGATTGGTTTGTTTGAACTCACTTTTTTAATTTCATTAATGTGAATCATTTCAAACAGTCGAGTTTCACAAAATTTTCATGATGGTATTTCTAATCCCTGACCTCATGACAATTCCCGGGGATGAGGAACAGTGTCTGCTAAATGCGGTGATGAAAATAAGCAGAAATCCATGCAAATTATTCAATTTCAAGTTGATCAAGTCAAGCTTCACATCATGTTGTCTTGTTGTGTGTAAATTTGCAGGCACTTAGAAGTACGAGTAGGATTCATCCCCAGGTCATGATCTTGTGATATCCCTTCACAGTTCTCTGATCTTCCCTTTGGCCACTGTTTGCAATCTTGGGGTATCCAGGACAATCACCTGTTCTTTTTGCTCTATTTTGTCTATTTTGTGTATCTGTCCAGTAGTGTATTTGTATTGTCTGTTTTCAACGTTTTTTTTGTCTTGCACTAGGTTGCAGACACTGCACTTTATGTGGCTACGACAACTTAGTTTAAGTCCTTAGCTGTGTTGTTTTAAGTAGCACCAGGGTCCTGGAGAAACATTCTTTCATTTCACTATATACTGCATCAGATATATATGGTTGAAATGACAATAAAAGCTTCTTGACTCGACCTTTTCCTCGCATGTTGCTAATGTGACATGCTCATGCCGGTTTCTTCTTTACAACATCAGAAAGATTCAGCCGTTTTTATCCACACAGGCTGCTCAGATGCTTGTTTAGTCTCTTGTCATTTTTAGACTAGACACTGCAACTATCTACTGGCAGGTTTACCTCTGAACACAATTCATTCTCTGCAAATGATCCTAAATGCAGCTGTGTGACTTGTTTTCAACCTGCCAAACTTCTCAGACACTACCCCACTGCTGCGTTCCCTCCACCCACTTCCGGGTAGCTGAACACATGAGATCGAAAACACTGATGCTTGCCTACAAAATCATAAATGGACCAGCACCCACTTACCTCAAAGCTCTTATTACTCCTTGCACTGTACTTCACTCCATTAGATCCTCTAGCACTGCTTGACTGATCCCACCACCTCACAAGGAAGGTACTCATTAAGGCTCTTCTGTGTTTTGGCACCAAGGTGATGGAATGAACTTCCCCTAGATGTCTAAAAACCTGAGTCAGACCTACCTCTTCCTGAAATACTTAAACTAGTGCTTACTTATTTTTTTCTGTTTCTTTATTTTTTTTAAAAAAAAAAAAGCTATTCCCTCCCAACAGAGTTTTTACACTTTTGTTTTCTTTAGTCTGTGTCCTAGTGAACCAGTATTGATTTATTCATTGATGGAGACTTCAAAGCTTTTTTGTACATCGCTCTGATAAGGGCATCATGCCAAATGCTGTAAATGTAGATATAAATGTGAATGGATAGAAGGGTTTTTTCGAGCATGAGTTGGAAACGAAAGATCTATAAATAAATCTTGAGAAATTTTCAAATGGTTCATTTTCTCAGAAAGAACAATAATCATGGGATTTTGATTAATCAATAATCTTGGGAATAATCAATGGACTTTTTGATTCCATTCGATTTGGGTTTTATATACAAAAAGATGTGCAAAGAGACTATTGTACAAATATTTCTTTGTGTTGTTTTGGGGTTCCCATGTTCAGCATTGAATTTCTTTGCATTGTCGCACTCCACAGTGGTGATTAATGGCTCATATGAAAGTAGAAGCTTACTGCTTTAAGCATTTGTAGTAGTTCATATGTATTTCTGTTTTTGTTGCCTACTAGGGGCAATATTCAAAGAAAAGTTAAAGGAAAAAAAGTAAAAAAAATTTTCAACACAATGTTTATACTTTCAAAGTAAATGGTGATATCAAACCCATTTCATAAAGCAGTTCATAATCATCTAAAATTGGAAGGTGTCGCTTTCAACCACTAAAATTCTGTGTAAGGTTATCCCAACATCTCACACTGAATTCTGATTAAGTTTATAATAGACTTGTAGTGAAAAAATAATTCATTTGTTTATATTGATTAAAAATGGCAGTTAATTATTTTCAATTCAATTCAATTTTATATTTATTTCGATTCCCAGCCAACGCCTCAACCCCAGCCACTTGATGCAGTGCCAGTCCCAAGCCCGGAAAAATGGGAGGGTTGTGTCAGGAAGGGCATCCGGCGTAAAACATTTGCCAAGTTGTTGTGCGGACCAGTTGGTCCGCTGTGGCGACCCCGAACAGGGAGCAGCCGAAAGCAACTTTCAATTCAATTTTATTTATAAAGCACTTTTAACAATGGACATTATCTCAGAGCAGCTTTACAGAACATACGAAATATAGTACGAAAAGTTCAAGATCAATATTAGACTTATATTTAAGTTTATTTGTATTAATCCCTATTAATTTTCATTCCGCCAGTGGAATCTAAAGCCAGTGTGCTGGTAAAAAAAAAGGTTAAATGCTTACTTTATGCCATGACACCATGATATATTTAGACGGTTAAAATATTGTGAAGATTTCTAACATATTGTAACACACACACACACACACACACACACACACACACACACACACACACACACACACACACACACTTTGGTTATCCAGACAGCAAGTAGTTCCTTCCATTAAGCTAGTTTCATTTACACCCGGAGGAAAAGCAGTGCAGTGAACACAATATGACACAGTAAACCAAAATGATTAATTATTTGATTATATGTATAGGTTTGCCTGACTACTGTTCATTTTCCTACCCAGTCTTGTAACGAATGTCGGCACATGTCAGTAGAACGCAGAAGCCAATACCAACGAAGAGAATAAAACAGGATGAAGACCTTTCAGTGCAGTCATGAAAAGGCCTGCACATCTCAGGAGTGTCAAGACCCTCTAAGCATTTCTTTAGAGACGACTCTGTACAGATCTCTTTGTGCAAGTTTTCTCCCCATGTCTTTTTTTGGTGGTGAATAGGTGTATGCAATGACCCAGAAAATAAGATACAGCAAGAAAAAAGAGTCACATGAAAGGCTGTCTTCTCACCAGACTCGCTTGACTTTCAGATTTAGATTAAATCCTAGCTCTGACAAAAGAAATAATCCAACTAGCATTAAATATCAACAAAGGAGCATTTTGCAAACACACTAAGGCCGGGAAAGTATATGGTCAGGGCCATAGGATTTTCTATAAAGAGTTCCAAATCGTAATCTTAGCCGGAAATTACTAAAGCTATGTGAAGGGTTCAAAATATCACCAATATATAATGCTTTCATGTGGTGTATAATATAAATATATAAACAGAGACTGATATCATTAATAACACATAACACTAATTAACAGTATTGATTAACCAGCATGTGTCCTGATGTCTCTGGTCTAATATTTAATCATTTTTCTACACTATAGAACTTTTCACACTGGTTTATTTCACACAGTATAAGGCTTAAACCCATTTTTTCTAGTTCTAAACCTGCTTTTAACCCGGAGTAGTTAAACAGTTTAGACTTGTATTTCAGAAGCAGGGTTAGCCCTGCTTTTTAACCGGGATTTTGAAACACAGTTCCTTAAGCAGAATTAGCAACACTTATGTGAACCCCATACTTTGGTGCAAAATTGTACAATGTAAAACACTGTGGTGTAACAACCTTTCATCTAGATGCTTAACAACAGACATCCAATTCAGAAATTCAGCCAGCAAAAGCTAAACATCACAGAAATGCGCGTCATAGCGATGTGGAAATATGTGACACTGTAAAAATTTGCAGAAGTTGGATATTAGCGAATGCCTGGTCAACTACATGACAAGCCAAAAAAAGAGGAAGCTATGTGAAATATGAAATATATATGAATATATATATATAAAATATATATGAAAGATAACTGATGTCACTGATGTCAAAGCGTGAGACAAGCTGTTATTTAAATCAGTTGCATGCTATATTTATCCAATCACGGAGGTTGACACTGCAAATTTGCAAATAAGAACATTAAGACAGGGTTTAGGAATGTACAGTGTGAAACAGACTATGAATATCCAGGATTAATTGTTAACCCCAGGTAAAGTGTGAGCAGTGTACAAGATAAAGGTGGGGATTAATCTTACTAATGCACCTTTAAACAAGAATACCCCAAAAAAAACTTTGTGAATGTCAATGTCAATAAGGAGTAGGATTTTTCTTTCTTCTAGTAATTAAACCTATACAAGCAGTACTTGTCTGCCAGGCAGCTATGAATAAATAAACTAATATCCTAGACACTAAATCTGCTTGTCTGGCTTGGGATGTAAGGATCAGATTTGGTTAAGTCTGACTGATGAATCGTGGCAACAATCAACAAAGGACTATTATCAATTCTAACGGATTATCACTGAAAACTTAGACAACTGATGTGTGAAATAGAATTGATATTTCTATACTGATTTGCTCATAACTTTACAATCATAAAAGTACAATCATGAGAAAAAAAAAAGTACACCGTACTTCAGTGGGCCTCACCAATGCAGATGAAATTGGATCTTGTAACAGGACTATGATCCAAAGCACACCAGCAAATCAATATCTGAATGTCTAAAGAAGAAAAAAAAAATCAATGAGCTGGAACAGGCAAGTTAAAATACAGACCTCATCCCCATTGAGATGCTTTGGTGAGGTCTTAAGAGAGCTGTGTATAAATGAATGCCCTCGAACATTAAGGAACAATAATAAAAAGAGAGAGGCAAAATTCCTCAGAAATGATGTGAAAGACAAATAAACTCACAGAAAATATTTACTTCAAGGTGGTTTGACATGTTACTGAATTATAGGGCATATTTATTTTTTCTGAATTTTGCCTGAGCTTATGTGTTTGTTTACTTTGGTGAGCACAAAATAACTGCATGTTTTCTGCATGACTTTATGTTAAGTAAAATTACAGCCAAATAAATATGGGTTTATTTCACACATCAGTTATTGAGATATCGAGTTGCTGCTTTAATCATATCATATATTCTGTTCTACTTATTTGTCCATCCCTGCAATAAGACAAATATAAAGCCGATATAAAACATGACAACGGTTTTACCTTGTAGTTGAGATTATGCCACTATTATTCAGGGGAAAATCAAAAATGTTTTCGAAAATTTTGGGTGACCCTAAAACGATTCACATGATTGATGAACATTTTCCTTCAGGAACTGCACGCTCCATGATTTTAGCTTTAATGTTCTGACTACTCGTTGAGCGTGAGCTGTTCGGAGATTTGATTTACAAGGCACAAATGTAGTGTTTGAAATGATCAACTACAAATCTTGTAGTGTGAGCACGTAGACAGCGGGCACATAGAACACTGATCAACAAGGCTGGAACAAGCAGAACAACCACAAAGTCTGTTTATTCGGTTTGGATCCAGAAAATGGGTACAATCTGTCACCCTGAGCACCAGTGGAATGGGAGCACAATAAAACCACCACTGACTTTAAAATATTTGGCTGATGGACTATACTTAGCACAGTGCTTTAAATACTGCTCTCTTTATTAGACGCACGCATCTTGCAGAATATGACAGGTTTTTTTTCCTTTTTTCATTCCTGTATATGAAAAACTTATGAATGCTCCTCTAATTGGAAATATTTTAGGTAAATGTCAGTGCTGCAGGGATAGAGGAATGCAGTTTCTATGGGTTGCTAGGGAAAGTTATCTCTTTAGACAATACATGACCTTGGGCACCAAGGCACAAGAGGTTGATAGAAGAGTTTTCTGAGGAATTAGAACCTGAAGTGGTAACATCTAGGCCGTGGGCATGAAGCTTTAATAAAATTCAGCTGTATTTTATTTATTTATTTATTTTTTGTCTGCTTGCACATCTTTTATGAAGATCCAAAAGGCTAAAACACTTTATACCTTGTAGGTATAAAGATACTAGAGCTCCTCTGTTTCCAAGCACAATTTGTTTGATATTTCGCAACATTTACGTCTATTTTTCTTCCTTCTTATACACTCACAGCAGCACCATAAACACTACTATGTCTCTACCAAGTGTTAGTGCTAAGGCTCCAGACTCATGCTATCATCCGGAGATCGAACATTGTGTCAGTCCAAGAGAGCAAAACTGTCCGCTATGTCAGAGAAAGAGAGAGAGAGAGAGAGAGAGAGAGAGAGAGAGAGAGAGAGAGAGAGAGAGAGAGAGAGAGAGAGAGAGAGAGATTGAACTCTCAGTGCATTTAAGACATGTCGGAAAGGTGGTATTTACGAATTACGCCCACAGTTGTATTTGTTTCTGGAGATTTTCTATGAACTCCGAGTTGGGGGGCGTGTCCATCAGAAAACAAGGTGCAATTACTGAATACAAGTATATAATATCTGTAGTGACGGTATATTTTTTAAATTTGCTGAATTTAAATGTTTACTCGAACCAGAAGCTGATTTCAGCTATTTTCAGTTGTGTTTTTGGTACATATACACATATATATATATATATTAGATAAATAGAGAAATAGTTAGATATATTGAAGATATTGAATATATTAATATTTTTTATTGAATTACAAGCAAAATGGACGACATTTAAGCACCTTGCGATATAATATGTGGCTTTTAAATTTATAGTGGCTTCATAAATTGATTAAAAACATTTTAACACTCAATGAGAAAAAAACACACACCTGATTTTTTAGAAACAGGGTTATAAAACTTTTTTTTCTTTAGTTAATTAAGGGAAGGTCCACTTCCATCTTGCACCGGCCAATGGTGACTTGAACACACCTGACTTCCCAACTTATAAGTACAAACTTTCTTTGGGAACTTGAAGGTACAGTCTGTCTCCCCTAGGAATTACAGCAACACTAGTCAATCACGGGCGTCTGTGAGCACGCGCATGAGGAAGTGGGCATAATGATCCTATCACCACTGTAATCTCATCACAAAGCCCAGTCCTAGTGTCAGTATTTTTTCACGTGTAAGTATCAATCATCAGCTGCTTAAAATATTTAGTAACAGCATATGCAAATATGAAGAAGACAGTGTGTGTAAAGAGTGAATCAGCATCCTTTAAGCAGATTCTATCATTTCATGCAGTTCCCTCTTAACATAACACATATGAGTCAGCCAGTCAAACCACCTTGCTCCTAAAATATTTATCACAGTCTGAAAAACACAACCTCTCAGCCAGCAGGGTTCTTTCTATCATGCTGAAGTGCAAGACATTTCGGGCAGCTCCAGTGCTATTTTACTGCCATGCTGTCTCCATATTGTAGCAGTTAAAATGTGAAAACTTTGGAATGAGATGATTTGGGAGATCACTCTGAGTATGAAAGGACTCTACTGCTATCTGCTGGACGATAAGAGAAAGGCTGCCACACAGATAGTAGATGGATATGTGATTGTACACCGATAACATTATGAGCACTGAGAGGTGAAGTGAATAAGACTGATTATCTCCTCATCATGGCACCTGTTAGTGGGTGGGATATATTAGGCAGCAAGTGAAAATTTTGTCCTCAAAGTTGATGTGTTAGAAGTAGGAAGAATGCGCGTAAGGATTTGAGCGAGTTTTAACAAGGGCCAAATTGTGATGGCTAGATGACTGGATCAGAGCATCTCCAAAACTGCAGCTCTAGTGGGGTTTTTCCGGTCTGCAGTGGTCAGTATCTATCAAAAGTGGTCCAAGGAAGGAACAGTGGTGAACCGACAACAGGGTCATGGATGGCCAAAGCTCACTGATGCACGTGGAGTGCGAAGGCTGGCCCATGTGGTCCGATCCAACAGATGAGCTACTGTTGCTCAAATTGCTAAAGAAGTTAATGCTGGTTCTGATAGAAATGTGTCAGAATACACAGTGCATGATGGGTCAGGGCTGTTCTGGCAGCAAAAGGGGGACCAACACAACATTAGGCATCATAATATTATGCCTGGTTTGTGTATACACACACCGATCAGCCATAACATTTAAACCACTCACTAGAGAAGTTGGCATCATGCTAACAGTATGTTCTGCTGAGAAACCTTGGGACCTAGAATTCATGTGGATGTTTTTTTATTATTATTATTACATTTACCACCTACCTAAACATTCCTGAAGACAGAGTACACCACTTCATGGCAATAGTATTTCCTAATATCAGTGGCCTCTTTTAGCAGGATAATACTCCCTGCCACAATGAAAAATATCTGCAGGAATGGTTCGAGGAATTTGACACAATGTTCAGGGTGTTGGCTTGGTTTCTAAATTCCCCATAATACAATCCGAGGGAGATCTCTGGTGGGTGTTTAAAGGGATCCATGGAGGCCCCACATCACAACTTACAAGACTTGATGTTGAATCTGCTGCTGACGTCTTGTTGTCAGATACCATAAGAACACCTTCAGAAGTCATGAGGAGTCTATACCTCAACAAGTAAGAGCTGTTTTGGCAACATAAGTGGGCCTACACAATATTAGGCAGGTGGTTTTAATGTTATGGCTGATCGGTGAACAGGGTATGATACAATTTCTACTATCACATTTAATATTACATTACATGTCACATGTATCCATGCCCATATGAAGCAGCACCTAGATCATTTGATAACTGATGTACAGGCAAAACATTCAAATGAAACTCAGGATAATCCCAAGTTCCATTAAACACATCTTTCATCAATTGGAGTACATGATAACATAAAAAAGCACAGTTGTTTAATAAGCAAGGCATAGTTTTGTAATAAGCATAGTTTTTTAATAAGTGAGGCAAAATGTTCATTAAAAAACATTGCCTAGACTGCATTTGTTTTCAAGATCATCTTTCACAAATCTGTGACATGTACCCACTGCTGACATTATTGCAAATCATATTGTTGTAAAAACAGCCAATGCTAGCTGTCACCATTTTGAAGGTGTCCAAGAAATTCTATATCATTCTCATCATACTCATCTTCAGTGGCCGTTTTATCACAGTTGGGATCATATAGAAGCCAGCACCTAATCCTAATCCTAAAGAAGTCTTGGGTGCAAGGCATGACACTCCAGATTACCAAGTTATCACACTCATGTGATCAGACTCATTCACACTTAGGGTCTTAAGTTTGGGGAGGCAAGAAAAAGGCTACCCCGAAAGAAAAAACTACCCCGAAAGAAAAATGATAGGGACACGAGGAGAAATATGCACAATAACAGACAGACAGTAACTGCAACTTAGGATCAATCCCTGAACATGCTGTCCACTGTGACAACTATCAAAATGCTCTCTGTATCTGATCTAAAATCAGAGGAGTTATTTTTGAGAACTGATCAACATGTTGAGGCGTGATTACATCCACACAATTTAACACAAAGTAATATTTCCATGCCATCTGATGTCATGCTGGAGAATAAATACAATGTGCCTTTAAAAACACTTAAAAACAACCACCACACAAGACTGAGAGCAGCATTTCTTACACAGCCACGTGCACAGACTCACCTTGATTCTAGGCATGGTGACAGTCGGAGGTCTGGCTTTAGCAATGAAGCCATGAGACGATCCACTCTCCACTAGATTCCTGGTGTAAGGCATGAACCTCTTCCCATTGGGCCCAAAGACAAAGTCGTCTCTTAAAGCATCTATTAGCACAATGACAACTTTGTTGAATAACGGAGGAGGCACTTTGGTTGAGTTTGGGCTACTTCCTGCAAAAGAGAGACAAAATGCTTTTGATATTACTGATCATATCCAGAACATAAGAGCAAACAAAAGTGACCAGATCACACTATAGATATGGAATGTTAACCACGACTTTATTTTACACATGGCATCTTAGCAATATAGCTGTTCCTTACCTACTACTGGTTCTGCGGGCAGATCCGATAATTTGCTGTTTGATGATAAAGACGACTTGATTGGAACTGGGAAAAAGCCTCTCAAAAAAAGGGCAATGCCAAGTAACTCAATAATGAGACAGAGTGCAGAGAACACTGATGAGCTCAGCTTCATATTGATGGATCGGTGTTGTTTTATTTTATTATTAGTAGTAGTAATAGTAGTAGTAGTTGTAGGTGCAATAGTAATGGTCGCAGTACTATTAACGTTGGTTAATAGCTTTCTAAGCTTAACTAACCGTCTGATAGCATACACTACATATGGCTCCACTACATATCTGACCTTAATCCGCAACCAGCTAGCCACAAAGCAAAGTTCACCAGCACCACAAGCTTTAACAACACTATACCTTGATTTTAAAGCGTCGATAACTTAGCTGAGCAACACAAAGAAACCCGATCCCGATGTAACGTTCAACAGCACACTCTTAAAAGAATAAATGAAGTTTCAAACGAGGTTGCATTTTCACACTTCCGTGTTGTGATTAAAGTCTCGCTACGGCAAGCGAGAGGTTCAAATCGCGTGACGTGCACAGACACGCGGGAAGCTGGAGGAGACGCGATGATCAAAGCTGTCGGCGCTTTCTGTCCTGCTACTGAAACTAATCACAATGGCGTGTCAATATGTTAGTATAGAGTTTAGTACAATGCACATTTTAATGTAATCAATACTATTCTCTTACTTTCTTGTTAATAAAATAAAAGGTTTACAGGTAGATAGAATAATCTGTATCATAGCTGCCCCTGCGCTCTGACCCCAACTTCCTCAGCTGGGATATGTGAAGAAAAGAATTCCACTGTGCTGTAATGTATGTGTGGCGATAATAATAATAATAAAGGCTAAAAGCCAAGTGATCATGTCATGTCATTAACCAGAAACATTTCAAGGTCCCGGGTTCGTTCGTGAGCTACGGTCCGTGTGGAGATTCGCATGATTGCCCCTTTGTTTGCACGGGTTTCCTCTGGGTTTTCCAGTTTCCTCTCAAAATCAAATTGCCATGATGTGTGAATGCATGTGTGCATGGTACTACAATGTCCTGGTGTCCTATCCAGGGTGAATTCTCCTGCCTTGTGCTCAGCTTAGAATAAACTCTGGATTCATCACAACCCTGACCAGAATTTGTGTTGTTTTGGACATAATATAAATCATAATACAGTATTTTGGAAATGTAAATTTAAATGAGCCATTGTGCATGGCTACAGAAATAGCATGTAATTAATGTAATGCAATATAATCACATATAACTAATTTAGAAACTGCTTATTTGACAGAAATGTATATACTTATCTTTAGCCATCATTTGAACTTAACCTCTAAGCACTAAGTATGTTGGAATATTTTTTATTATTATTTGTTTAAGCTTGCTTTTAATTGATTTTCTTTTACATGTTTATGATAGTAGTCGTCTGAAAAGAATGTGCGTTTCATGTAAATTCATTCAAAAAAATTCCTTTCCAACTATATGAATTCACTGTATGCTCAATAACACACAGCCACAGGCTTCCTGATGGGCGGGCTACGTAGACTGGCGAACATTCTTTCTCATTGGACAGCCTTTGCTTTCGTCACGGTTTGAGAGCTTCTTATTGGTCAATTCGTTTCTTCTACTTTGATTGGCTGCAGAAGGGGTTTCAAAAATTCAGCGGCAGTTGATAAAGCTGTTTGAACCACTAGGAATATTTCCCTTTTACTTTTTTTGTTTGTTAGCGTTTTCTTTGATAAAATTCTTCATCTTTCTTCTTCTGTAGTTTAACTTTTCTGGTGTAGGAATTATGTCGTTTTCCAGGGCTCCATTGAAAAGATTTAATGAAAACGTCGGTAAGCATGAGAACATATTCCAGTGCTCTGTTAGCTGAATGAAGCGCTTTCTTTAACTAATGTCCTAATTAAATGCGAGTGAGATTGTAAACTATATCGAATGTGACGTCCACGAAGCGCCTCAGAAATGACACTGAGAAGGTTTTTTTGAGTTAATATTGATACTGAATGCTAACAACGAAGATAGTTAACATTGTTGTGATTAATACGAGCTCGTCTTGGTTTACTGTTAAAGAGAAATGAACAGACTCTTGCTGTATTCTTTTATCTCTCCTTTACTAACACCTACAGAAGTATATTGACTCACTTTATGTATTTTATGTCGGAGGTATTTTTTTTTAAAACTTGTCCTAGCATAACAACTAGCCTCCAGTACCTGCAGTACTAGCTAGCCTTTCTTGCAAGGTCATAGAGTTTTTTGACTTTTGCAACTATTAAAAAAAATATACTGAGTATAATCTAACAATTTAAATATTAGGCAAATATACACCGATCAGGCATAACATTATGAGCAGTGACAGGTGAAGTGAATAACACTGATTATCTCCTCATCGTGGCACCTGTTAGTGGGTGGGATATATTAGGCAGCAGGTGAACATTTTGTCCTCAAAGTTGATGTTAGAAGCAGGAAAAATGGACAAGCTTAAGGATTTGAGTGAGTTTGACAAGGGCCAAATTGTGATGGCTAGAAGACTGGATCAGAGCATCTCCAAAACTGCAGCTCTTGTGGGGTGTTCCCGGGCTGCAGTGGTCAGTATCTATCAAAAGTATCCTTTAAGTCATGTAAGTTGCAACTTAAAGGATCTGGTGCAAACATCTTGGTGCCAGATGCCACAGCAAACCTTCAGGGATCTAGTGGAGTCCATGCCTCGACGGGTCAGGGCTGTTTTGGCAGCAAAAGGGGGTCCAACACAATATAGGGCAGGTGGTCATAATGTTATGCCTGATTGCTGTATCAACATACCGCATTCATGTATATCATGAAGTGCATAGAATCATCACATGAAACTTTAAAATTTGGGTGTGATCTCAGTGACTTTGACTGTTGTCAGTATTTTATAAACTATATGTTGTGGTTGAGTATTTCAGATATTGCTAATTATTTTTGGATTTACATACACACCAGTCTTTGGGGCATTGGTGGCTCAGTGGTAGGTTACTCACCTATCATGTGGAAGGCCCGGGTTCGATTCCAGCCAATGCCTCAACCCCAGCCACTGGATGCAGTGCCGGTCCCAAGCCCGGAAAAATGGGAGGGTTGCGTCAGGAAGGGCATCCGGCATAAAACATTTGCCAAGTTGTTGTGCGGACCAGTTGGTCCGCTGTGGCGACCCCGAACAGGGAGCAGCCATAAGCTCTATACACACCAGTCTTTAGAGTTGACACACTGATAAGAGTTGGGGAAAAAACAGGGAACTACAGTTCTGTGGACTGATTATGAAGGAGCTTAGAGGAAAATGGCAGGCTGATTCCATGGGACAGGAAGGCAAAGGGAGCTCAATTAAGCACTCTTTACAGCTGTAGCCAGCAGAAAAGCATCCCAGAATGCACAACACAATGAACAATTATGTAGATGGGCTACAGTAGCAGAAGATGATATCAGGTTTTGCTCCTGTCAGGTGAGAACAGGAGGCTGAGTCTACACTGGGTAAAGCTGGAAACTGGGAGAGGGGAAAAAAAACACTAGACTTACAAGCACATGGCATGCATCTGCATGCTTTTATGCATTGTAATGCTGCAGTGTGATTTGCTAAGTGGATAATTATGGTCATCTTTATTACTTGGAGATGGGTAGGTAGATATTTATTCCAGAGCTTTCTGTCCTTAGAACTCCACATCATTTACGTGATGCTAAATTATCCAAAGAATTTCGTTATGAACAGCAGCTCAGCTATGTTTTCTTAAAATCGTTGTTAGTCTAATAGTATTAATGCATGTTTGGAAGTTTGTGCTCTTTATGCTAGAAAATGAACAACTTCCTAGCAGAACAATTAATGTGCTGTATTTTTCAAACCTATTTCTATCAAGTAACTATTATAACTACAATAACTATAGCTGATTGTGAACTCCAACAATAAGTACCATGTACAGTATACAGTATTTGGTGAAACATGCATTTTCCCACAGCAACACATCAGTATCATTTATTAGAGGTGGATCAGTTTCAGAGTTACAGGTTATATTTAGGGTTGTTTTTTTATGCAAAGTGTGTACAAAATTGCACCAGAATGTAAAGTTAGAAAGTGCTCAGAGCTATAAAAAAATGCTATAAAAAGAAGTGATATGTAGTGTATGTAAGTGTTATTAGTATTGTTTAGACTAACTGGTGGTATCACAGACCCTCAGTGAAAACAGTCTTGGAAAACACTTATGTTGAAACCTTAGTTATATGTTGACGGGTCATACTACTTTGCCTTCATGTAACTGCTTTCAAATATTTAGATTTTTTTTATATATATATATATATTATCTGTCTCTGTTCATTTCCATTTGCCAGGCTGTGCTCCTCCACCAGGTACATATGAGCTGAAACCTGGAGAACTGAAGGGCGCCGCTTCGTTTCACAAGGCCGAGCGCTTCAAATCACAGAAACGTAAGAGAACGCCTGCTGGTTTAGTTCCCATTACTGTCATAAAATCTGAAGAAATGCATCAGTTATGAACACATTCCTCAGCCTGTCCTGAGATCTGAACACTCACTCTCTTCCTGATTTAGTTGTTCCACCCATGTCCAACGATGTGGTCATGTCTCCAGTGCGCAGGACCATGTCAGTTGATGGCTTGGTGAGTGACCACCTTGTGTGTGATTTTTAGTTGCGTACATTGCTTGAAATCATAAACGTTGCTGCCCATTTCCACACAGGCTGATAGTTCAAAAAAGGACAAGAGCCGCATCCAAGCTGAAATGAAACAGCATAAGCTACTGGAGAAAGAGGTGAGTATCACAGGAAGTAATGGATTTGTCAGTGACCCCACGTTAAGTGGCATTAATGTTCTCTCTTGATCTGTATATAATATATTATCATATATATATATATATATATATATATATAAAATGTATGTGTGTGTATAAACATATACACACACCAAATTGGTTATGCTTGAAATTAATAAACACTTGTTTCCAGATCCGGTCACTGGTTCAGCAGAGAGGAGAACAGGACCGCAGGCTCCAGACCCTAGAGGAAGAGCTGAAGAAGCTGGAGGCAAAACTGCTGGCTGCTGTGAGGGAGAAGACTGGTCTCACAGCCAGCGTGGTCTCTCTTGAAAGACAGCTTGCAGAGCTAAAGAAAACTAACGAGTTCCTCAAAAACAAGGTTGGATGTACCTGAGATGTTATTTAACAAAACATTTGAACCGGTCTATGTTTGTAATGCATGTTGTGCCGTCTTTTTGTCTGCCTGTTCCTACATTTACACATCCACAGGTTTCTGCCGACACCACAAAGAAGAAAATCCACTCGCTGTCTATGGAGCTTATGGAAGCGCGAAACAAACTAGATGCTAAAGACAAGGTGGGTTACATTTACATCTCAACAGGTCATGTGATTTGTGTGCACAGCCCAGGTGATTTATTTATTTATTTTTCATTTAAATAAACAGGAGCTGAGTTTCCTACAGATCAGCTCTGAAGGCAAAATAAAGGTGTTGGAGACTGATCTTGAAGCTTCAAGAGCAACTCTTAATTCTATTAAGGACAGAAACAAAGATCTTGGTATGCATCGATTCTTTCTTTTTTTTTTTTTTTTTTTTTTTTTTTTTTTGGACAAATAAGTTGATATTTTCCGAGCCATTTAGGGAACATGTTGCAGACAAAGCCTCATGATTCGATTAAATTTTCTCCAAATGTGAATTCATGGTGTTTAGCTTTTTTCCTGTAGTGTTCTGCAGTGTGCTGCTCTGTGAAGTGAACACTTTACTATTGATTGCAGAGAGCCTACATGAAGAGACTAAAGCACACAATGAGGAACTGGAGAAAGAAATGGATAAGCTGCATGGTAGGTGGTGTGTGTGTGTGTGTGATTTTTAGACGTTCTGCCTTTTTTTGTTCCCTCATTCTTTCCTCCCATTTGTTTTATTTCCATTATCTTTTATTACAGCTGCTGTACAGGAGCTGAGGGAGGAGCACAAAGTGCTGCAGAGCTACCTTGATACTGCAAATGAAGAAATTCAGGTATTAATAAAATAATATACCAGTGTAGGAAGGAATATATCTGGTCTCAGTAGCTGGACATTATTTATTGAAATGTTTGTTAATTAAAATAAATTTATAAAATTAATTATTGTAAATTGTAAACGAAGTTTTATGCTTCTAAAAAGTATTCTCTTTTATTTAAAAATAATAAAATGTAGGAAAATGAATGAATCTTTGTAAACATTACTTAAAGTACAGTTTAAGCTCTAGGTTCATTCCTGGTCTTAGCTTTCCAAAGGGAAGAAGGTGATTGTGCTGTACAGATAGATGTGAATAGAATTGCTAAGCAGTTCATGATTAGTTCTGAATCGCACAGACACTGTATATAGATATTAAGCCTCTTTTCCACTGCAGGGAGTAAACCGTTTTGGCCACAGACACACACAGAAACAGATTACTCTAAAGAACGTTGGATTTCATCTGGCCTGTGAATACATTAAATATATTAAAAATACAACAACGGTGTAAATAATAAAAAAGGAAATATTATATCTAATGGATATACAGTATTTATAACAGTACTGAGCTCATGTCTTGATTTGTTTTTCTTGGTTCCTAACTAAATGACGACTGGACGACTTAAATAAAGGCCTTGTTTGCTTTAGGAATGTGTTTAGCCATTTAATAACATTTCCTTTATATAAACAGTACAATACATGGCTAAATGCATGCTACTATTTCCAGCAATGTAAAGTGTTACACTCAAGCCCATGTTAATACTGAAGAAGAAAAAGAACTGCTCTTAAAAGATCTGCTTTTAAAGCAATCAATATATGAAGTCATGATGATGATGTTTTGTATATTTATTATGAATTCCTGACACTGTCGCTAATGCATGCATCAATCCGTGTCTTTATTTTCATACTATTGTGTGCGCGTGTGTGTTTTCATTGAGCGGCACAAATCATGAAAACGAACCTTACTGTGGAAAAGAGCCTTTGGTTTGTAAAGTACAAAAAATATATCTTTGCAAAGTTGTTAGTCAGAGTTTTGCATTTAGTTCTCGACTGTCATTTAAATAAACCTTCTGCATCAGGATCTAAAAGGTAAACTGCAGGACAAGTCCACAATGGAGCGCCATGTCTCAGATTCTCAGGAGAAACTTGGGTAAGGTTTTGTCCTTCCTTACTGTACACCTCTGTACATACATGTTCCCTTTTTCAAGACACAGTGAGTATTAGTGATTTGTTACTAACGTGTTCTGCCTTGCCTCATTCACAGTGAGGTGGAGCAGAAGTTGGAGCAGTGCATAGTGGAGCTCCAGGAGTCTCAGGGTATTTTGCAGGAGAAGGAGCAGGAGCTGCATAGGTGCCAGGAAGAGCTGAAGGAATGCAACAGCACGCTCGGGGAGCATCAGAAAGAGCTGGAAAATCACAAGCGTGACCTGGAATCCTCCCAGGCTACATTGAAAGAGCTGGAGGAGAAGATTGTCAGGGGAGCGCAGGAGCTCAAGGCCTCGCAGAGCACAGTAAAACAGCAAGAGCAGGAGCTGGCACGAGTGAAGGAGGTGCTGAGAAGAACAGAAGAGGAGTTGGACCAGCGTGTGGCACACATGAATGAGCGTTGCTTGAGCATGGAGGATGAGCGGGGTGAGCTGCTAATGTGCTAATGGTAGATCCCTGGGGTCTGTTGTATTTGATTGTGGAGATGTCTACTTTCTAGAATTTTATAATGCTGTATAATGTGCTCTATTAGCTTATGAACATCCAACATCCTTAGCAGCAGAGAGCAGTTGGTCATCCAAGACAAGACTACGTACACTTACACTTTTGCATTTGCACCGTTGTTTTTCAGTTTTCATTTACAAAATGGCTGATTCCGCATGTTACACTTAGTTGTAGACCTACTGTATGTAATATTTCATTAAATATGTAACTGCCTTTCTGCCTGTGTGTCTGGAAGTGTGTGCTTGTTTGTCTGAATGTCTCTCTCTCTCTGTCTGTCTTGGTGTCTTTGTGTCTGTATGTGAGCAGCCAGGACACAGGAGGAAGGACTGAGGAGAGTGCAGGAACTGCTAGCTGAAGTTAGCTCACTGGACGAGAGCAAGAAGTGTGAGAAAGAAGCTCATGACAAGCTAAAGCAGAAGCACACTGCTCTTGCTGAACAGTTGGAGGAAGAGAAGGTAATTTACCCTCTACCTTATTCTTTAACTTCAGTCAGTTACAGTAATAGCTTTATCCTGGTTGTGGTGGCTCTGGAGCCTATTCTGGGAACATTGGAGGCAGGAATACACCCTGGATATGGCACCAGTCCTTCACGGGTCGGCAGACACACACACACACACACACACACACACGTACTCATTCCTGTCTAAGCACAATTTATTTTAACAAATCCACCTACAAGTGTGTGGAAGGAAACTGGAGATTGTGAGGAAACCCACATGGACATGGTGAATGTAGAAAACCTTTTGAATTGATCATAAGTAGAAGAAAAAAACACTCACAGGCTCAACAAAGATCTGATTGGATTCATCTTGGCTTAATTTTTTTTTTTTTTTTTTTTTTTTTAAAGAATTTTCTTGTTAGCAGTATTGACCTATCTGCTTCAGGGATTGTTTTGAGATTGTGTTGTATTTAATTACATGCAATAGGAAAAAGTCTGCAATCCAAGCATCTTAATTTTGAGCTTGAATATCTTCAGTGCTGATTCCAATTTCTCTAAAAGTACCTATACTGCAACAGTAATAACATTTTTTTCTAGCATTTTTAACAGCCTGAAGCACGCTCTTCATTTTAATTGGAGAGTGCTTCTCACAGTGACTTTTTTTTTTCTTTTTTTTTTTTTTTTTGCTCAGTTAATTACTTGCCCATCAAATGAGTCACCAAATCATGCACATAATTTCGATGTGGTGTTTACTTTTTATTAACTTTGACATGCAAGTGAAAAATGATGCTCCTCTTTTATATGTACACCATATTTATAAATGAACCTCAAATAGAAGTGCAACTGTAATGAAACTGACATGAAGTTTTAAAAGCTTGCAATGAAACTGAAATTGTAATCTGAAACGTGAACTTTGCCCACAGACTCGTAACGAGTCCCTGTCCAGCACCATGGCATCTCTACGTGAAGACCTAGACAAAGAGAGGAAGCAGTTAGAGGCAGAGCTGGAAGAGGTGCTGGAGGAAGTGAATTTGCTCGAGGAGCAAGACAAGCTCCTGCAGGAGACCATCCGTCTCCTGACAGAGGAGAAAATCACAATGGAGGAAGAACTGAAGAACGCCCGTGCAGAACTAGAGAGGTGAGATCTCGCTGACAAGGAAGCAAACTTTAATTTTGTCGTAATCACTGAATGATCTCCGGTTAATGCTGGCACTGTTTTGGTAGGCACAAAACAGAGAACAGGACTTTGGAAGAGGTTCATCAGGAGACTGTGAAGAAACTACAGGATGAACACAACAGCTCGTTGGGAAAGTTAGGTGACATGGCTGCTGAGCTAGAGAGGTAAGTCCTGAGCACTAGCTCTTAAACCCCTGACTCAAATCAGATCATGCTATTAATCCCTTATTCCCTTCAGCACCACGCAGGCTCTGAGTGCACAGCGAGAGCAGGATCAGACTCGTGTACAGGAGCTGAAAGAGGAGCTGAGCAGAATCACTCAGCAACTGCAGGATGAGCAGAATAAACTCCTGCACCAGCAGCACACTCAGGAAAAGCAGAAGGAGGAGCATGCCAGGTCAGATACACACTTGGATGCATTAATATGCACACAGCCAAGCCTGACTTGTGTTAATTTCAGGAGTGTAAGGGTTAGGAGTGTAAAGCATGAAAGTCTAGTCTGAAAAGATCAGTCTCACAGCACAGAAGTCTTTATATAAAACAAAAACCAAAAGAAAACAGATAAATCCCCCCTAATTGTGTCCCTATTTTTTTTTGTATATAATGTTACTTATTCTGAATTTTGAAGTAACCATCTGATCATGCACTGTGAACCCTAGCTAATGTGATGGTTTCATGCCTAAATAGTTTTGGGTGTCATGTTATCCCCTGGTATTTTGCATATGGACTGTGATTGGTCCAATTAATGAGATCACAATCCAAATGTGTACAGATTTTTTTTTTTCTAGAAACAAAGGAAGACTGTTTTATATGGGAATACATGAATTTAGCAAATTTGAATTAAAATATTTATACAGTTGAATCATATGTTCTGAACAATACATTTTTATATTGAAAATAAATTTTAATGTGTGTTTGTGTTCAGGATGCAGCTAGAGGTCCAGACTAAGGTGGCCCAGTGTGAGATGGACTTGAGGAAGGCCAGGGAGGAGTTGGCACAGGAGCAAGAGGAGAAACAGCAGGCCCTGGCTCAGCTGGAGCAGACTCAGCAGCAGCGGCGGGAGTCAGCAGAAGGCAAGGTTCACGAGGCACAGCTCCTCCAGGTGCAGGTGGAGGCATTGAAACAAGAAAATGAGCATCTCGTGGAGCAGGAGAAGGAGCAACTCCGCCAGCAGATGGAGCAGGAGAAGGAGCAGCTCTGCCGGCAGATGGAGCAGGAGAAGGAGCAGCTCTGCCGGCAGATGGAGCAGGAGAAGGAGCAGCTCTGCCGGCAGATGGAGAAGGAGCAGCTCTGCCGGCAGATGGAGAAGAAGCAGCTCTGCCGGCAGATGGAGAAGGAGCAGCTCCGCCGGCAGATGGAACAGCTCCGCCGGCAGATGGAGCAGGAGAAGGAGCAGCTCCGCCGGCAGATGGAACAGCTCTGCCGGCAGATGGAGCAGGAGAAGGAGCAGCTCCGTCGGCAGATGGAGCAGGAGCAGCACGAATTAAAGGAACAGCTCACAGAGGCACAAACAAGGTGAAGCAGTAACTGTCACTGTGTTCCTGTGAAAGTCTGTGAAATTAAATTGAATTAAATTAAAATGAAGCAATATTGAGGCTGAATCACATCCAATAGCTGAAACACAATTTAGGGACTTAATTCCCAGAAGTCTGTCAAGGTTAGTCTCTGTACAAATGGGCTAGACTCAGTAGCAGAATCTTACCAAAAGCACTGAGCCTTAGGGCATTTATTTTTATCTGAGAAGTCCAACAGGTATTTTATAGAAAGATTTGGACAGAATTCCTGGATCAGCCATGCAAGCCAAGCTGCTCCTGAGGCTGTAGGTTTGACTCTGTGAAAAACTTATTACTACAGGAATTATAATTATGTGCATAAAAAGTGCATTAATATATTCCTAGCCTCTGTTACAGCCATGCAGTCAGATTAATTTTTTTATTTATTGCATGCCATTTCATTTAAGAATTCAACCATGCTTTAGTATACAGCACCTTTCTTATTAAACCAGTGTTTTAAGTCAGTGTAATGGTGGCTTGTATTTGTTTTTATTGCAATTATGTATAATTATTAAAATAAAATCTTTGCATTTATTTATTACAGCACATCAAATGATGAGAATGAGCACTGGAGGAACTTGTATGAACAGCTCTACTCTAAAGTTAAGCCTTTCCAGGTGAGCCTGTGCTATGAAATTACTTTTGTCACAAAAGTTTGTCACAAGCTCTTGATCTGTTTTTTTTTTTTTCTTTTTCTTTTTGGAGCCTGTGTTGGCTGTGCATACACTCGTTGTGGCTTTCTAGCATGCCTCATGCTTATTTCCTTTTTCCTTCTATTGGACCGCAGGAGCAGCTGGATGGCTTTGCAGCGGAAAGGGATGCATTGCTCTCTGAGAAAGGGGCCACTCAAGCAGAGCTGAATAAGCTGGCAGGCGCCTACGCCAACCTGCTGGGCCATCAGAACCAACGACAGAAAATCAAACACATGGTCAAACTCAAGGAGGAGAACTTGGAGCTCAAGCAGGTCAGGATTGCCTCACTTGGGTGGTAAACAGTCTTGCTGAATCTCTCCAGTGAGGGCTACTCTAAGCTGTGCTGCATAGATGAGTTTACTGTTTGCTTTACAGGAAGTGACTAAGCTGAGGACACAAGTGGGGAAGCAGAAGAGGGAACTGGAGCAGCTCATGTCCAGTCAGGCACCACGGCGGTTTGACCCCAGCAAGGCCTTCAAACATGAACATAAAGAGAATCAGCAGCCTGCGGTGCCTCTGAGATAGAGCCAGAATGTACAAGTTGGCTAATAATCAGCCATTACATGAATACAATTTTGTCACATTGTAATTCCCACACTGTGTTTGTAGGGTTAATGTATACTGTCACAAAGAATTTAGTGATCTAGACTTTGAGAGGAAGAACCTGTCAAAGAAAAAGGACAAGCAGTTCTTGGTGGATATTGTGTGATGTCTTAAGGCAAGCGTTGGGGGAATTCCTTCTACACTTGGGTATTACTGTTCTCCCTGGTATCTGGACACTGAGGGTGTTTATTGTCTGCATTTGTGTTTTGGGTCAACAGTACAGCAGGACTTAATATGGGAATTAAAATATATATTTTTAAAATGACTAAGCATCTTTTTTTGTTTTATGTCTGGATTACCCAACTACTAGATCTGTTAAAATATGTATGTTGTCTAGTATGCTGTAAGACTGGGTTGTGCGTGCTCATCCATTATCTTCACTGCAATTCTGATTCATTTTATAACCTTTGAACTTACTTTCAATCTAATTTTGTAGTCCTGTTAATCCAATTTATATTTTCAATCCAATTACTCAGCTCAGTTCAGCACATTTCATGTACCATAATTTGATTACTTGGCTGCTCTTTTCTTTGTTCTAATGCTTGACTTTTTAAAGCTTTTACAAATCTTTTCTTTTATGATTTTAAATCTGATTGCTTTATGATGTCATTTATTTAATAAAAAAAAAAAAATTTCACCCAAATTTGTCATTTTTTCCCCCCCACTTCTCCTTACTGTTATCTTGCTGTTATGGAAAGTATACATCAAATGAAGCTGAGCAGAAGTCATTCATCTTAATTTATGGAAGCATTTAGTACATTGTTTTTTCCACAGTAAAAAAGTGAGTGACCGTTTAACTGCTTCCTTTGAAGGGTTTAATAAATCTTTCGAAGATATTAAACCTGAATTACAAGGCTGTGTTTCTTCTACTGTTCTCCAGCAGAGGGCACTGAAATGTAGGAGAATGAGGCTTCTGCCATTCCAGCCTTGAGATATGCAGCACAGTGCAGTTTACTATTCTGTAATGAAGGTTTTGCTAAATAGCTGATCAGGTGTGCTTGGAGTACAGAAGATTTAGAGAAAAGATGACTGTTGTACAGTGTTCTTAGCACTGGATTAGAGAACCTCTGCGTTATTGAGCAAACTTTGTGTAACTCTGTGTTCTCTGCTAAACTCAGTTGAACTCAATTTCAGTCTCAACATATTTTTAGTTACATTTTATATGGCTTAATACTAAAAACAACTAGCAGCAATAGTCACAACTGGATTGCAGGTTCGTAAGTTGTTGTTTTTTTTCAAGAATTTCGGCTTCAATTTGAAGCCCCCAATTGAACATAAGCATTATTTGAGCTATGCTTGTCATTTCAGAAGCTATTACCAAAACATATATACCAAAGCTCTAAGTTGCTTTCGGCTGCTCCCTGTTCGGGGTTGCCACAGCGGACCAACTGGCCCGCACAACAACTTGGCAAATGTTTTGTGCCAGGTGCCCTTCCTGACACAACCCTCCCATTTTTCCAGGCTTGGGACCAGCACTGCATCCAGTGGCTGAGGCATTGGCTGGGAATCGAACCCGGGCCTTCCGCATGATAAGTGACAAACCTACCACTGCACCACCAATGCCCCATATATACCAAACCTCTAACTTTCTATAATGTCATACTGTTTAGGTTTGACGCACCCAGAACCAGTTTCGTGTCTCAGTTTAGTTAACTATTTACATTATACAGCTGAAACCTATACTGCATGTACATTTACATTGTTTATTTGTTTAGCACACCATTTTATTCAAAAACGATTCACTGATGAGGAAATACATGCAAAGTGGTATATAAAGCAAAGGACAATACAAGTAGTGCTACTATAGAAGATTTTTAAATGTGTGTTAAAAAAAAGTGTATAGAGTAATGATGAGACAGTACAAGACACTACACTACAATACAGTAGTGTACAGAGAGCAGTGCAGTTTAGTATACAGTTCTGTAGAGTACAAGTGAGGATGCTTTGGTTGTAAACATAAATCATTTAACACAGTATTGTATCTGCATTGAAAAAGCACTGTGTAAAAACTGCAGAGTACAGAGATATACAGTTGAATATGAGTGTGCGTGTCATTCCAGTCTCTGGGAAATAAGGAGTCTAATGGCTTGAGGACTGCTACACAGTCTGGTTGTGAGAGCTCCGAATGCTTCGGTACCTTTTTCAAGGTGGCAGGAGGGTGAAGAGTGTGTGTGAGAAGTGTGTGGGGTCACCCACAATGATGTTGGCTTTGTTGATGCAGCGTGTGATGTAAATGTCCGTGGTGGAGGTCCGAGATGGTGCAATTCCCAAACCAGGCAGTTATGCAGCTCTTCCAGATGCTCGATAGTCACAGTGTAAAACAATATGGGGGGTGGGAGATGGAATTTCCTCAGTCTTTGAAGAAAGTAGAGACTCTGCTGGGCTTTTCTGCTGGTATTTAGGGACCAGGTAAGGCCATGTGAACACCAAGGAGTTTGGTGCTCTTGATGATCTCCACAAAAGATCCATCAATGTTCAGTGGAAGATGGTCGCACTGTACTCTCCTAAAGTCAACAACCATTTCTTTTGTTTTTCAAAATGTAGATGCAGGTTGTTGTCTCTACAGCAGCTTTTTCACCTCCTCTCTGTATGCTGACTCATCTTTCTTGCTGATGAGACCTACTGCAGTAGTGCCATCGGTGAATCTGATGTGTTTAGAGTCAGCATATTGAACAGCAGTGGGCTGAGTACACAGCCCTGAGGGGCTCCAGTGCTCAGTGTGGTCATGTTGAAGGTGCTGCTCCCGATCCGAGCTGACTGAGGTGTCACAGTTAGGAAGTCTAGGATTCAGTTGCAGAGGGAGGTGTTCAGGCTATTCTCTAGACTGTCTTTGTATGCGACAGTATTATTTCTCTTTACTGGAAATAAGTGGTCCGAACCTATTCCAGCTTTATAATCATTTTTTGAAATATTAATGCAAAGCTTATGAATTTATTACAAAGTTCTTTACATGTGTCATGACAAACTATTACAAGCATTGCTATTGCTACAGTATAATGCTTATTTGGGTTTTTCAGGACATTTTTCAAGACTTGTTCACCAGATTATAGTCACTACTTCAACTCAGTTTTCTAAACTCCAGTGTAATATAAAGCTTGCTGCAATCATTAGCTACTTGGCTCCAGAAAGCAGCAACATCTTTCCAAAAGTCAAGGTTGCACATTTAACATTGTTATTCCGGCACTTTTTCTGCAGGGACTTTCTCACTTGTCACTTCCGTCTCTGACTCTGAATTGACCTTGACTTGACAGGAAATTGGAAAATCTTGCTTAAGGTAAGTCATTTCACTGAATGTTTTCTGGGACAGGTGCCCTAGAATGTGGCCTTCCTGTCTCACCGTTTCTGCCGTGCTGTGTGGGACGGTAAGCCTCTGGCCCCTGACAGGGTCTCTCTGTATCTACACTCATCCTGTCCTAACAGTGACAGGCAGTAATTCCGTTCTGACCTTCGGCACAACCTCCCCCTTGGCCTGCCATCCCTTAAACACTCATACGTGCAAAACTAGCATTAGCACTTTCAGTGTCTATTTTTGGACATATCATGCTGAATACTAAAAGAGAGGCTCATAAAGGATGTCTTGATCTATGACCTGCTCTGAAATGACTTAGTAAATTGAGTCTTTTTTCCCCCTACCTACACATTGTCCTGCAGGCATGAGAAGATGATGAATCTGCTACGCTATGATAGAGTATGGTGAGGAAATGGCTTGACAGTTGAGAAAATGGCCGTGTTTCTTAGATATGATAAATCTCTGTGGGTGGGAGGGGGCATGACGAGTCACATGCTTGGTCTTTTTTCTTATTTTTTGCAAGGAAAATGTGAGTTTAAAAAGTAGTACCTAATTGCCCTCTTAGTCCCAAAACTGACAAGGTAGAAATGGCATATATATCACTGGAATTGATTTGTTGTCTCATTTTCCAACTGCCATGTGATCTTACGTTGGATTGATGTCTGTGTGAAAGTATTTCTCACCTGAAAATGAAATCGCATTTGCCTTCAGAGATTTGCAGGTCCTTTTGAGTTTTTTTTTGGTTACTACCTAGCAAATAGTGCATCAACAACATCAAATACTGTGTGCTCTTTGAATGTGGTGCAATAACAGACTTTTTACCTGATGACTGGTGAGATTATAGGTGTCCTTGCATTGTACAACGCTCATGTTTTCTCACCTGTCAGTTTGTGAAATGCTTTATTAGTAGTAGACATTTCATGTGCTTTTCTTTTTTGAACAATTCATTTAAATGAGCTGCATCACAATAAGATCACAAGCTTTGGCAAAATTGTCTTTTTCATTGTGTTCTCATGGCTTAGTTGTAGGCTAAAGCAGGGTTGTTTCAGGATATTTAATGTATTCCTACTGTATGCAAATACAAAATACAACCACGAGTTGCACATGACATCTTTATATACAGTATACACAGTATTGAATTGAATTTTTACATGCTTGCTGAGGGTTCACAAGGCCTGATTGAGATTAGAAGTTGTGCATCAACTTTGGGAGCCTGTGAAACACCATAAAAAAAATTATTTATTTTAACAAGATCAAGCAATCTTGTGGAAATCATGTTGATGCTGAGGTGATATAGATCCCCACAAGAATTAGAAAAAACTAATTAAAATCTTTAGGGGGGGTTTGGCGACATTGACTTGAGTGCAAAACTGTTCACAGCAATTACAGTCCTAAACCATCCATTTTCCATACCTGCTTATCCTACTACTGGGTCACAGGGAACCTGGAACCTATCCCAGGAGACCACGGGCACAAGGCAGGGTACAACCTGGACAGGATGCTAGTCTATCGCAGGGCCCAATCACACACATTACGGACAATTTAGAGATGCCAATCAACCTACAGTGCATGTCTTTGGACTGGGGGAGGAAACCAGAGTACCCAGAGGAAACCCCTGAGGCACAGGAGAACATGCAAACTCCACACACACACATCGTGGAGGTGGGAATTGAACCCCCAACCCTGGAGGTGTGAGGCAAACATGCTAACCATCAAGCCACCATGCCCCAATCCTAAACCATTTGTATTAGCGGCAGTTCAAACCTATTGTTCTTGTTTCTAAATGGGGAAGTGGTAGCTCAGTGGTTAAGGTGCTGGACTACTGATTGGAAGGTTGTTAGTTCCAGGACCACCAAAGTGACACTGCTGGGCCCCTGAGCAAGGCCCTCAACCCTCAATTTCTCACTTGTAAGTCACTCTGGATAAGCACATCTGCCAAATGTCGTAAATGTAAATGGTAATAGCCACAAAAATCTCATGCATAGCTCAAATAACTTGGTATTGATGAACTACAAACTAAACATGTCAGTTAAAAAAAGCGAAAATTACTACAGTAAATGATAGTCACCAGTACCATATGTTACACAGAAAAACAAAAAGGTATCTACTGTGATTAGTTTAGTATATGTTAACTTCCAAAAAAATATTGATTTGTGAACACACCAATCAAAGAACAATCCTTGTACTGTTGTGGTTAAAGCCATAATGATCAATGATTTGATTAATATCCAGCTGTTTTAGTCTTCTCCAGCAAGATTGCTGTTTGCATGTTGACACCATTTTTTTTGTCCAACGATTGATTCAAACATGAAAAGCTTTGTTCACATGTACCAGGTTGTTTAGAAAATGACATGAACTTCCACTTCTACTGAATAGTTAAGTTAGGCATACTGCTCAAACCGGCAGAAGCTGAAAGATTGTTGCTGATCTCCAAATTTCTAGCTCAGGTACTTTCTCAGCAGTTTGGGTTGCTGCATTCCATTAGCAAGATCTCGACTTCAATCCATTGAGGTAACACAAGCAACAGATATGTTGCTAGCCTGTGCTGATCCTAAATTTGAACAGTCCTGTTTTTGCTATCTCTCAATTTCATTTACAGTATGGTCACCTTCTCCCTCAACCAAGTCCCCATTATCATCCTCCACGTTTTGTCATCACTTTCACTTTTGCTATTCTCCCAGTTCTCTGGCTTTTTTAAACTATAAATCAGTTTGCAATCTATTTCTAGTTTTTACTGTAAGGGGATTTTATTTATGGAAGTAGTCTCCAGTGTCAGCATGTTATAACAGTAATATTTGAGGAGAGTCTTCAGGACAGAGCTTTCCAGTTTCAGCTTTCCAGTTTCAATGTAAAGCAACCAGCTGTGTTTTTGGTCTTAGTAACTGGGACAGATGAAGAAAAGCATTCGACTGTGCTGTAATGTAATAATCGGCAATAATAAAGGCATTTTCTTCTTCTTTTTCTTGTCCTTCTTCAAAACAGAGAGAAAAATACACTATTGAGGAAATGACTGTAGCTCTTATATAATGTAAGTGATAACAAGAAATAATGTCCCACAACGTCTAACTATAATAGGTTAAAACAGGGGTGTCCAATTTTATCAGCAAAGGGCTGGTGTGGGTGCAGGTTTTCATTCCAATGAGAAGTCACACCTGATTCCACCTGTTTAATCAGTTGATCTTGGCTTTCAATGGACGCAGATGTGGCTTCTGCTTGGCTGGAATGAAAACCTGCACCCACACCAGTCCTTTGCGGATTAGGTTCGACACAGCTGGCTGAAAAATACAGCTTGTCATTCTTTAATAAATTAAAAAATGTAATCATTGACATTGCTGTGGTATAAGAGGAGCAACACTTGCTGTCAAAAGAAAATAATTGACTTTGTGGTGGTAACATTAACTTCGCTTTGTGTTGAGCCACACGCCCTGTCATTATTATTATTATTATTATTATTATTATTATTATTATTATTATTATTATTATTATTATTACACTGACTGTTTTACTACAATAGCATGGCCCATCATGTTTGATTCCTCATATGCTCTATCATGTTGTAATTTTAGATAATAAACTGGTATGTTACTGTAAGGTTGCTAGAAATGTAGCTACAAACTTGTGATGTTTGTTCCGACTATTTCACAGTGTCTCTTCTATGCTTAGCTAATTAGTTCACTTTTTTAGCAATATATTATGGAAGACCAAACAAATTCTACTTGTGAGAGATTTCCATAAATAGGAGGAGCATTTTCTGTATCCTGTAACCCTGACACTGTGAAAAGCTCTATGTAGTAGATGGTAGTCTAGTAGAACCAGGACAATCCATGCTCCCTGAATTTTGCTGTGCAACACCAAGTGTGTATTGTTGTTTATGTTTTATTATGGTTTGTATTGGAACAGGATGGATAGGAGGGAAGGTAGACACTGTGCAAGTGATGGTGGTTAATCGATGCATGTGTATCATCTCCACTGTGCTACGGTGCAGAGTAATCAATACACACATGGAGGTTAATCGATGCAGTGTGAAACTCCGTCGCTAGGACTCGCATGCCCAGCACGTGCTCATGCTCATACTCACTTTTAAACAGATTCCAATCCTGAGTTAAACTCCACACACAGCAGCTTCACAGCATAGCCTTGCTGCCTAAAGTGTAAAATAGTGTCTTTTTTAACTAGATCATTTCGAAGCCATGGGACGTCTTGGTTTAAAAATAGAGCTCAGACAGATCAATAACACTGAATCCAGTGCTCTCACCTTAAGAGTGCTCACCCTGCACTCAGATACACTCAGAGGGGTGAGAGGGCACCTCAGAGACATGTCAGGCCTGGACTTTTGTGAAGTAATGAGGTTTGCAGCAGGTTCATCCACAGTGAGGTCATGAGGACATACTGAGAAAATTCAAACCTACCTTGTCCTATGTATTCAGTCTGCTCATACACCTCCTTTTCTGTTGCACTCACTAAGATTTAAGGTAAGGCATTAAATGTTCATGAGGAACTATTGTAAAGACAAAAGAATAACTCCTGTGATATGGCCAACTTAGAGTCTTTATGCCACATAATACTGTTTATCAATATTTTTATCAACGTCAACTATTATTTAATACAGCCCGCTTACTGGACTGGTTGGCTTCCTAAAACTGACTGATATGTTAATATTCTTCAACTTATAATGGATTTTTGCTGTAATATCTGTAAGAGCATTGGCAGCACTTGGTCCAAATTTGGTCAGAATGTTCATTAAACCTTCTTCAATCAGTTAGCCAAATTTCACAAACAGTTCTCTAGGCTGCCATAGACTGTCTAGCCAGAAGAAGAAGAAGAACAAGAAGAAGAACAAGAAGAAAAGGTAGATGTAACCATAGAATGCCTAAACACCATTGGTGCTTGGTGCTCTAACAATAAACAGTTAAACAGTTTGACATGTCATTTATGAATAAATAGTAATCATTTGGAAATCACTGTCGTACTAGAGGAATAAAACATTGTTTTAGGAAAATAGTCCACTTTGGACTAGTACCTGTACCTGCTCTCTGCATGGGGTCATATCACATCACTCTGTCATGGATTATTTTTCTATAACATTCTGCCCTATCATGCTTTATTCATTACTTACCACTCAGGTTGAAATAAAATATTTAATCAGTTATCATTCCAACTGAGGAAGATGTTCGACACATCCAAAGTAAAATTGTGCAAAATGCAAGGAATAAAAGGGCTCTGTACCCATGTGTAGCTACTCAAGGCTGCAATTGACCGAACACAGACACACAGGAGGCGGAGGTAGGGAAAACTAGTGCTCTTTTATTTTAGAAAAAGTCGGGAAGGACAAGGTGAGAGAGTGAAGAATAGAGGGCTAGTTCTTGAGGTCTCCTGGTGTGGGAGCCAGCCAGTGTGACTGAGCAGCACTGAGTATTGACCTAGAGAACTCTATGTTGTGCTGTGTGTCCAGAAGTGTAGTCTTCACTGCTGTCTTCGGCTTCTGGAGGAAAGAGGTACACACGGGTCAGCATAACTTTGCTAGGAAACTTTGTTCACCTGTCTGTGTCTTCTTCAAGAGGAAGGAAAGCTGCTGCTGCAATCACTGGCCTCCAGCCTTGTGTGTTTTTACCATAAACAATAAGCGTTGCTGAAGCAGAGTTGTCTTTTCAGCACCTGGGTAGCAGTCATGAGAAGAGCATTTGCTTGGGTGTGTGTGGGCAGTCACACCATGTCTACATAAAGAGCAAACATTTGCATCTGTTTATTAATGCAAATAGACATACATTTATTGGATACAGTCCAAATGTACAGCTGAGCAAGCAAGGGTTAAAGGTTTTGCTCATGGGTCCAGCAGTGGTTTTCTAGTAGTACTGAATTTTGAACTTTCAGTCACCAATTCTCATTACAGTGAGAATAACTAGTTGAGTAACTACTCAATAATTACTTAGGTATAAGTGTATGTGAATACAATGTACCCAAAATGGTCTTGTTTGTCCAGATACAAACATACATGTCCACTAAATTTATTACATAAATAAGGGGTTAGACCCCATTGATCTTATAGTTGCATTACATTTACAGCACTTGACAGATGTCCTTATTCAGAGATACCTCATTTATACAAACAGAGCAGTTGAGAATTAAAAGCCTTGCTCAAAAGAGCTGCAGTTGCAGCTTAGAGGTTGACTTAAAAATTGTACCTTGTCTTTATCGTTCATTTGGTATCCTGTTCCATTGTGTTTTAATATGATTTTGACACTCAAAACCCCCAAATATGGATCCTGGAACTTTACAGAGAATCAGGTTGCAGTGTTGCAGTCCACGTATATGACAAGCCTGATTTGAGATGTTATTGACCTCAAAAACACCTCTTGATTAGAGTATCTTTATTCCCATCATTAGCACATCCAGCCTGCAGCATTTTACAGACATTAGACAGAATGCTTTAGTAAAATTTCTTTGTTTCCAGCTGTTGAACACGTACAGCTCTACACTCGGCCAGCCAGTGGTGATCATTTACTGGTGTATGATGTGACTGAAACAAAATCTTCCATTAGTGGAATATTAATGTGCCACAGAGCCTTTTATGTGCTGATGATAGCCACAGTGTCATTATAGCAAGACTGACTTTAATTTTTGTATGCCATCTGTATTTTTCATATTCTTGCATTTTAAATTTTGCTGTAAGAAGACAAACATAAAGCAGAGCAAAACTGCATAGAAGGCAAAGTGCAAGATTTCATTATCCTTCTCAGACTACAAAATGTATTTGTTTAACACAATTATTTAAATTGGTATAGGGGAGACTTGGCCTGCTCCACCTGTGGGGGTCCAGGGTCCTGCTGTTTTGTAATTTCTCAAATTAACTCTTTTCACATGCCTCAGAGGTTGCCAAGGGTAAAGAGGAAAGAAAGGACATTTGCTGTTAGGTTGGGCTTTTGGCTTGGCCTAATTTTCCTCTCTCTGGCTCATCATGCGATCTAGAAATACCCTGTCCTCCTCTAATCCTTTGGGAAAGCCAGAGACCAAAATAATGTGGTAATCTCTATACTTTACCACATATAGAAAACATCGTAATTGACACGTGAGTCCAATCAGGTATCTTTAGGCAAAGTTTTTCACAGTTTTCTGGTCATAGGCTATAGAAACTAGGTTGAAATCTGGTAGCACTTTCTCATATACCCTCATCATGCTGCGTTATCTCAGAATACCAAACATGGTAAGCAGAAAAGTCATACCCCTTCCATTAAAAAAACTTTTTTCATTCTTTTTCCTGAACACTTTTAGTTTATTCTCCAAAGGTATCCTGGGCAAAAAAGATGACAGTAAATAGTCCACCTCATGCACAGACCCACTGCAACCCTGACCAGGATAAAATGGTTACTGAAGATGAATGAACAAATGAATATATTGATTTCTTTTTTATCTTTGAAAGACAGGTAGAGCTTAGCTTTGCTAACCCATTCATGCCAGCCACCTCTGCGCACTGGATTCCAGAGGAAAAACTTTTGAACCAGAAGCTTTTTGAAGCAAGAAATTCAGTAGCCAAAGAATCCCATAGGTTTAAAAGTTGCTTAAGAGTTTTGGGTGAAGCTTTTAATGCTGGGTAAATGTTACATACTATGGGAAAAAGTATGTGGTCAGTCAGTCAAATTACTTGTTCTGTGTATTTGGGTGCTTCTTGGCCATGTCTATCATATCTACATAAAAGCAAACATTGCATCTGTTTATTAATCCAAATAGACATAAATTCATGGAATACAGTGCATTTGGTCTTTGTAACATTCATTGACAAAACAAACCAGACTCTCTAGTGGACCTAGACGTCTGGCTTGTAAGACAAATTGTGCTCGACTTTTAGCTTCTGCAATGGATGGATTTTTTTAAATGTGTTGAAACACATATATAGTAAGAGATCAAAACCCAGCCATCTGAGGATTTGTTAGTCTTTTTGTTCCTTCTGCTCCATACATTATGCATCATGACAAAGAAACACCATACTTCTACATTGCCATATGGAAATATTGCTTTAAAAGTACATCTGAAGCCACAGTAATCTATTCAACAAAACAATATTCCTGGATGACGTCCTACATCTTATTCAAATCTGAAGTGTACATTCTGAAACAGCAGATGGTTATGTCCTGTAATTCCTGTGATACAAATGGCTGTTACTCCTGAGGCAGGCTGAGAAGATGTGCTTTCCATGTTTCTAGAGAAAATTATAACTTTTGGAATAATGTGAATTTGGAAAAAATCTTGGATACTCTTTAATAAAGCAAATTTTATCGGTATAGATGAACTCCACCATCACCTAAATGTTAATGATATCAGGAGAACAGCATGTTGTCCAACATGAATTATGAATACATGCACACTACATGATATTGCACCCACCTCCAGTCTCCATGGCCAGCTTGTCTTTGTCGAGGTAAATGAGATCCACTGATAGCAGCTGTGCTTCATGCCTTGCCCTTCGGTGCGCAATAATGAGATTTTGACTGCTTCTCAATAATGGAGGTGCTGTGATATTAAAATCAACACTGGTTAATGTGCTTGGAATTGGATACAATGAATATTAGTGCAATCCCTCTGATCTCTGGGTTGAATGCTAATAGGACCCCCTTTCTGAATGTTGAGTTCAGGATGTGTGGTTATTTCCATTCATCAAGAATAGGGTCATGGAGGATTAATGGGAACATGAGTCATGATGGGAACACTGGATGCGAACTAGGTATACACCGGATTGTGGATGTGATGCGCCACACATTCAAACCTAGAGATAAGTTAGAAACATGTTTTTGGAAGTGGGAGGAACTTAAAGCTCTTATTTTATGCATGATATAATATATACTTTAATAAATGTATAAATTCACCTCAAATATTCTTATTCCCATCTGAAAGCTTAAATATTCTGTTGAAAAACAATTTGTGTGCTTGTTTGCATGTTACCTCAGAAATGTACACTTTAGCAGAGTGCTAAATAGCTATCAGGCAGTAGGTCTACTTGTAGTTAACACTGCCTCTGGTAAATTTAGCTGAAGTCTGATGAGTAGCTTTTAGTTAGATTGCTAACCTCTGTGCTAGAAACTTGGTGACATGCAAATGATGTGCAGAATATAACCACCGGCCCTTACACAGCTATAAATCAATTCATTCATTCATTGTCTACTGCTTATCCGATCTATTCTAGGGTCACGGGGAGCCTGTGATGACCTCAGGCGTCATCGGGCATCAAGGCAGGATACACCGTGGATGGAGTGCCAACCCATTGCAGGGCACACACAGACATTCACACACTACGGACAATTTAGAGATGCCAATCAACCTACAATGCATGTCTTTGGACCGGAGGAGGAAACCGGAGTACCCGGAGGAAACCCTCGAGGCACGGGGAGAACATGCAAACTCCACACACACGGCGGAGGCGGGAATCGAACACCCAACCCTGGAGGTGTGAGGCAAGCGTTCTAGGCACAAAGCCACCGTGCTCCCCCTGGCTATAAATTCAATCATTTTTAAAATTGTAAAAAATAATACACATTAGTATATTATGAGGCATTTTATGAGACATATTATGAGATAATTTCCCAAAAGAATACAAAGTTATTTTTATGTTTAATGCAACTGGGGCCCATTCTTTTACTTCCTCTGAATTCAAAATCAAGTCTCAGCCTGAGATCCAGGTCAAGTCCAAAACCTCTTCTCAGATTTATCTTTTCAAATAAATTGCAGTATGGTGCAGAGACTTACTCTGGGTGAGGTTACTTAATGGCGAAAGTATAGCTTGTTGAAATTCTTTATGCTCAAATCAGCTTCATGATCTTAAGTTCAAACTGAGTTTAAGTCAAAGAAAAGTGAGTCTGCATCATAAAAAAATTATGATCTAATATTTGTGACCCTAGTCCAAATTCACTACATCAATGCTGGGCCCCTGAGTCATTCCTAACTTATTCCTTTTATGGCACTCCTGTGTGCTGAAAATCATATGTGCTAAGAGAACTCCTCTCGAAGTAAACCCTTCATATCTGGTATGATATTCAGGACATTCTGACTATAGTTCATCACCTTCAAATACATTTTCCTGTATTCATCTCTTTATCCTGTGGTGAATACTTAAGTTCTCTATTGCCAGTAGAAATGACATTTGCTGGAAACATTTATGATTTCACATTTATGGCTTTATGATTCCAAGGCATAATGCTCCTTATACCTGATTTGAAGTTTTCTCTCTGAGCTTATCTTCAAATGTGTTTGATTGAGAAGGTGGAACAATTCTGACTGACTTGTTAGACTTAACAAATGCAGAGATTTGTGCCTCGTGTTTGAAGCTTACACCTTAAAATATGTAATTTATGTGCCATTTCATCCATCTGAATCCAAGGTTAGTGTAGGAGCAAAATGATTATGCTTTACCTACACTGTTTCCGGAAAGAGTTGATGCATCTGTAGCAGATATTGATGTGAGTTAAGCCCTGGTGATATAAAAGCTGGCAGAGACTTGGGAGTTATGACAGGGTGGCAAGCACGTTTTGATCAAAGGGATTAGTCTGTCTTCTTTCAGAGGCCTTAGACCCAGGGAAGTGAACTCCATAATTCCTAATCCTATTGCTTGCCAGCTCCACAGATCCTAAAGTGTACCTCAGCACTGTCATATTCTTATTAATATTGTGATACCATTTTAACGCATAGCAAATACGCCAACTTTCTGTCCTTCAACAGATGAACACATTGAAACATTGTAAAGCAAGATATTGAAAACCACATGAGTCACCTTATCCATCTTATTCATAGATTTGGCTGATAACTTGATCCGAATTAAACCAAAACGAAAAAACAAAACAGTCTTTTCTTTAGAGGGCTCGCTCTATAAAATAAACAAGATGAACTAACAACCTATAGACCTCCCCTTACACAGGCAGGCAATTAAACACTGCCTTGCGAATGATGAAAAGATTCCGTACAATAGGAGTTTTCATGTGCTTTATTAATATTTTCTAGTTTATGAAAGTAGTTGAAAGGGGTCATGGTAGCCATTAAGCAGATTAATGGTCTACGTTGGGTAAAAAAGGTGCAATAAACCTAAAAAGTTAATGCTGTCATTTCTGCGGAAGGAGCTTATGGGAAAGCAAGCCAGAAAGCAACTAACAGGCATAATTCAGAAAGGTAATGTCTGATAACTGCAGACAAGACGGATATCTCTTGGCTATATTATGGAGTGTGTTGAGAGGTGCAGGCACATTTATGTTCATTATTTATAAGCAGTAATGAAGACTGTAATGAAAAGTGGACACAACGATAAATATGAGGCAGCAATATATCCTGCCAGATAATCATTGGGGCAATTAAGGTGTCTCACAGAAATGGCATCAGCCAACAGTTTTTCTTTCCACACACAAAGTATATGGTATTTTGGGGGGTAAAACTGTAATTTTAATCAAAGATATGGCTCAATTGCAAGAAATAAGATTTATTTTATATTTTATTTTTATTTTATATTATTTTATATTCACTTAATGGTGAGAAGGTCTGAGATTTTTTTGAGATCAGAGGTCTCATTTTCATTTATAAATATCAGATTATTTGTTATATTGTTCAATCAGTATTCATATAATTTGACGTTTCTCACACCAGGTCACATCGCCGATTTGTAAAAAACTACACCTCTGATGCATTATTATAAAGATTATTGGTGATAGGAGTGCTTAATGGATCCTGTCCCCTCTTAGTTGTGACACGTTTGTGTATTTAGAGCCTCTGTAACATTCAGTTCAACTAGTCTTTGCAAATATGTTTGTAGTTGAGGAGTTAAAACAGGTTTTAATGTTATGTACATGTGCATAGATATATATGTTGGTGTGTGTATCAGACTGTTCATCATATTACCTAGCTATATGCCTAAACTAGTGCTCAGTGTCAGAAATACTCAGCATTCTTAACATGCGTTCCCTGTATCAAAGCTTATCTATCTCTATATAAGCCTTATATCCTTAGCTGTTATTCTTTGGTTGCAATCTTTTAGTGTTAAAAAAGTCTGCCATTTCTCATAATCCCATAGGATATGTAAGTCTGGTAGCTTTCATCTTTCAAGGCAGTAACAGCAAGTGACACACTGTAGACTTGACTGCCATGACCAAACTCCTCTTTAACTATTGAAAAACTTATGAGTGTTGACTTGGGTAAACCACTGACTTTATCATATTACCATAACTGTATCATATTAAGTTTGCATGTTCCAAATGTAGAGATAATTTAACAGAATGAGAAACCAAATCATAATCAGAAAAGCAGGCCAGGTGAAAATGCAAGAAGGCAAACACAGTAATCACAAACATGACTACCAACACCAGAAAAAAGGTTAGGCAAGACTTTGCAAAGAGTATCTGGAAACTAGTGGTTATGAAGTGGGAGTCAGGTGAACTCAATAACCTGGAAGCGTGTGACTAGGTGTTGGGGATCTCTGGTGGTTTGCCCCTGACAATATCAACCTATTTTGGATGACTTTTATAATCATGAACATGGCAGCAGAGCAAATAAGATTTCCAAGGAAGATAATCATTATTTTGGCAAGCTCTAATACACAGGCACCTCTAGTTGGGTGTCATTAAAAAATTAAAACAGTTTTCAAAATACACAGCAATGTTTAGAGTTCTCACTTTGTTATGATAACTAGCTTATCAGAACCAGAACAAAAATGACAGTTTCTAATGCTGGCATTTTAAGCACAAAATCATCACCTATCACTTATACATCAATTGTTTTTCCATAGCTCATACAAAGCTGAACAATGGATCAGGAGATTAATTTTAATTTTTAAAATCTGTTGGAGGACATAAATGCCATTATTCAACGGAGCAAATAAACATTAAGGGGTTATAGCAGACCCAGTGATATTGAACTGCTCTTCTGCAGCAGCCACTCTAGAATTCCAAATCAACAAAGAGTCAACAAAAGACCAGTGACAGGGGTCACATCAGCCGATATGTCCTTCAATATTAGATCCTGTCGTCAACTGCACCTCTGTGGAAGCATAAGCAGCCCAAGGTCGGTCTCCATAGTCATATATAATGGCAATGCCAAAGACTTTAAAAAGTCCCATTACACACCATTGCATGAACGCAACATAACCTTTTATGTTCAATGTGTGTTTGTGTACATACTCAAGTGTGCAGTCTGCTGCCTGCCTGTAATGAACACCATTTCAGAGGTGATCTGTAAATATTAGAACTATTCAAGGTCCTGATCCATTTTCAGTCCAATATCAAAGCCTGTCTATCAAGCAAAGATTCTTCTACCTCTCTTCTCCTTACTTTAACCCTGTTCAGTCTTCATCGTCCTCCTGTCTCATTCTCATTTTGCATGTCACACAAATTGCACTCCTTTAAAGGATTATAGCCTTCTCTCCCTTCACTAATTATTCAAATCCATGGATCTTAGCTACATTTTACACATGCCCTAAAAGACAATTCAGTAGCATGACAACTTTCATTCATCCAGTCATTCATCTTATGTAACTGCTTTATTCTGGGAAGGGTTGTGATATATCCTGAGCCAATTGCAGCCAGACTCTGCTCAAGGTAGGAGAATCCAGCTCACATTGGATGGCGGTCCATTGTAGGGCACACATCAACTTCAGAGCTATGACACCTATGTACATAAACCCTTCATTGAAACTGACATAGTGTTAAAACTGACATAGTGTTACGAATAAATTCAAAAAGGCTTATTCCAGTAGGTGCCAGATGTCCTAAATACCGTTTATTAAATGCAATTTTACTTTATGACACATTGACATAATAAAGCTAAATAACAGATTTAGTCATTATCCACATTACTTATTATGGGTCTAAACATTATACTTGCACATACACCGATTTAGAATTTTAAGGCCTTATTTCAATTGTTCACTTCAAAATCAATAAATTAACCCAAATCATCTGAAAGTTACACCCAAAATACCCTTCATTATTTGCTATGCCTACTTGTCAAAAGGTGCAGGATCTTTATCAGTACCTAGAATAATGAACACAACAGCAGTGTAATGGCTCAGTATTTTGGTCTTGGTTGAAAACCCAGTTAAATCAAACATTTTATGGCATTTCTTTTCTGGGTTCTGTTTCTGTCATGGATTTTGGTAAACTTCACTACATTCACAGCATTTGGAAGATGCTCTTATCCAGACTAGGGTTAGGGTTATCATTTATACAGCTGAGCAGTTGAAGGCCTTGCTCATGGGCCCAGCCATGGCAGCTTGGTGGTCCTGAGATTTGAACTCACAACCATCCAATCAGTAGTCCAACATCTTAACAATCGAGCTACCACCTCCCCCAATGCTTCCCCAATGTTTCACCAATGTTTTGATGTTTGCTGTCAAACCCCCTCTCACAATCACTCAGTTTTGTTGACTACTGGGACACTTTATGTTGTCTGGTACCCTCATGCCTATGTTACCTGTCTGGTTATCCCTTTTATTTATGTTGTTGTGCCTTGACCTGTCAGAGACTGCGCTTGCACTCTGATCATCCTTTAAATTCACTGTAGAATAATAGCATACTTAATAATATGTCTATGTCCATGACCTTGCTTCAGTGGATAATCTCAGGTGTATACTTTAGACTTGTACTTAAAAACTGTTGCTGTCAATCATAACAACTGTCATGTCATCATCCCAGGACTCTTCACAATCTGCTGAAACGGAACATCCTTTCAACACAATGATTTATAATTCCACCATTGAGCATGGTTTGTCTCAAGGTTTCTTCTTCTTGTTGTCTCTGACAGCTTTTCCTTCCAAGTGAGTTTGGGGAGTTCTGGAAATCCTTGAAATTTTCCAGTGCTACAAAGGAATATGTTGTAATGGACCTTAACCGTACCACTGTAATATGGCCTTTTGCCAGCAACAATGTGTCACTTGACTCATGTGTTATTTCAACCTCATAACAGTCATGTTAGTTGTCCAAAGTGAATGAATGATCAGAAAGGGAGGTAGAGGTGTAGAGATCATCACCATTTTGTTTTATTTTATTTACAGCATTTATTTTTTGCATTAGAAGCATTTGGAAGTGTTTATTTTCAGAAGGAGTTCCCATGGTATGCAAAATGCCCATACTATTTGTTTACGATGGGTGTAAAGCAGGCACTTGGTGTTATATAATAATTATATAGATCTTCATTTGAGCCACCACATTTTATTTTAATCTTGGTTGTTTTTTTTTCATGCTGGCATTCAAAGGTATGAAAAACTCACTGATTTACAGGTTATAGCCCCATGAGAGGAGCTTCTAGAAGCGTATCACCCTTCCTGGTGTATCTCATACTGTTATTATTTTAGAAAGCTAGAAGAATAATGAGATTTTGGTCTCGGTCTTACAAAAATACGAGCAATTTGTGTACCAACATCACAGCCTCCATAATTCTAAGTATTTATTCATTGTATCTGATGGGTGTTTGAACCTGCTGAGGCTATATTGATATTGAATAGCAGTAGTGTAACACAGAGACCAATCAGACCTTTCAGACCACTCACTTGTCTCTTCTTAAGCCATCATGCCCTCTTTATTGCTGCTTTGTGTCCTGAGGGAAGGGAGTGTTGAATTGATTTGTGCAGTGAAGCCCAGATTGAATTGATTTGCTCTTTGCAAGATCTTCCCTACACCTGTAGTCTGGTGTGAGCCACTGTGCGGCTAGCCTCTAGACTGAGGCGTGTCATTTCAGGGCTAGTCACAGGCTGTTAGGTGTGACTCTGAATTCCCCATACTCAGCTCCTCGGCTCTGTGTGGCCGTAAACAAAGTCTGGCACCCTGCTGTCTGCTTTATTATCTCAGCGGAGGAAGCGTCACCTGTGGATTCACTTCTCCCAGAGCCGTTTCCACTCTCCAAGCTGAATCTTCCACCTGCACTGGAGGCAGTAATGGTCTATTACTTGAAACTTAATGATAGTCATTTAACACAGTAAGCAGTATCATAGTGAAGGAGCTAAATGGTATGTAGGTAGCTAGCCAACTTAACAGCTAGTTAAATCAGTTAAACACAAACATTTGCCTGTTTAAAGTCCTAGATGGTGGGTAAATCATTGGGCTGACATTATTCTCATTGGTCTCAACTACTTAAGAAGCAGACATTTTAAACAACAGACTTTTTAAACAACTTATGGACTACTTGAAGCACCAAAGCATTGCTAGTGTCTTCATCATGACCATTCATTGTGGCTGACTTTTATATTGCACTGAGCAAGCTGCAGCTTACATACCGTCAAATTCTGAGCAATTTTCTGCCTTCAGTTTTCGATGTGTTGGAGTCTGTACACGATTTTACTTTTAGACATATATTGCCTGTAGCTCTTTTTTTTCTGATATGAAATGCATCAAGCCACATCTGAACAAACAATATAACCTAGAAGAGATATTGATTTTAAATAGGAAAAAAGATAGTTCTTTACTTAAGAAACAATACAGCTTGTTCCAAATGATTTGTGCCAATCAATACTTTTGCATTACTAGGGAAGGTTGTAGAAACATGCTCTAAATGCGTCTCCAAGCTTCAACAAACTAGACTTACCAAATCGTGTATGGGTCTATTTAAGACCAGCTTACTCAGAAAGAAACGTTAGACACTAATTGCTTTGCTTTTAGATTTCCGTTTAAATAATTTCCTGGTTAACTTGTTTGTCTTCCGCATGCTTTGCTCTTCCATAGTGAATCCATTTCTACCATGATGTTCACAGATACTCATCTTTATCAAAATAGCTTTTTAACAGTAGGTGGCAGTAGTGTACTGCCATGGATTCTGGATTTCGTAAATGAAGAAAATGGATGTATCTGTATATCGTATGCTGAATAGAGAAAGCTTATAGGCTTTAATATGCTCTGGCTTGCAAGCAGTCCTACACTGCACTGTCAGATATATGGATTTGTGACATGTAAGCCAATGCACAGAGAAGATGCACATAGAATCAATACATACTACATATTGTGGTACATGCTATAGCGTGGAGTAATAATGTCAGAAAAGACATGGCCGTCTTCTTTCAATAGGTAAAGCAGTTCTATGAACCTTTTTCTGAATGAGAAGATTGTAGTGTGTGCTTTTTTTATTTTGTAGTAAGAACATAAACGCTTTAACTGACATACTGTATCAATACATAGGTTTTTTTGTTTTCAGTCATAGCCTTTGTTCAGTGTACAAAATGGATCAGCTATTTAGTTCACAGAACTCAAGTTGGTTTGCATAAAAAAACTGTGTATTTTAGCAATATGCATATTAAAAGGGTGCTGTTAATTTCATTTGTTTCCCATAATGACCTCCCTGAACCTCTCAAGCTGAGCACAATTACCACGGCCTATTAAATAGATTGTTCATTTGAATTGAAATTAATATTCCTGCAATTAAATGCTGTAAGGTTAACTAACTTTGAAAGTTGAGGAGACAGGCCAATATGATTATTGAATTGCTCTTGATTGCTCCTTCGGCAAAAAAAGGCCTTGAACATGCCTGAAATAGAAAATGAAATTATATGCCAATACCTTTGGAGAAATGATAAGCAGAAATGTCCCAATTAATGAATCCTTTGTGTGAAAGGAAAGAAATTAATTATATTACTAAATATTGCACATTGAAATTGACAAAGGAAATTAAAAGAAGACCAATCGGCTGGAGAATATAAATTGGCTTCATTGTCTTAAAAATATTTGAAAGAAAATTTTTATTAATTAAACATAGTCTGATTAAAGCTGGAAGTTAATTAGTTTACTAGTTTATGTCGCTGTTCTAAGTTAATTAGTATATTCTGTAATTGGTTATAAAAATGTTATAAGAGATAATGGGGAGATATTAATTGAGATTTTCAACTTTATCTAATAATCAAATACATTCTGGTTGAACGATCTTGATGAAAGATTTTTTTTGTAATGAAGTAGAGATTTCATATTTCTTTTCAGAAATGTGTAATAGGAAAATGTATGATTCGTTGCACAAGTAAAAACTCTTACAGAGATAGAATAAATGATGGGTTAGACATTCTCTCTCTCTCTCTCTCTCTCTCTCTCTCTCTCTCTCTCTCTCTCTCTCTCTCTCCCCCATACTCAAAATATTATTTAATTGGCACCATTCTAAAATCATGTGGAGAGAATTAGTGAGTGATGGGATAAGGCCTCTTGTGGTGGAGCCAAACAACTCCACTGACTGAAAAATTCGTAATGAATTCTTGATATGTCCGAACGAAAAAGGGATTTGTTAATATATAATCCCCATACATAGAAATGAGAAGCAGGATCCGCTTCCAGTGGAGCGTCATTTATATACAAAGGAGCAATAAATAATGACAAACCACATATTGCTCTGTGATGGATGGATTCCCTTTTCCATTCAGTTGTAGTTCTCTTCCTATCTGTTAAGAACAATTGTCAGAGAGTAGTGGATAGAGAGAAAGTGAAAGAGATTATTCTGAACAGTGTGTTGATTTGCAGCTGTGTCTTCTCACTACTCTCTAAGGGTACTCAACATCACTGTCATCACCCATATCCTCCATCAGCTATTTACACTCCTGTTTTCTTTCTTGCAGATCCCTGCAGTCTCATCTTGCAATGCTCTGTGAAGGAAACACATTAAGTGTTAGGCCCTGCAATTTTTGTGAACAGAAAAAATACAGATAAATGTTTAATGTTTTCTCTATAGGCTGTGATATGAATGGATTGCACCTCGTGCCTTTTGTCCTTTTGGCCTGAGCAGCAAAGATATTTTATGTAATGCTACATTCATGTATACAGAGTCTCTCAGGAACAAAGCAACTGGAGACCATTTATTTCAATGAGAGCTGGTGACTTTGAGTAAAATGAGCATCAGTGACCATTGGCAACCAAATGTGGGTATGTTCAGCGATGAAACAATGTTAATATTGAGTGATAATACTAATGGGAGCAAAGACAGTAGAGCTTATGTGATCTGTAGTAAAAAGCATCTCGTATTATATGATACACATACAGTTAATACTACTGAATTTTATGTACAAACGCCAAATCTTCCTCCAGAATGTTTTATTGTAGTAGCAATAAAACTGATTCGTTGCCAATTGGAATGCTAGTTCCACCATCTGCTGATAAACATTATTACTATACTGTACAACCAGTAGTAGGAACACCTCATGGTGACTTGCAGAGATAAAATCTGTAGCATAAGATGGACTAGAATGCATGAGTTAGTATTCACATCACCTGTTCAGTAGGAAGACTACAATTAGAGGAAGCATTTTTATCTGCTTTTGTTTTAAAGGAATGATTCGTGGTTTGTCATCAGGAACAGATTAGTACATCCTGGGTACACAAAATTCTGGGTACACAAGCATTAACAATTGTAATTTATTTTAATTTGTATTGAATAGAGTTTGAGTGGTCTCAGTTGCATGATTTTTTTTTTTTTTTTACTTTTCACCTTGCAGTCTTCTTCACCAAATTATCAAGTGCCTCTCTATAACAATTTCCAATTCAATGGGCTGCAGTAGCAATATTCTTTGGCCCGGTTTTAATTCTGAGTAATTAATTCGATCCATCATGCTTAAGTTTCATTTTATTGATACACTTTATGTGGGTTTTCAGTTATCCAAGCTCCAGTTCCAAATAGTTTCTAAATTGACACCAACATTTCTGTATTTATTTAAGATTCTGTCATCTTAAATTCAGTGGATTGTGTTCTATGTATCATATTATGTTTGACAGCTTAATGGCCTAAATCACTACAAATCTGTGCTTGTTGCTCACCATGCAGTGGCCTGATCCCCTGTCTGTGATGATTAAGTGTCTCTAATTCTGTACTAATCATATAGAGCTAAAGAACTGTGAATTGCACTATATTGTCACACAGTGCCAGTCTGGTTAGTGCTTTTTTTTTTGTTCCTGTTTACATTTTTCCAGAAATAAGTGCTGTTCCTTCTTCAGAGCTGTCCAGGGCTGCCAAATTACCTTGAAGGACAATGAATAGGAATACAAAAAAATGTAATGTGAGGTTGTTCAGATTGCATCTTTTCATTGCAGTCTAAACCAGCCATGTTACTTGTCTCTGAAAAAAAAAAAAACAACAACCTACAAATAACTGCTTTATCTGAGCAGCCTGAGCACTAGCACAGTTGAAAAATCGAATTTGTATGAACCGTTCAGCATTCTCATGATCAAACATGCCACTTCTGTGAAAGGTTAAAGTAAGACAGGATGTCGTAAGTGTGCGTGGTGAATGAATAGCCATCATGTATTAAAGCATATGACTTTGAAACAATGAAGGTCAGAGCTAATTTGATTCCTACTGAAAAAAAAAAAAGTCATGGAGGAACATTCATATCTGTTTAATATGTCTAACTTGCTTAAAGTGAGCAAATACATATTACCATTCACTTTGAAACCCTGAACCTGAGTGGTGATTATTTTTTTATTGTCTAAATTTAGATTTTTAATTTGGAACTATAACACCAAAAGAGTCATTTCTATGGCCAGCTAGCAGCAGTAATCCTTTATGACACAATGAGGGACACCAGGGACCAGACCTCTCCTTGAGCTGAGCTGATGGGCGACAGTTGTCTGTCTCTTCACAGCTCTCACTTTGTCTCCTCACCTCTTCTTCTGTTTCTACCTCTTACATATAGAACTTTATATACACATGCTCTCCGTTTCCTAAATGTGATAGTCATATTCATTTAATACATTTGTTTCTTCAAAATTATGTCATCCAATACCACACCAATGCTTAAACACACTGTAAAAAGTAATCACTGAATGACTTAAGATAAGCTAGTAAATAGGACTAATATTGGCAAATGTATGAATTTTACTTGATTAGGCTGTGCTATGTGAACTTTCAGGTGGATGCAATAGTTAAACTTAACTTTTTCAGTGAACTGTACTTAAGAGCATCTAGTGAATTGGACTAAAAGCCTCACAAAAATTCACACTGTTACAAATATCTGGTACAAAGAATTGGCACAAAAAACAATGAATACAGTTTTATAGTATCTATCTATCTATCTATCTATCTATCTATCTATCTATCTATCTATCTATCTATCTATCTATCTATCTATCTATCTATCCAATAGCTCAATATATATATATATATATATATATATATATATATACACACTCCTGAACAAAATCTTAAGACCAGGGAAAATATTACAAGTATTCACACTTCGCACTTGTGGATCGTAACCAGGTTGTAAGTACTTCTTCAAAATGGCAAAAAAAGAAACAAGAGCAAGAGACAAAAAATAGAGAGTAGGCAATTTATTGAAAACTGCATTTAAACTCAAACTGGCTGGTCATCAGCTAAACAACAGTTTAAGACCATAGCCATTACAAGTTAAAATCTGTGAAAAATTTAACATAATTTAATGTCATTGTTCTTCAGACAATCACACTGTCATGATCTTGTGATGGCAAAAGCAAAAAGGCTTTCTGTTTTTGAACGTGGCAGGATTGTTTAGCTGCACAAGCAAGGGCCCTCGCAACGCACCATTGCTGCTGAGATTGGACGAAGTAAGTCATTTTAAATTTCTTAAAAGATCCTGAGAGTTATGCGACAAAAAAAATCAAGTGGTAGACCCAAAAAAGCTTCACCTGCACTGAGCCGGAGGATCCGACGGGTTGTCCGTGAAGACACAGGCTGATCCTTGACCCAAATTAAGGCCCTTACTGATGCTGACTGCAGCCCAATAACCATAAGTTATAACCATCTGCGAGAAAAGGGATTAAAGAACAAAAAACGTCTTTGAAAGCCACATCTCCTCCCACACCAGAAACTTACCCGTTTGGAATTTGCAAGGAAGCACTAAACATGGGACACTGAAAGATGGAAGAAAGTTTTGTTCTTGGACGAGAAAAAATTTAACCTGGATGGTCCTGATGGCTTCCAACGATACTGGCATGACAAGGAGATCCCACTGGAGATGTTTTCTACGCGGCACAGTGGAGGAGGCTCCATCATGATCTGGAGTGCTTTTTCCTTCAATGGGAAAATGGAGCTTTAGGTTGTGCAGGGGCATCAAATGGCGGCTGGCTATGTGGATGTGTTGCAGCAGATATCCTTCTTGACTGAGGGCCCTTGTCTGTGTGGTAATGACTGGGTCTTTCAACAGGACACTGCAGTTCACAACACCCGCCTGACGAAGGACTTCTTCCGGGACAATAACTTTGCACTTCTGGACCATCCTGCGTGTACCCTGATCTAAATCCCCTTGAGAATGTTTAGGGATGGATGGCAAGGGAAGTTTACAAAAACGGACGTCAGTTCCAGACTGTGGATGCCCTTCATGAAGCCATCTTCACCACATAGAGCATCGTTCCCACCAGCCTCCTAGAAACAGTTGCATCAAACATGCCGAAACGAGTGTTTGAAGTTATCAAAAAGAACGGTGGGGCTACTCACTACTGAGTCCTTTTTTGACACTTTTAGTTCTGTTGTGGGTATTTTTGGGCTATGGTCTTAAACTTTTGACCAGCTGATGAACAGCCTGTTTGAGTTTAAATGCAGTTTTTAATAAATTGCCAACCTCTGTTTTTTGTCTCTTGCTCCTTTTTCTTCTTTTGACATTTTGAAGCAGTTCTTACAACCTGGTTATGATGTGTGATTAGGTTTTTGTGTGATTATTATTAAGTGTGAATACCTGTAATATTTTCTTACTTTAAGATTTTGTTCAGGAGTGTATATATATACACTCCTGAACAAAATCTTAAAGTAAGAAAATATTATATATGTATATATATATATGTATATAAATATATACAGAGGAAATTCTTAATCCTTAATGCTGTCTATTTTATATGTTTTTATGTATTTTATGTATAATATACATTTATTTGTTTATTTGATTGTTCACCTTGGTGATGGACTTATGTCTGATTTAGGGTGTATTCCTGCCTTGCACTCAGTGGTCCTGAGATCCTGACTAGGATAAAGCAGTTCTGTGAAATGAATGAATAAATCATAATAATTAAAAAACAAAAGGAACTAACTTCTTTGATATACATATGGGTCACACACAGTATAAGGGTCACATATAAGACATTAATTCATATTAACAGCAAACGCAGCATCAACAGTAACTTTATTAGTGCTTTATTTATTATCCTACCCCAGTAATATTGAGTTCTTGAATCTGATTAGTAAGAAGCTGTTGATTAATTTTACGTCGCAGCAGCTCTGATAGTAACAGGAAAGCAATCTGTAATTCAAATCACAGGTTTGTGTTAATGCACTCCTTCTAAAATACGTTAGTGAAGAAAAAAAAACATTGTAATTTTTTATTGTGAAAAATTGATAAAATGTTGGAATGTAAAAATTTCATCTACATTCACGGAAGGAGTCTCAAGTGCCAAGTAAGTTTCTGGCACTGGATACAGTTATTTACTATATGTTAGCTTAAATTTACCAGTGGCGTGTTATTTCCAGCGTCAGAGCTGATGAGTAAACTATGTGTGGGAAAGGAGTCAGTAGGGGCGGAGCGTTGGAGTTCTGTGAAAGGACATGGCAAAACAGTTGTAATCAGTGCTCATTACCTAATTAGCCAGCAGAGGCTAGACCAGAATTCCTATCCAGGAGGCAGGCAGAGAAAGAAGCACACACACACACACACACACACACACACACACACACACACTGCTGTACTCCTCCAAGACTGCATAAGACTTAACTGAATTGAGTGGAAACATGGTTGTCCCAACAACTGAAAATGTTTCCCAATTTACTGGGGTCATAATACAGTTTCTACTTGTCCAGGTCATTAGATTTCAGAGAATCTGTTTCAAGCTCCTGGAAAGGCATATCATTTGGGGTTAGTCTCTGGACTCTGTGTTGGTGCTGGGGTTTGCTGGAGCTGCAGCCTGGGGGGAGCAGCTGCTGATTAGAGAGCAGGAAGCATTGCCAGTACCAGCCTGGGTTAATGAGAGAAGATAAATGAATAGACATACATCAGCTTTATTGTGCAAGGTCCTACCATTACAAAGGATTTATTTAGCAATAGGTTTTGGAAGATGAAACCAATGACTCATTAAGGAATGCAAAAAAGAATACAAATGTTTTTTTTTTTGTGTGTGTGATTTTACTGCCTTTTAGCTGCCTTGATTGGGATGGATAAATGCTATCCAGGTGTGTGTGTGTGTGTGTGTGTGTGTGTGTGTGTGTGTGTGTGTGTGTGTGTGTGTGTGTGTGTGTGTGTGTTTGTGTGTGTGTGTCTGTGTAAGAGAGAGGGAGATTTGGTGGGCAAGATATGAATCACCATCCATTTGCTTTCAATGAAAATGCTGTATGGATATCAGACCTCAGCAATTGCATACAGTATCAGTCTCCATGGCCAAAATGTGCACATTCAATTTCCCTGCAGAATAAATCTTGTGCGATGAATACGTCTCGAGAGATGAATATATTTTGAGCGATGTTTGACCTTGTGAACTTTCTGCTATGACACTCTCCCATCCATGCTGAATCAAACCAGCATTTTCCACCAATATTGATGAGTAAATATGTGTCTTATCGATCTCAAGCAGGCCTCTTTGACAGCGAACACACATTTGCTATTCAGAGAGGTGTGTTGTGTTATCGTTATGCTAATGGATAATGGATAGAGCATGACAGATAATAAGGAGTCCGGCATTCACCTCATGCAGGCCTGTTGTGTCTAACGATATCTGTAAACTTCACCTTTTTTTTCCTGATTGTTGGCATTCTCCACCATCATGTCAAACTCTACAGCAGAAAAGATGAATCTTAATAGGCTGAACATTATGTACACAAACACCCTCTTATACAGCTCCCAAATGGCTTAACCTGTCTATGTGGTGACAGATTTGTATTATGGCTTTAAGCTTTTAAATCTTTTCTTTCACCAATATTCTCCATAGTATGTTCAAGGTCAAATGGACACGTTTCAGGTTAGATAAAACTGATTCGCTGGCCATTTTGTAGCACTATAATAAGAAGTAACCTGTAGGTTTGACCTGTAGAGAACAAAAGAATTCTACAGCCATCATCATGATATAAAATACCACGCCTACAAGTTTTAATGGAAAAAAAATCAGCTTATTGCTCCTTCAAAAGTGTCACGTATAAATGGACCTTTTGCTGCTGAATAAGACTCAGTAAAGTGCACTGACATCAGCTATCCATATAAGAGCTCTTCAATCTAAGACTTCATAAGCATTTATGGAAATGAAACTCTGGATTCATCGTCCTCTGATCTCAATGAAATAAGGAGCAAAATGAGATGAGAGCTGGGCTGAGAGAATTTTTTACAATTGCTGCCTTAAATCACATCTGACTGTACAATTGATCTTGTTCTTTGTGATAAAATCCTACGGAGGAATAAAAGAGAGAGAGAGATAGATAGATAGAGAGAGAGAGAGAGAGAGAGAGAGAGAGAGAGAGAGAGAGAGAGAGAGAGAGAGAGAAAGAGAAAGAGAGAGAGAGACTTAGATTCTGCCCACCTCAATACAGATCTCTTCTCAATGGTGTGACTGCAATTCATTCATTCATTCATTCATTCATTCATTCATTCATTCATTCATTTATTCATTCATTCATTCATTCATTCATTGTTTTATAAATCTTCTGTAACAGTGTTATTCTTATCCGGAGCCAGGAATGATGGATGGGATTCCCTGGGCACCATATGCCTACCAGCACCATATACTTACCATATTTTGTTAGAAATTGTATGACTGCTAACCTTTACCAAGTAAAAATGTTGTCCAAAAAAGTATTTGTCTAATTGTTTTCCCCATAACTAAAGCAAAATCTCTTTTAGGACTTTCCTGATTTTAAGCAGTTTTATTTGTGCTGCAAAAAAGTGTCTTTAATTAAAAGCCTTAATCAATGCAATAACTGTGCGTAATAAATCTGTGTATCATATTAAGCCATTTAAAGACAAATTCTAAGAATGTAATTGGATGAGTTGGTGACTCAGCTGAAATCATTGCTTCTGAAACCATGTGAAATCTTAAAGTTTTGTGATGGATAAGGGATGTGATGTCTAGAGCAGAGATTTTTCCACCATGTTCAACTCCTACCTCTTTACTGAATCTACATCAGTCTCCTGCACCACTGATCTGACTCTAAACTAGCTGACTGGGACTGAATAGTGATGTGCAACCTGCAGCTTCGAAAATGTCCTTTCACACAGCACTGGTCACAACGGAATTCAATCTGCCACTGCGCAATGATTTTACACAACCTTTATTTAGTTTTAAAGGACAACAAAAATAAATGGGGGAGGAATTCACTTGGGAGCAGGCAGAAGTGGGATTAAAAACATGTCATGTGATGTAATAAAGATCCATTAAAGAAAGAATATCTAAATAAATTAAAAAAAAATCCTCATCTGGTCTTACAGCAGACTGTAGAATTGACTTCATCCAGACTGAAATATAAAAAATAACAATATCTGTTTAACCTGTTTTCTTTCCATCTCCTGACCTGCCTTTCTGATTTTTTTTCCCTCTGCCCTCAACAGCTTCCCACATTAATGACTAGCTAATATATAAGTTGAACAGTTGACTAGCTCATTCATCACCTGGTTTTTATGATGTGGAAGAAAACCAAAGAATCCAGAGTAAACTATCTGTGAAACTCTACACAGACACTAAACTGAATTCACGATCAACCCTGGGATCCTGTAGCTGCATAGAAAAGTCTTTATTATCTTGGGATCTTATATTTATTTCAGAATGTCTTAGGAGTTTCTCATGCCTGTTTCTGATGTCACTATCATCCTCATTAGCTTTTACCTGCCGTATAGACCACCTGCATGTCTGTTGCCTGGCCGACATATTGCTCTCTTCATTTCCTCTTCTCATTCTATTGCATAGCTCTCATCAAGGGGGGAAAGGGAAGGCTGGTTATTATTAGATTGAGTTGCAATCTCAATCACTCCTTCTGTGTGATAAATTGTTTGTTGCTTTTGGAACCCTTGAAACACTGTTTATTGAAAAGCCTCCGTGAAGCTGTGAAATGATTTCCTCTATTCAAATGGAATTATAGGCCCTAGAATAATAGGATGTTGGAGATGTGGATACGGTGGGGCTTGTGTTTGAATCAAACAATGCCTGCGGTGTGCTTGCTTTGCCAGCCTCAGTGATCAGTAATCAGAAGCATACTGATGTCCACTGTCTCACCATGAGTCTATTTCAGCACATTCTTGCCTCCAGCCAACATGGGGTTGGCAGAGCTGCACTGATGCTTAGAAGCTTCTGGAAAATAGAACTGAATTAATCTCCTCGTCCTATGAGTCAGGGGGCTGAGATTTCTTAGTTCAAGAGTCTCTTCCTCTGCAACACTGTTCTTAAGCTTTATCATCATCATCATCATCATCATCATCATCATCATCATCATCATCATCATCATCATCATAATAGCACCAATATTTTAATTCAATTTCTAATTCAAGAAGTCCAACAAGGAAAACAAGCCTCTTCTGTGTGACCCTGGATGGTGGTCTTATAAATCATTAGAAAAGTAAAAGCAAACAGTGGTCAGAGTGTTCATTCATTGTCTACCACTTATACGATCTATTCTCGGGTCACAGGGAGCCTATGCCTATCTCAGGTGTCATTGGGCATCAAGGCAGGATACACCCTGGATAGAGTGCCAACACATCACAGGGCACACACACAATTTAGAGATGCCAATCAACCTACAATGCATGTCTTTGGACCAGGGGAGGAAACTGGAGTACCCAGAGGAAACCCCCGAGGCATGGGGAGAACATACAAACTCCACACACACGGCAGAGGTGGGAATCGAACTCCCAACCCTGGAGGTATGAGGCAAACGTGCTAACCACCAAGCCACCGTGCCCCCCCAGAGTGTTCAGTATAAGGATATTATTAATAAAAGTCCCGGGATGATCAGTACTACTCTATAGTATCTGAGTCAGACTGAAACATTAATGAGTCTTGGGCATAAATTGGTTTTGTAAAGTTTTCAGAGTATCTATGTGGAGCCATAAAGGTGCAGAAGGTGAGTCACATGTTTATATATTATATTCTGTATATATTTAGATAGCACCTTTAACTTTGTGTATGGAAAAACTCAAAGTTATCAGCAGACTCATCAGCATAGAAATGAAAGCCAAATGGGTGCAAGGGGTGGATATGAAAGGAGATAAGGGGCCTAGAACATCAACACTGTGGGTGTTACTATCTAAGAATCTAATCAGAACAGTTCAAAGTCAGTCACTGTGTGGCAGACCTGAGGCTTTCTGATTGGACTCAAGATTGAGAAAGCACATGGTAGATAATCTCCTTGGCTGAGTGGAGGTTTAAGGCCGCTGATGTTTCTGACCCAGGATCAGTGTATTATAGACTCAGAGATAGATGTGCTTTGTGCCAGACACTCCATCACCATGAGGGAAGAGTATTGAGACTACCTGCCACTGTAGACCACAGTTCATCATTCTCAATCTCCTGGATTACAGGCATCTGGATGCATTTGTGTCCCCCTATGTCCCTTTAAGGAAATTGCAGCTTAACACTGTGTCCATTTTTAAACCACTGTCCAAAAAAAACCAAAAAAAAAACCCACTGGGTTACTAAAGCTGAGGATTCAGATTTAGCTGTATTTAGTTTTAGTAATATATAGTTAAATGGAAAAGCTATTTGCTGCTGGATCTTTAATATGCTTAAGCAGCTGATGTGAGCCTTGCTGATTAATCAGAGTGTACTTTTATTAATGGGGCTCATTCCAGAGTAATGAGTGGGGGTTAGCACTGACGTAACCCTGCGGCTGAATTAGGGTGATAGAGGTGTGTGTGTGTGTGTATGTGGGTGTGTGTGTGTGTGTGTGTGTGTGTGTGTGTGTAGGTTTTTATATCTTGGTGTGGACAAAATGGACATGAATATGAATATCAGGACATGAACTTCTGGCAGCTAAAACAACAACAACAACTAAACTGCTATATTTTTAGTTACCAGTGTTAAATGTATGGTTAGATTTAAGTGTAGTGTAGGCATACAATCAAATAGCTGCATTAATAATTATGGCAATGAAAGGTCTGTCCTATAACAAGTAAGTCAATCATTAGTCTTTGTGTGTGTGCGTGTATGTGTGTGTATGTGTATGTGTGTGTGTGTGTGTGTGTGTGTGTGTTTTTTTTGGGGGTACGTAAGAGAAGGGGATCATGAGAGAAAGTGCTTTAGGAGAACATGATGCATGAAATAACAGCATTCTGAAATGCAACACAGCAACACATGAAATTTGTTGCACTTGACATCCAATTTCACCCAGGCTAACTGGCTTTTTCGGAATCAATCATTTTGGAATCTATGCATCTTTTTATCCCCTTAAGAATGAAGAGTTGTTTTAGGGATCTTGTCAAGAAATATTTACAAGATCTTTGGAGGGTGTCCTGTATTTACACATATTTCCAGAAATGAACTCAATTTGCTTAGAGAGCTGAAACATTCCACTTTTGCGTTTTAGACCTGATGGGACAGCAGAATGCGTTGGCACCTGGACAGTCGTCCCTGCTTTAACACTCACAGCTAAGCTGCCTGTGATGATTCAAAGCCATCAACTGCTGTTCCCCCAGAAATACATAGCCAAATTGGACACTTCACACACACTTTCACCTCCTTGATGGTAATTGCCTCCCAGCTCAGCTGGGCCCATCATGGCAGGGCGGATGCACACAGAACAGATGGACTCTTCAGCAGGGTGCATTTGCTTCTCTCTCTCTCTCTCTCTCTCTCTCTCTCTCTCTCTCTCTCTCTCTCTCTCTCTGTCTCTCTCTCCATCTTACATTAAGCCACAGTGTTTGGAAACCTCCCTGGAAATTGCCTGCTCACTATGCAAACAGTGCCCGGACTGACTGCTGGTTAAACATGGCCACTGAGCTCTGGAGATTACAGCACACCTACTTGCATTGGTTGGACCACAGCAAAACTGGAGTGTCTTTAGAAGGCCATGCTAGTACACTAGAGTGTGCATTTTTTTCATTATTAATTTACAGAGCAACACAAGGTCTGAAAAGGAGGTCAGTGTGTGCAATGGTATAGATGATTTTGGAGATTGCTTGTACTAAAACCTTAAACGAAAACCCTCATAATATGCAGACCATTATCTCTGCTTGCTATTTAGTTAGTGTTCATGGTGCCATTAAAAATCTGTCCAGCTTTTTAAGGAAAACTTTGACTGAACCTAAATTGAGAACCTAAACAGCCACACTTTTAATTTATGCTGACACAAAATGTATATAAACAGTCTCATTAGTCTTATTAAATCTTTTTGCATATCATTAATGAATAATTAATCTTTGATATTTAGTGGCATCCAAAATGACTTTTAAAAAGAACTTCTTTATTGATATTTTTGGTTTAATGTTCTTTCATTGACATTCTGGACAGTTTTGTGCCTTGGTTAGTAGTTTCCTCTTTTAATGACAATACCATTCAACTAGTTATAATAATGGTGCTACTTTGGCTTAATCTCTGTCTAAAATGACAGCTCCAGCTGCTCTTTAGTCTGCCCAGCTTTTTTATCTTCTCAGCTGTACACTTTGCTGAAACTCTGCTCAGACAGATAGCAAAAGTCCCCGAAGCTTTCCACATGAAACACCATTGTAACTGCACTAATGTCCCCATGTGACAATATAACATCATACAACTTCTAACAGAAATAACAGAAATACAGCATCAGCTTGCTTTATATGGCCAAAGATATGCTGTATATCTGATAGATATGCTGATGCCTGCCAATCCAACCCATATGTACACCTTCTCCAAATTTGTCCAAAAATTTAGAGGCACCAAGTTGTCTACAATGACTTTGTAGACTTTGTGTTGTAGAACTGATATTAAGGGTCCTAGCTCAAACATGGTCCAGCATGACATTGTCCCATGCCCAAGATGTGGTCCATAAAGATATTGTTTGCCAAGGATGGCATGGAGGAACTTGAGTGATCTGCACATAGCCCTGACCTCAACCCTACTGACCACCATTGGGATAAACTGGAATGCAAAGTGCATGCCAGGCCTTCTATCCCCATCATCAGTGCTTGATCTCACTAATTCTCTTGTGGCTGAATGATCACAAATCAGCCATGCTCCAAAATCTAATGGAAAGCCTTTCCAGAAGAGAGCAGGCAGTTTTAGCTGCAGAAGGGTGGATCAGCTCCATATTATTACCCATGGTTTTGGAATGGGATATTCAACAAGCACTTATGGGTGTGATGATCAGGTGTGAACATCCTTTCATCCACACAGTGTACAAATTAGTACCAGATTCCTTAAGCACTAGAGAATTTTTCAGAATGACATATTTAGTGTGTTTTAGGTTGGAGGCTTCACTTAAATGATGGCAGTGTAAAGCTTATTTTACAGCAGACACAATAAGCCTGTGTGTTTCCAATATGCTCCCATGTTAATCATGTGGTATTTTACACAGACTTGTATGGCAAGCATGGTGGTGCAGTTGATGTGGATGCCAAACAGAATTTTTCGCTTGGATTCTGTTTCTGCTGAGTGCTGAGTGCTGCACATGGCAAAGACATGGTTTCTAGCTAGAAACAACACCGAATACAATATCCCTTTTTTTATGCAGTGAATGCCCTAAACCTACACAACACACACGCTTTATTTATGCCTGTAGCCTTACTATATAGCAAAATAATGTCAGAGTGTCAATTTTGACAGCTATTAGTGAGGCAGAGTGTAGGAGTGAAAATCTAATTGGATTAATATATTTTATGCCATCATATATAATGGTAGTGCACTTTTAGAATAATCTTATAGTCACAAGACATTTGCATGATCTTTTTATCAAACCAGTGATATAAAGGACACAAGTGACTGCTTCACTCCTATGATGAAAAATTTAAAAGGAGTTAAAAATTTAAAAAGTGTGCACGTGACTAGAAGTTGTTTGTGACCAGAGATTGTTTGTGCGAATTGTTAGAGGGTCAGAATGCACTGGAGACAAAATTGCGAGACTCAAGGCTAAGAATCAGCTTAGGCAGACCTTGGTAAGGTTGTTCTGATCAGGCGTTGTATTGTATTTATGAAAACTCAGTGTAACGATTGATCGGGGCCCTTCCTCTTTGAGATTTCTCAAAGAGCATTGGGTCCTGTTGCATAGCAGTACAAATAAGTTGTGAAACCTTTACTCTTGCCTGTGCCTACCAGTGTCCTATATTCTCCAAACTTTAACAACACTCCCTGTGTGGGAACTTTACCTGCACTTATGTACAGAGCATGCTACAATCATGATGCTGCTTCAGGTGTAAACTGGGCTTCACTAAATGTATGAATGCATTAAAAACTTCTAGTCTCAGAAACTGTTATCTATTATCTTAGTTGCTGTGTAATCTAAAGCTGTTGAAGTGACTTTTACCGTGCTACATTTATTTACAAGCTCTCCACCGCAAGACGTCACCGCATCCATGTTCTGTGTAATTACTTCAGCTGAAGGGAAAAAAGTAGCACATTAAATACCTCCAGCTGATGTAACTTGTTCATCTAGTGCCAATTTACAATCAGTCGTCTTATTAAAACATACCATGCTTTTTATTGCCCCTATTGCTTCCAGACACCTCTGTACAGCCATTATCTTCTGACAGGGAGATGGCCTCATCTCATACTGACCCTATGTTCTGCTCATTTATGCTTCTCATTTATGTGGGCAGTAAAATCCTGTCCATCTCGCACACACATTGAATCACAAGTTACCTTGAGAGAAAGTGCATCTTAAAGATATATGCCAAAGACAAAGAAAGCTGTTTCTAAAAAAGGAGTCTCAGCCAAAGTTGTCGAAGGGTGTGTTCAGCCATGTTTTATTCATCTTCCTCTGTGTGTGTCTGTCTAAGCGTGAATGTGTACAGAATCTAAAACGGCCGTTGCATGCTGCGTTAGGTAAAGACAGGCTGTATATGGATTGGTACCCCTGTGGTGACAGAAATGGAAGCTTGGGTAATGTAGTTATTTCCTAGCTACACATGTGGTGTCTGTATCAAGAGTTATGGACCAGAGTGGTAGCTAGAGCTCATGGGGCTGGTGATCCTATTGCACCATTCCCCAAGAGGGGTTAGAGCGCATAGGCTTTGCATACACCACCTAATTCAGACATGATTCTACCTCTGATAGAAGTGTCTGTCATATATGGCCAGGAGCTCAATAGGTAGTGATATCTAGTTTGCTTTATGACAAGAAGTTGTAGGAAAAATAAATGAAAGAGGTTGACGGTAGCGTTTGTATAGGACCTACCCCTCTCATCCCCCCAACTGCCACCAGCCAGCAGGCCTGTCCATCTCATGCTGCTCCCGGGACCATTCAGACCTGGTAATTTAGAAACCAAATTGCTAAGCGTATTCGGAAACAGAGGGGCATCTAAGGGAAGGAGGAAAAAAGGTTGGTGGCTGCATGGTGCTTGATTTGTGAAGCAGTAGGGGGATGTGGTAATTTTTCGGGGAGACAAATGTTGCAGAATGTTGCATATGGCTTTGTTTGTGAGCGTGTGCACTCCAGGTGGTTCAATATGAGGAAGGAGAGGTTGTCAGGTAGAACAATAAAAGGATCACATTGTACCTGTGTGATACAGCCTCTCGCACCATCATCTACTGTGATTCTCAGAATGAAGCTGTCAGATACTCTGAGATAAATTAAATGGTACCCGAAGACTGTTATCAAAGAGAGGAATGGGGGATCTTAACACCTGTGCTTTGTTGTGCACATAGTACTGCCATTTAATTATCATGCTGTGCAAAGCCTGTTTTGTTTCCATTTTGAATTAAACTAATTTATGATAATGGTAATGCATGGTAATATATGTAAAGATTTACATCAATCTACACATTTTATGTGATTCAAGCTATATTTATCTGAAAGCTTGGAAACTGAATTTTGTTATCATATCATCAAGTATTACCTATCAGAGTGTAACATATTAGCATTCATTTGCACTTTTGGACAAGCCTTAAAATGTGTTAGTTACGGTAAAAATGTACACCAGGTGCCCTTATTAACTTACATACTAAGAAAGATAGCATAAACAAAGATAACTAAGATAACAAAGAAATTCTTCTGTGTCAAAATAGTTAGATGTCTATCCCTATTTCTTGTCCAGTCACACTATAACTTATAACCTAGAACCTAAGCCTCCCTCTGTAAAGCCTTTAAAGATAAAAGTATTTTAAGATTATTACTTCTTAGAAATATGAAATGATCAAATAATATCTTCGCCAAATTTTATAACAGACTGTGAGATTACATTTCATGTCAGATTATACAGTGAAGTGATTAAAAATGATAAAAATGGTCTGCTTAGATCATAAATTAGCACAATGCAGATCCACACAGAAAAGCAGGTTGCCTACTATTTTGTGCTTGAAGTAATAATACTCTATTTGATTCAGTTTGTTAGCATGTTTCGTCATTAGCATTTCACCGTTGTAACTACAGTATATGCAGCTGCACTGTGAGTTTGATGCAATCCTATGACATCTTCCTGTTGATGGCTTTTAGACAAACATTTTAGCAATGGTCCCAGTAAGAGATTTTAATAAATAAACAAATTCTGACATTGCCAGAATCTTATCATTGAAAGTCTTTGGTTGCAAATGGCATAGTAATAAGGGAATAACAGAGCAGCATGATTTCTAATAGATTATTCAGTTGGCAGCAGGGTATCATGCACACTACTCCTACCCTTATCACACTACACCACCATTCATAATGCACTCTGTTCATTATCATGGCTCCCTTTTCATCTACTGAAACAATATTCCAGGTTTAACATATGTTCAAGCAATATAGTCAATCAGTGTTCAGTTGTCTATGCCAATCTGTCCCCATTAGTTCAGTGAGAAGGAAATGTTGTAGGTGAATAACAATATGTGCTGCTGCCATGGAAATTGGAATAAGGTTCTGTGAATAACCATCAAAACATTATGGATGGAATATTACTATAATAAAAAGAAATGGCTGAAATTAGATACAGCATATGTACATGCATATAGGTCTATGTGTGTGAGAAGAAATAACAGTAATTAGCTATCTGACTGTCAATGATACTGAGCTAGCTAGAGAACATGCTGGTGAGTAGGCTAATACTGACACAATGATATTAATAACATTAGTGTAAATCACTGCCAAAAATGTTGAGGTTCTCTTTGGGAGTAACAAGACTGGACAGGATTAGGAACAAGTACATCAGAGGGACAGCTCATGTTGAATGTTTTGGGACAAAGTTATGGAGGCCAGATTAAGATGGTTTGGACATGTTCAGAGGAGGGAGAGTGAGTATTTTGGGGTAGGAGAATGTTGGACATGGAGCTGCCAGGCAGGAGGCAAAGAGGAAGTCCAAAGAGGAGGTATATGGATGGAATTAATGAGGATATGAAGCTAGTGGGTGCAAGTGTTGAGGATGCAGGAGATAGGGATAGGTGGAGAGAGATGATTCGCTGTGGCGACCCCTGAAGGGAAAAGCCGAAAGAAGAAGAAGTGTAAATCACTGCCAAGACACCAGCATTTACAATAATACAGTATTGTCTGTGCAGTTGTTTTTACTCGTTTTCATTTTATAATTAAACAATGTAAAATAATAATAAAAACTGTGAAGTGGATGTGATCTACAGGCCTCTTGAACAGTCCTTCTGTGCTTCTTGACTGAGGGAAAAAATATCTGGATTTGACCAATACGGCACCAGAGAGGTTGCACAAGAGCAACAAAGCTTGGAACCAAAACTAAATCCACTAGCTATATTTTTGGGTTGGAGCACAGCCAGTTGGGAGCTTGGACACTGGCAAAGCCAAAGGTCATACCCTGGTCATGGAGTACATGACTGCACTCTAAGCATGCATCTTTGCTCCATGAGCCATGGAGGCCTTTAAAATACTCCTATTATACACCTTGACCAAGAGTACAGGCTGAGGGCAAAAGGGCAGAGGCTCTGAGGACATATCTGTGCATGTTTCTGCCTGGCAGCGTAAGACAGGAAAATGAGGAAGGGGGAATATAGAGATAACAAAATGGCAAAATACTCCATCATTTACACAATGGTTTCATTATATTAATTATTCAATTCTGCTTTTTAATTTTTGGGACTTCAATTTTAATTTAACATTTGCCCAAACGTCAAGAATGAAAATGCCTTAATGGTGTCTTTGATCCTTTCAATTTGTATAATGCTTTTGAAACTGTCTCATAATAGGCAAGGAAAGATACAGGTTTGTATTCTCTTTCAGTTTCTCATCTAGTAATTTAGAGTGGCATTCAGAGCCTTGCAGTGTATAATTGTCTCTCGATTAATCGGACAGACAGTGTGAAATTGATCTAAATAAACTTAAAGATGTCATCCAGCCACCATAAACCTAGGGAGAAGGTTCACACATAAAGCTGTCTGAATGCTTCATCTCTGTGTCATTAGTCATGCACAGCAATCGTCGGAAAGATGATCTTTGGCTCCCAGTTACTTTTAAGATAGAAATTAGAATGATAATGAACTGTTAGACACATTTAAATCAAACCGATTTTATCACCATGAATATGTTCTCTTTTTTTTTGGTATGCTTTGTTTGCACAGCTGATGAAGGAAGGCCATTTGTCTGAAATGCCCTATTTCTTTTGAAAGGTTATATTAAAGATATACAATCATTGGTCACATTGATAGGAACACCTGTACATCTAATCATTCATGAAATTATCAATCAGGTAATCATGCGGCAGCAGAAAATGCATAAAACTATGCAGATATTGGTCAAGAACAACCATCGACCATCATAGGGAAAAATGTGTTCTCAGTGACATAGACTGCAATATAGAGGCACGCTTAGTGCCAGATGGGCATTTTTGAGTATTTCAGAAATGACTAATCTCTTGTAATTTTCACACTCAAAAGCCATTTACACAGAATGGTACGAAAAACAAAACCAAACAAAACAAAATCTCAGGCTAAAGTGGCCTCAAGCTTAGCAAAACTGGACAGTTGGGGATTAGAAAAATGCCTCTTTGTCTGATGAATCTTCTGCTGCGACATGCAGATGGTAAGAATTTGACATCAACAGCATGAATCAATGGACCCAACCTGCCTTGTGTCAACAATCCAAGCTGGTGGAGGTGGTGTAATGGTGTGGGGAATGTTAGGCCTGTTAATATCAATCAACCTTTGCTTCAGTGCCACAGCCTTTTGATGCAGTCCATGTGCATCCCTTCATGGCAACAATTTACCCACCTTCTCATGGCTGCTTCCAACAAGATAATGCATAAAGCACAATCATGTGGATGTGATCGATCAGGAGATTCGGAGCATGAATGTGTCACTGACAAATCTGAAGAAATTATATTATGCAGTGATGTCAAATGGACTAGAATTTCCAACAATATTTCCAACAACTTGTGAAATCCATTACAAGAAGAAACAATGAACCTGTTGTGAGATTAATATCTTCCTAATAAATTTGCTGCTGAGGGAACACTGAAACAACCAACTGAACCAAAAACGAAAAGAATTAAAACCTATAAAAACCTATAAAACTGTGTTGAAAGAATAATTCTGATTTCAGTACATGTGAGTCTGATTGGATTGCACTGTATATGGAAAAACCCTCATAAGCTTGGGTTTAGCAAAATGAGTCCTATGTAAAACATTAAAATGTTACTCTGCCAAGTGAAGGACGAGGTGGAACTCACCCATGCCAGCACAGTCATCCAACCAGCCTCCTGTAAAAATCCATTTCAAGCCCTTTCTCCCAATTACATTTGGTCTGGGTCAGTGCTAATGACTCAGAAGATATTAGAAGATTATACTTTTCTCACTTCCTACATAAAGACTGTGGCAGGACCATGACTCAAATTAGCCTTTGACGTTATATTTCGTTTGCAGTGATTAATGAGCTGTGGTTTGAAAATACAGCACTAATGATCTGTCCACCATAATTGGCCTAACTCATGGATAAAGCTCTGTGTCATTTGAAAGTGTCTATCAAATATGTATGGGCATGATTGAGTTTGGCTGTACTGCATTATGAAGCAGCAGAGTGGCACAAAGGAAATTACATTTCCACGATAAAATGCTGGGAAAATGTGCCAGCCATGGTCATTCAGATTAATATCCATACCAGAGAGATGAAACGATACTTTCTTGTTATTCAGAATACAATCTCTATTCGAAATATATACACATATATACAAAAAAAGATTACCGTCCGTTTTTTATGAAATACATGGCATGTAAACACACTTAAAAGTGCAGTCAAGGATATTATTGCACACAGCTTTAAAATGAACGACTCAGCAGCTCACCTTGGGTCTTGTCAAACTCTGAATAAACTACTACTGCATGTAAACTATTCGCTCTATGCAACACTGGCTTTATTGTGTTGCTGCATGTGGATTGAACGGGTGGGACCGAAGTATGATTTAACATTTCCCTCTTGACATGGCAACATATGTTTCAGTAAACAAGACCCTGTTGTCTTGGTCTGCTCACAGCTTAGATTATTGCAATGCCGGAGCCCAGATGGTTATTGCTCCAGAAAGTGGTCTTTGGAGAAATTTGAATGGAGTTATTAGTTAGCTTTTTTTAGAGAGATGAGGTTGAATAAGGTCTAAACAACAAACCCAGAGGTGTGTATGATTCTTCTGATTACTTGGCATAATTATTTCATTTCACCATTAGATTTGTAATGTTTTAATGCAAATATCTTCCATGATTTGCTCTTTTTTTTTTTTTTTTTTTAAATCACACACCCACATTCACAGGCGGTTATCTTTGTTTTGGGATCATTCTGTATCCTCATACTAAATTATGCTTATCATAGAATATTTTACCCACAGTAGAGAGTGATTGTGATAAGGTAATAGGGAAATCTGAAGTAGTTACATTATTCTGTATATCTATATAGATGATTAACCTGTGGATAGTTGAGGCATAACATGTTAATTGTTGTCTTGTGCCACCTCTTTTTAACCTCTCTCTTTCTCTCTCTCTGACACACACACACACACACGCTAGTAGATTGTAGTGATCCTCACTACAATCTACTAGCTTTGCCAGATTCATTCATCACGACTCTGCCTTAAGGAAAATGCTTATTTAAGACACTTTTTAAAGACATTTAAGAACTTCTTTTTCAAACACTTGTGTAGTAGATCAGATTTTAAGAACTGGAGAGAATCCAGGCTAAAAACAAAAATCTACTTCTTGACCCCACCGTCATCCATAAGCCCATGTTCCCATAATACTGATAAAAAATAGTAGCATTAAATAACCTACCGATTTGCTGAAGCAAGTGTGGTTCAGAATATTTAAGGCACCCTCCTTTTTTTGGCCAATTTGTCTAATTACTGTACACAAACTGTTTACCTTGGGCTTACATCCATTTTACTTAACTATGACAAAAACGTGAAATACCAACATGCCAAGAAGTGATTTGTTGCTTGGAAACAGTTTACAACATTCATGATCAAAGTATATCTTCATGTACAAGCAGCTAATTTAGTGTCCATCTTCAACCCCCTTTTTTTAAGCAGCTAAAGATTTAATCTGGCTTTATTTCTTTCTGCATTTTTTTCACAGCAAATGATGTATTGTTCACACAACAGCTCTATCCCACACCAATTAGCACTGGATTTTTGCCCCGTTTGTGTTTCTGTAGTAGTAAAGACGTGGATGGGGTGGTGAGAGAAATGCCCTTTGGAACATCTATAACATGACTGGCAGGAGGGCTTGTTAACACATACAAGGAGTCCAACACAAAACTGATAGCCTTTTTTCTTCTTTTTCTTCTTAAGTGTGCAATACAATTGCTTTGATCACTTCCTTTCAACAAATATGTTTCTTCGTGTTCAGCATGTTACCAATGTTACTTGAACAACAGAAAAAAACACAAAATTTTTTCCCATTGTATCTTTATTTAGAAGATTTTCTATTGAATACATTTGATACTGTCTATCATGACACATTTGTATGCTGTCCATATTCTGTAAAGGGACATAAAAGTATCATTTGAGAAAAAGTATTTGTAATTCTACATACACATTTTTTGTCTTTTCAGACTTTTTTGATATTTGAGGACTAACTCTCTGCTGTTCTCTGTTTTGCTGAGGTTGTGTGTAATTTCTGCTGATAAGAATTATATCCCCAAGTTAGTTCCACAATAGTTATGGACAAAATATTTTGGGAACAGCATAAAGCTGATGCCCTTGGACTGGGTAATAGAGAAATGTTGCACAGCTATCATGCCATATATATTTCACACACTGTTCCACCTTTAATATTCACCAAGGTGCATTTTCAGTTAATGTGAATGTCCTTGCAGGACCAGGCTGACTTTGAAAAAGCTCCGTCTCCTAGTGGTGCAGTCCAGTGGCTCAGCTCCAAAGGGGGCAGTTACAAAGGCATAAGTGGGATGTTGATTTCATTTGCAGTGGCCACATTTACTTTCCCAGCTGCCAGCCCGGTGTTAGCTGTTGGGGGCATTGCTTTATTATGGGAAGCAGAGCCCAGATGAGGTGAGTTGATGATGGGAAGGGGGATTAGGGCCTGGATGGAAGGGCATAAGGGTGATTTAGAGGCGCTAAAGCAGCAGGTAAACTGGTGAGGATCTTTCTGCTGAAAAAAGCACTTCTTGTTTTGGTGAGACCGAGGTCACAAGCTTTTACCCTTATCTCAGAATGGGTGGTTATAAATATTCAACTCTCTCTCCCTCTCTCTCTCTCTCTCTCTCTCTCTCTCTCTCTCTCTCTCTCTCTCTCTCTCTCTCTCTCTCTCTCTATCTTACTCTCTCCCTCTCTCAAACACACAGACTGTAGTATCTTTTAGACTGAGTACATATCTTTATATTTGAACTTTATATCAGAGCTACTTTACTATAAGCTCGGGTATTTGATCAATACTAAATTGCTTTCCTGAACTTCTGCTACCTGATGTTCTGCCAGTCTACAATTTGGAATCATGTACAGAATAGACAAAGTTTACTTGATTGCTTTCTTTTGTTGAATTGGATCAATTGCTCGTGTAAGAAATTACGCATGACGTGGCATGCTACATAAAAAATCAACAACAGGATGGTGTGAATTCTCTGTTCAGTAATGACTGATACATTTTACAATTTGTTCAGTGTTTGAATTGAAAGAATGAATTTCTCTCTCTCTCTCTCTCTCTCTCTCTCAAAAGAATTTACACTCAGGAAACAAAGCATATTATCATGCAGCATAGAAGTGGGAAAGTCCTTCATCCTCATGATGTTCCTATGTCACAAAACTTAAAGTTGCATAATTACCCTTAACGTTAAAAAAAAACAAAACCTTGGCACTGGAGACTCCTTCCAAAAACAACTTTTGATAATTATTATTATACACACAACAATTATACAAATATTGTTTTATTTCAGTAATGTGGGGCATCTAGCATATAAGTCTCTGTGTTACAGTGGTGCAAAAAAGTATTTAGTCAGCCACCAATTGTGCAAGTTCTCCCACTTAAAAAGATGAGAGAGGCCTGTAATTTTCATCATAGGTACACTTCAACTATGAGAGACAGAATGAGAAAAAAAAATCCAGAAAATCACATTGTCTGATTTTTAAATAATTTATTTGCAAATTATGGTGGAAAATAAGTATTTGGTCAATAACAAAAGTTCATCTCAATACTTTGTTATATACCCTTTGTTGACAATGACAGAGGTCAAACGTTTTCTGTAAGTCGCCACAAGATTTTTACACACTGTTGCTGGTAGTTTGGCCCATTCCTCCATGCAGATCTCCTCTAGAGCAGTGATGTTTTGGGGCTGTCGCTGGGCAACACGGATTTTCAACTCCCTGCAAAGATTTTCTGTGGGGTTGAGATCTGGAGACTGGCTAGGCCACTCCAGGACCTTGAAATGCTTCTTACGAAGCCACTCCTTCGTTGCCCGGGCGGTGTGTTTGGGATCATTGTCATGCTGAAAGACCCAGCCACGTTTCATCTTCAATGCCCTTGCTGATGGAAGGAGGTTTTTACTCAAAATCTCACGATACATGGCCCCATTCATTCTTTCCTTTACACGGATCAGTCGTCCTGGTCCCTTTGCAGAAAAAGAGCCCCAAAGCATGATGTTTCCACCCCCATGCTTCACAGTAGGTGTGGTGTTCTCTGGATGCAACTCAGCATTCTTTCTCCTCCAAACACGACAAGTTGAGTTTTTACCAAAAAGTTCTATTTTGGTTTCCTCTGACCATATGACATTCTCCCAATCCTCTTCTGGATCATCCAAATGCTCTCTAGCAAACTTCAGAAGGGCCCGGACATGTACTGGCTTAAGCAGGGGGACACGTCTGGCACTGCAGGATTTGAGTCCCTGGTGGCGTAGTGTGTTACTGATGGTAGCCTTTGTTACTTTGGTCCCAGCTCTCTGCAGGTCATTCACTAGGTCCCCCCGTGTGGTTCTGGGATTTTTGCTCACCGTTCTTGTGATCATTTTGACCCCACGGGGTGAGATCTTGCGTGGAGCCCCAGATCGAGGGAGATTATCAGTGGTCTTGTATGTCTTCCATTTTCTAATAATTGCTCCCACAGTTGATTTCTTCACACCAAGCTGCTTACCTATTGCAGATTCAGTCTTCCCAGCCTGGTGCAGGTCTACAATTTTGTTTCTGGTGTCCTTTGACAGCTCTTTGGTCTTGGCCATAGTGGAGTTTGGAGTCTGACTGTTTGAGGTTGTGGACAGGTGTCTTTTATACTGATAACGAGTTAAACAGGTGCCATTAATACAGGTAACGAGTGGAGGACAGAGGAGCCTCTTAAAGAAGAAGTTACAGGTCTGTGAGAGCCAGAAATCTTGCTTTTTTGTAGGTGACCAAATACTTATTTTCCACCATAATTTGCAAATAAATTCTTTAAAAATCAGACAATGTGATTTTCTGGATTTTTTTTTCTCATTCTGTCTCTCATAGTTGAAGTGTACCTATGATGAAAATTACAGGCCTCTCTCATCTTTTTAAGTGGGAGAACTTGCACAATTGGTGGCTGACTAAATACTTTTTTGCCCCACTGTAGGTGTTACTATAAAAACAATATGTTTAAATATAACACATGCAGCATGAATAATTGTCAAAGATAATTAAATCAACATTATCTGAATGATCAGAATTAAAAACTCTGCTGTGATTTAGTTAATAAATTCAGTTTTTAAATGTAAGACGTTTTACTACCATAGACCACTTATCAAAAAATAATATAGTTTTTATTGAATTTATATTTAAGTAATATTATAATATCTAAAATGATAATTAGGGAAATTATAAGACATGCTGTATGTCAGTGCTGTTCTGATGAATATACTGTATATAAAGATTCTTTGGCTTTGACTCTTATTCCAGTTTCCCTTATTCAGTCAGCTTTCCGCCCCCACACTGCAGTATGTCACATGCAGAAAGCATCTCTTGTTCTGAAGGGCACCATCACAAGCAGGTTCTAAGGCCTCCTGTCTTTTGTCTATAGATATGAAAGCCTCTTGTCTTTCTTTTTTCTTGACTTTGTACACGGGATGGGGTTCAAAAGCTCAACAAAAGAGCAAGAACACAAAAAGGTAGCAGACTTTTGGACTTCTTTATTACAGTATATGTCATCACCGGTCACCTTTAGGTCAGTGCTTCCCTCAAGACTTCACAGCCAGTAAAGGTCTGTACCCTTACTGACATTTCCCTTCTTATTGAAATTCAGTCTCTTCGTAAAAGTCGAGAAAGCGGAAATCTCACACAGGTCAGGTGGCTGATATACCTCACTTATGCTCTGGTGCACACCTTACTTTGCATTGATATGAATAAAAAATATTTTCTAATGCTAGCTGTAAGTAAATATACACTATAAGATGGAGTAAGGGGTATATACATAAGAATGCGTTATCTCTTTAGAGAATTTATCTCTGTAAAAATGATCTGTATAAAGAATCTGCATGCAAAGTGAAAGGCTTTAGCACATTATTGTAGCTGTGAGGAATGGCACACAGGTAGTCATGCCATCTATAATTTAGAAGCAACAGATTGATGGAGAGGTAATTGCACCCTCCGCTGGGTGCCTATATTCAACTGAGGAAATGAGCAGACTTTTTCTTTTTTTAGATGAGAAAAGGGTTTAAACTGAGCTCCAGAACCTTCTCAGAAATGTAGAATAGAGAGGAAATTACAAAGGAATTATTAAATGGGAGAAGTAGAGAGAGGAAAGGAGAAAGACATGCTGTTTGCTCGGGTTGCCAGTGAGTATCAGTGGGAGGCAAGAGAACAGAGAGCACCTATGTCAAAGCAGCAATCACTCTTTTTTTTTTTTTTTTTTTAACACACACACTCAGTTAAAGTATAGGGCTGATGATGGGGTCTTTATGGCTCTGAGTAAATGGAGAGTGGGAGGATACACACTGAAGTGAACTCTTTAGTCAGGCTGGGGTAGACAGGCTGCTGCTCTGCTAGCACTCCAAGCAGAGAAAAATGGAGACCAATGAGCGAGGCACACTTCATTGTGATTTATTTGCTCTGACAACACAAGAAGGGAGAGTAACCTGTGCTCAGGTAGGATTCAGAAAAGTACAAAAACGTGTCTGCACACTGACGTCAACTCTTGCACTGTGCAGAAGTGTGACTTATCTTGAATGGCTCAGGCTGATTCAGCTTGCTTCAGACGTTACTTTTCATTACAGATGACTACAGTGATTATGTGCAGTTATCCTTATATGAGATACTATGTCATGTGCATTCACTAATATCTAATATCTTTTTTTTTTTGTATGAATCTAGATTTAATGCACCAGAGATGCATAGGGCTGTTCTTTCTGGCCTGTGACTACTTTTGCTTTATTTTCATTGGACTGTCTCACCTCTTATAGATTTATGATTTCTGTTCACTTACTCTGTGCCAGGAGTATAAATGAGCTTGTGCATCCCTGTGGTGTGAAGCTAATCGCTCAAGAACATAATGACACGCCACACATATTTTATTTGTATCTGTATTTCATTTCTATATCATGAAGTACAGAAAATGCTAAAGAATGAGTGCATTTATGGTACTTTAATGTTTGTTTCTATCACTTGGTAGTCTGGGAGATAGCCTTTGTATTGCCTAAATGTGCTGAAATGGGTTTTTAGAAGGAGGAAAAGGAAGTTGGGAGAGAGTCTGATTGAAACTATTCAGTAGTAAATTACAGAAGGGAGTTTGGGGGTTCCTCCACATGTTGGAGTCTCACGTTTCCCATATGTACTGCTCTCTGAGGGTGAATGAAACTGTATTTGATTTGTCTATTGAAATGAAATATCAATCATAAGCAACAAATTGGGTGGCGGCAAAACTGACACAAGACCGTGTTTATCAGACTTTTCAGAGCCAGGGCATTGATGTAGGATCGGTTTTCATGCCCAAATGAATGTGACAATAGAATTTAATTCTGTATCCATAACTTTTTCCTGAGCTGCTTGCACGTTATAGGCTGTTGAGGAGGACGAACCTACATAAAATACACACAATAAGTAACTAATAATCTGTATTGTTAAAAGTAATATTTATCACAGCTCATAGTTATCTGTGAACCGTTTAATTATTATGTACAATTCTTCTTAACCTTAGCATGTCTATCATTTTCCATTGTCTCATTTTGTCTAACATCGGTTGTGATAGGGGATGTCGCTTGAACTTCAGCCTTGTACCTCTAAATTAGATTTGAATGTCTGTGTGTGTGTGTGTGTGTGTGTGTGTGTGTGTGTGTTTTGCTGCTATATTATTAAATTACTGTATTATTAAGCAACCATTATTATTCTATATTATTAATGTACTGTAGTATGTAATCATATATGCTGTATTTTTCTATATTACTATATAACTTGTTTATTAATCATTTTACTTCCCTTTTTCTTCTTCTTCTTCTTCTTCTTCTTTCGGCTTTTCCCTTCAGGGGTCGCCACAGCGAATCATCTCTCTCCACCTATCCCTATCTTCTGCATCCTCAACACTTGCACCCACTAGCTTCATATCCTCATTTATTACATCAATATACCTCCTCTTTGGCCTTCCTCTTTGCTTCCTGCCTGGCAGCCCCATGTCCAACATTCTCCTACCAATATACTCACTGTCCCTCCTCTGAACATGTCCAAATCATCTTAATCTGGCCTCCCTAACTTTGTCCCCCAAACGTCCAACATGAGCTGTCCCTCTGATGTACTCATTCCTAATCCTGTCCAATCTTGTCACTCCCAAAGAGAACCTCAACATCTTCAGCTCTGCTACCTCGAGCTCTGACTCCTGTCTCTTCCTCAGTGACACTGTCTCTAAACCATACAGCATGGCCGGTCTCACCACTGTCCTGTACACCTTCCCCTTGATTCTCGCTGATATTTTCTGATCACACAGAACTCCCGACACCTTTCTCCACCCATTCCAACCTGCCTGCACTCGCTTCTTTACCTCTTTCCCACACTCTCCATTACTCTGGACTGTTGACCCCAAGTACTTAAACTCCTGTACCTCCTTCACCTCTTCACCCTGTAACCTTACTGTTCCACTTCCCTCCCTTTCATTCACACACATGTACTCAGTCTTACTACGACTGACCTTCATTCTTCTTCTCTCCAGCGCAAACCTCCACCTCTCCAGGTTTTCCTCCACCTTCTCCCTGCTCTCACTACAGATCACAATGTCATCTGCAAACATTATTGTCCAAGGAGACTCCTGTCTGACCTCCTCTGACAACTGGTCCATCACTATAGCAAACAGGAAGGGGCTCAGAGCCGATCCCTGATGCAGTCCCACCTCCACATTGAACTCCTCTGTCTGACCTACAGCACACCTCACCACTGTCCTGCTCCTCTCATACATGTCCTGCACCACTCTGACATACTTCTCCGCTACTCCTGACTTCCTCATACAGTACCACAGCTCTTCTCTTGGCACCCTGTCATATGCTTTCTCCAAGTCTACAAACACACAGTGCAACTCCTTCTGACCATCCCTATACTTCTCCATCAAAATCCTCAGAGCAAAAATTGCATCCGTTGTGCTCTTTCTGGGCATGAAGCCATACTGCTGCTCACAAATTTCCACTACCTTCCTTAACCTAGCTTCCACTACTCTTTCCCATACCTTCATTGTATGGCTCATCAACTTTATCCCCCTATAGTTACTGCAACTCTGCACGTCACCCTTATTCTTAAAGATCGGCACTAACACACTTCTTCTCCATTCCTCAGGCATCCTCTCACTCTCTAAAACCCTGTTGAACAAACTAGCTGAAAATTCCACTGCTGCCTCTCCTAGACACTTCCAGACCTCCACCGGGATGTCGTCAGGGCCAACTGCCTTCCCACTTTTCATCCTCTTCAAAGCCTTCCTGACTTCATCCTTTCTAATCTTATCTACTTTCTGTTCCACAGAGTTCACCCCTTCTACTCTTTTTTCCCTCTCATTTTCCTCATTCATCAGCTCCTCAAAGTATTCCTTCCATCTCCTCTGTACACTCTCCTCACTTGTGAGCACCCTTCCATCTCTATCCTTAATAACTCTAACTTGCTGCACATCCTTCCCATCTCGATCCCTCTGCCTAGCTAACCTGTACAAGTCCTTCTCTCCTTCTCTATTGTCTAACCTAGTGTACAACTCGTCATATGCCTTCTGCTTGGCCTTAGACACCTCCCTCTTCACTCTGCGCTGTAACTCCTTGTATTCCTGTCTATTCTCTTCAGTCCTGTCCATGTCCCACTTCTTCTTGGCTAACCTCTTCCTCTGGATACTATCCTGAACTTCCTCATTCCACCACCAAGTCTCCTTATCTTCTTTCCTCCTTCCAGATGACACACCCAGCACATTTCTCCCTGTCTCCCTGATCACTTCTGCTGTAGTTTCCCAGTCATCTGGCAGCACTACCTGACCACCCAGAGCCTGCCTCAACTTCTGTCTAAATTCCTCACAACATTCCTCCTTTTTCAGCTTCCACCACTTGGTTTTCTTCTCTATCTTTGACCTCTTCGTCTTACAGACCATCAAAGTCATCCTACACACCACCATCCTATGCTGTCTGGCTACACTCTCTCCCACTACCACTTTACAGTCACTAATCTCTTTCAGATTGCCTCTTCTACATAGAATGTAGTCTACCTGTGTTCTCCTACCTCCACTCTTGTAAGTCTCTCTATGTTCCTCCCTCTTCTGAAAATAAGTGTTAACCACAGCCATGTCCATCCTCTTAGCAAAGTCCACTACCATCTGTCCTTCAAGGTTCCTTTCCTTAACTCCAAACTTGCCCATCACCTCCTCATCACCTGTGTTCCCCTCGCCAACATGTCCATTAAAATCCGCTCCTATCACCACTCTCTCACCCGTGGGAATACTCTCCATCACCTCATCTAATTCACTCCAGAATCTCTCTTTCTCCTCTAACTCACAACCTACCTGTGGGGCATAACCACTAACAACATTCAACATCACCCCTTCAATCTCTAACTTCAGACTCATCACCCTGTCTGACACTCTCTTCACCTCCAGAACATTCCTCACAAACTCCTCCTTCAGGACCACACCTACCCCATTTCTCTTACTATCCACACCATAATAAAACAGCTTGAATCCTGCTCCTATACTACGAGCCTTGCTACCCTTCCACCTGGTCTCCTGTACACACAGTATATCCACCTTCCTTCTCTCCATCATATCAGCCAGCTCTCTACCTTTCCCTGTCATAGTACCAACATTCAGAGTTCCTATTCTCAGTCCTACACTCTTACCTTTCCTCTTCTCTCTCTGTCTGCGCACTCTCCTCCCTCCTCTACTTCTTCGACCAACAGTAGCCCAATTTCCACCGGCGCCCTGTAGGTCGATGGCGCCGATGGCGGTCGTTGTTAACCCGGGCCTCGACCGATCCGGTATGAAATTCGTACTGACGATTCGCATGGTTAAATTTCGCAATGTTTTACGCCGGATGCCCTTCCTGACGCAACCCTCTCTATTTATCCGGGCTTGGGACCGGCACAGAAGTCACTGGACTGTGACCCCCATGGCTAGATTTTATTAATCATTTTACTACTAACTTAATTCCAAATCTAGAGCTTTTATGGGCTGGATTGCCATCTCAAAGAGGGATACCTTTGATCTTCACATACATTAATCCAAACAAAATGAACAATAATGAAACATAAACTTTCACTTTGTCCCAATGGATTATTGTAACATAGTAGGGATAAGATTCTGCCATCTTCTTACTATTTCACACACACACACACACACACACACACACACACACACACACACACACACACACACACACACACACACACACAGACACACAGAAATGAAGACAAGAGAGAGAGAGAGAGAGAGAGAGAGAGAGAGAGAGAGAGAGAGAGAGAGAGAGAGAGAGAGAAATGTTGTGAATTATAGATTATAGCTTATTCTTTTAATTAGGGCCCAAAGAGAGGATTCATTAAATGGTGACTTGGTGGTTAGCACAGGATTGGAGTTTCCATGTTCTCCCAGTTCTTCAGGGGTTTTCTCCAGGTTACTCTGGTTTCATCTGTCAGTACAAAGGCAAACATTTTAGGCTGATTGACATCTCTAAATTGTCCATAATGGGAGAGTGTATGTGTGATTGTGTCCTACAATGAGTTTGTGCACTGTCCAGAGTGTCCCCAGATTTGTATCCCGAGTCCTCTGGAATATTCAAGTTCAATTCAATTTTATTTTTTTATAGCACTTTTAACAATGGACATTGTCTGAAAGCACTTTTAACAATGGGCATTGTCTTATGTCTTTACAGACATAAGAAACATAGTACAAAAGTCCAAGATTAATGTTAGACAGAATCATCCCTAAATAGTCTTCAGATTCCCTGTGACTCTGGGTAGGATAAGCAGAACAGAAGATGAATGGAAAATGCTAATTTTCACTATAGAAATGACAAATGTCTTCTTTTCAAAGCATCAGTATATGTGTCAATTACTGGATTTAGAAGAAAATCAGTGATCCCTGATTGCATAGACAACATTAGCCATTGAAACATTGCAGGTTAATGTTGGTCAGTAAAAAAAATAATGATTCACACCAGCAGGTATCTTCAGTTTGTCTCAGTTGGCCAAACTGTGAGAAAGTGTTGTTTTCCTCAAGCATTATGATGGAGAATCTTTCCTCTTTCCATTATAAATAGATTTTGCTGTATTATTAGTGTAATAAGTTAAACTGATGAATAACAAGCAGAGCAGAAGGGAAGTGCAGGCTGACACGTAACTCCTTGGATATGTAAAATTAAATTAAAAAACACATTTTATTAATGGGGCTAGTCAATTCTTTGGTCACTATCCAGAACCACCATAATGTTTAACCTCTAACGGCTCTGTCAGTAGTTTCTCACAATTTTATTTAACTCAAAGTTAAATTGAAGGCTTAAATCTTTTTACCAGATGCCTGTTTTTTTGTCAGCTCATGTTTAGCATTGACTGTCTTTATCATTTCACACTCCAAAGTGGTAGTTAATGGCTCAAAAATACACACATGAAAGCACACACCCAGGACCTTAAGAAGCATTTCATAAGTATTTCTGTTTTTACCTAGCCTACTAGGAGCAATATATTGATAGAAAAGTTCCACAAAAGTGGTTAATTTTGTTTCATACAAATGTTTATATCTTCAGAGTAAATGATGATATCAAACCCATTTCTGATCTCTGAGATGCTCCACATGCTGTTCATAAGCAACTAAAATTTAAAAGCATTATATTCAACCACTAGAATTCTGTGTAAGGTTATCCCAACAGAGGGAAAGACATCTCATACTGAAAGCCAACAGTGTCCTAGCTGTTTTATATGCTAGCTATATTTTATATCAGACTTACAGTGATGAAATAATTCATTTGTTTATATTGATTGAAAATGTCCGCTAAGTCAATTTCTATTCTGGCGATGGAATGGAGCATCATTGTACTGTAAAAAGTGTCAAAAATGGGTTGACACACTATCCCGAGTGTCCCCAGAGTGTCCTCTGGAATAGTCTTCAGGTTCCCTGTGACCCTGTGTAGGATAAGCAGAACAAAAAATAGATGGAAAATACACCTTTTCACTATAGAAATGACAAATGTCTCATTTTCAAAGCATTAGTACGAACCTCTTTAGTGATGCAGCTTGGTCTTTCAGTAAGACAAGTGTTGAAGTGTTTCAGAAGTGTCCAGTATGTTTCTGTGGAGAGTCTTGTGTGGAATATGTGAGAATCAGCACATAAGGCTTATAAGGCTTATAAGGCATATAAGGCTTAAGGCTCATTGCAGTGCTTTACCATGCCTCATCTCTCAGCATCAGTGACAAGTGAATGTCAGGAACCTGTTGTCAACATTTCAGCTTTCTCACTTAAGAGACGCATAAACCACTGACAGCTGTCATCCTCTTTTGACAAATCCAATTTAACACTATTTCCCTGCATTAACATTGGCTTTGTACTCTGACATCTTTTAATCATTTGTGTTTTGACCTGAGCCGTATCCCTTAACGCAGTATATCTGAAATAGCAAGGTTTTCTTTTTTTTTTGCTTTTTACCATGCCAACCCCTCTTCGCCCTCTCTCTTTCTTTACCCTTTCAGATATTCTTCTTAGCGCTTATGAAAAAAGACAGAGATTCTCTTTGGAGGGAACAGGGTCAACGGTAAAGAGTTGTATTTCTTTGAACTTATAAACAGAAAGAAAGTCCTGAGATGGCATTTCCTTCTCTGGGATAATGATCATGATGGTCTGTAATGTAACATATTTAGTCATGCAGGAAACATTTACACATGCATTTGAAATTGGAATTTATATTTTAATGGCTGTAAGAGGGAATATAATTTACAGTAAGTGTTGTAATTAAGCCTCCCTTTGATCTGGAATAAGACTGGAGAAATGTAATCCGAGTGAACTAAAGGGCTACACATAAAGAGAAGGAGGAGAGAAGAAAAGATAGTACATACACCCTTAGGCTCCACTTTGACATTACTCAATTCCTCTGAGCTTCCTCCAGGCTTTTTTAAGGCTACATTTAGTGCTTCATATCATTTACAGTCCCCTCCGAAAGTATTGGAAGGGCAAGGTCAGTTCTTTTGTTTTTGTTCTACACTGAAGGATTTGAGATCAAAAGATGAATATGAGATGATGGATCAGAAATTCAGCTTTCATTTCCTGATCTTCACATCTAGATGTGTGAAACAACTTACAACAAGGCACCTACGGTGGTAGACCACCCAATTTTAGGTTAGCTTAAAATCAATCAAAGAGTTCAATTCCAAAATCACCAAAGTGTTCACATTTTTTGTGATGCTTTTCCCAGCATGTAATGCAGCCTCCATCGGTTGTTGTTTGTTTTGGGGGTTGCTCCCTTCAGTCTTTTCTTTAGGAGGTGAAATGCTTCTCAGTTGGGACAACTTGAGTGACTTGATCAGTAAAACCTTCTCCTTGATGTTTTGCATCATTGTCTTGCTGCATGATGAAGTTCCTCCCAATCAGATTGGATGTATTTCTCTGTATATTAGCAGACAGAATGTTTCTGTAGACATCCGAATTCATTCTGCTGCTACCATCATGAGTTACATCATCAATAATGTAGATTAATGATCCTGTTCCAGAAGCAGTCATGCAAACCCAATATATGATACTACCTCTACTGTGCTTGACCCACAAGCTCTTACATTTTGGACTATGAGCAGATCCTTTCTTTATCTACATTTTGGGCTTTCAAGCATTTTTCAGGGCTTAATTTTGGTTCCAAAGCTTTTGTGGCTCATCTCTGTATTTGTTTGGGAATTCCAGTGTGGTCTTCTGATTCTTACTTCTGATGAGTGCATTGCATCTTGTAGTATGAACTCTCTATATTTCAGCTCTTAATGTCTTCTTTGACCGTTGGATTGTGATACCTTCATCCCTGCTCTGTTTAGGTTGTTGGTGATCTCTCACAATGTTTCTCTCATTAGCTGCTGTTTTCCTTTGCTGACCTGTTTAATGTCCACCAGTCGTTGCTTTCTTTTTCAGAACATTCCATAGTGTTGGTTTTTGAAAAAAAAAAGAAGAGGAAACCACTGTTTATAGCGGCTATAACACGATAAAATGAACCGTCTTCTCTTAATAAAGTTCCACACTTATAACAAAAAGCATGTCATTCATTAACAAATGAAAAATAAATTCATTGTTCTTGTTACGGCCGGCGGTGTCCGGCTGGATATAACAGACCCAACGCGAAGCTTCCGTGAAACAAAAGGGGTTTATTAACATGAAACACGAGACATGAACATAACAGAAAACCGCGACACCACACTGGCCTAAATACAAACGAGGACTAGCAACTAAAGCAGACAAAGACAGGACTATAAATAGGAAACATAATCAGAAAACATTAGGAACAGGTGAAACATCAATCAACACACAATAGGACAGGGCAGGGCTTAACTAACACACATGGCCAAAACATAAACAGACATGACAACCCCTACTGAGGGCCCCCTAGTGGTTCACCCTCAGCCCTGCTACCCGTAACATCTCCCCCCTCTCAAAGGCGCGGCTCCCGACGCGCCAAACCCTAGCCCCTCCCAAAAAGTCCGGTCCAGCGATGGGTCCTGGGGAGGAGCTAGGAACGTAGAGAGGCCGGTGGGGGGAGCGAGGAGCAGGGCGAGGCACTTGGGGGGGGAGCGAGAAGCAAAAGCAAGGTGAGTGGGGGGGAAGCGAGGACCAAGGCAAGGCAAGTGGGGGGAACGAGGATCAAGGCAAGGCACGTGGGGGGAGTGAGAAGCCGGAGCGAGACAAGTGGGGGGAGCAAAGGACCCGACGGCAAGGCCAAAGGGTCCGACGCGACGTCCACAACCGAGCGGAGGCGCCGAACGACGTCCACAGCCGAGCTGCAGCGCCGAGCGACGTCCACCGCCGAGCTGCAGCGCCGAGCGACGTCCACCGCCGAGCACTCGCACCGAGCGACGTCCACCGACGAACGACGGCTCCGTGGCGACGATGTCCGTCTCGCTGGGGTCTGGAACTCCCCAAGGGGCGGGAGGGTGGGAGCAAGGTGCAGCTGGTACTCTCCTCCGCTGACAACAGGTGGGGCAGCGCCCCCACAGAAGCTACATCATGGGGCGACGCCCCCCACAGGAACATGGGCGGAGCGAGAGTCAGAGCAACCCAAAACTAAAAAAAAAAATTCAAGGTCCGGGGCCCTGGCCGGAACTCTCCTCTGCTGGCGAGCATTGGGGCAACGCCCCCCACGGAAGCTACATCGTGGGGTGACGCCCCCCACCGGAACCTAAGCAGAGCGAGAGCCGGAAACAAAAACTTGAAACTCCGGCCCTTGGCCGGAACTCTTTCGCTGGATAAAAATGGGGGCACGCCCCTCACGGAAGCTACATCGTGAGGCGACGCCCCCCACGGGAACATGGACGGAACTCTAAAAATGGGGGCACGCCCCTCACGGAAGCTACATCGTGAGGCGACGCCCCCCACAGAACATGGACGAAACGAGAAAAATCAAAAATCCTCCAAAAATGTAAATTTTCTGCCGAAACCCTCCTCCTGTCCCTAACCACGGGCGGAGAGAGGGGCGGAATCAACAAAAACCCCCCCGAAAAAACCACTCCGAACCGGAGCGCAAAACGAAAACAAGCAAAAGAATAAAACCCGGAAACGAAAAAACTAACCTTCTCGCTGAAGCTTCGCGCTGGATCTGTTCGGTTTGGGCTAGTCCTTCTGTTACGGCCGGCGGTGTCCGGCTGGATATAACAGACCCAACGCGAAGCTTCCGTGAAACAAAAGGGGTTTATTAACATGAAACACGAGACATGAACATAACAGAAAACCGCGACACCACACTGGCCTACATACAAACGAGGACTAGCAACTAAAGCAGATAAAGACAGGACTATAAATAGGAAACATAATCAGAAAACATTAGGAACAGGTGAAACATCAATCAACACACAATAGGACAGGGCAGGGCTTAACTAACACACATGGCCAAAACATAAACATAAACAGACATGACATGACAACCCCTACTGAGGGCCCCCTAGTGGTTCACCCTCAGCCCTGCTACCCGTAACAGTTCTTCAGTTGCTGTGAAATAAGAGGAATAATACATTTTAGGATGCGCTGAAATTGGATAGAGTAACAAATCGAAAATGTGGTTGTATATCTGTTTAGTGTGGTCCTTTCTGTCTCTCTTTTTTCAGCAAGTGATTTATGGATTCATAAGAGGGACATTCAGGCATGTTGTTTTGTCCTTCAGATGTAATAAAATTAAGGGAATAAAAATATAGCAGAAGATGATTGAGATGTGTCTTTCATTCTCTGTTTATTTGCTCAGTACTTTGACCCTGAACTAAATGAACATATTAGATTAGATTTTTTTTTATTGCAAAGGTCTACTAAGAAAACATTTCAATGCATCACATGCTTTATGTGAGACTGAAAGTCAAAAATAAATGAAATAAGATAAAACAAATATGTGAATGACATTGAGTAGTGTGGTACAGATTCCTTGTTTCTATGCGAAACAATCTGAAAGTCATTCAGATTCATAGCTGCTTTGTGTAATCTGTTCTGTCCATGCAGAATTTTCATATCTAATACACAGTAATCCAAGTCGAATTTCAGTATTGTATGACATAATAGCTTAAGATCATGGGATCCCCAACACTGATATTTAATTAATGTGGGAATCAAGTCCTGCTGTATCATTAGTCTGGGCCTTGTTCCTCTTCTGTTGCTCTCCTCAGCTACCCTTGGTGCTGACAACATTTTTGAGCAGTTTAATTAAGTCTGGTGGGTTTCTGTCTGCAGGACTGAATTATATACGCTGGTTTCCAGACCTGCATCATCAGTTTTGATGGCTGTTAATTGCCAACGGTTTAACTGGAAGTTCTTCTGTAATTGGATCAGGGAGCTTTCATTTAGACTGCTGGCTTATTTATTACAGATCCCTGGCCTGTAGGTATATTAAGTGCTTGGTACTTCACCAAATCCATCAGGGTCTTATTGACACAGTCTCTACATGAGAAACCCAGAGCAGACCAGTGTTTATTTATCAGTATCTGACAGGCCAAATGGATTCTCACCAACCTGATGCATACTGCTAGCTCTGACCTTTTTAATGCTGTTACCGTCCTATTGATGATGCCATTAGTGTCATATTTCTATTTTTTTCCTTCTTGCAATCCTTTAGTGGCTTTGTTCCCAGAGTCTTCTCCACATAACTGGCTTTTCTTCACATCACAGATATATTAGTTTATATATATTTATTTATATCTTCTAGCCTTTAGGTCAAACGTAGGACCAAAATCAATAAACACTTAAAATAAATCAATTGGAAATGCATTTTGTATACGGGTCTAGTTGAAAGTTATTCACAAGTTATGAATAATTATGTATGTACGCACACCAAACCCTGTACAACAAATGCAAATCACAAATGATGAGATATGATTTATCATTAGTGACACTTCAGCAGTTTGATTGAGTATTCCTGACTACCACGTGTCTCTCGTCTATATTCTAATTCGCACTGTTTTATCTCTAGCCATCACATACTAGCTGCAAGGTTGATACAGCTTGTTTATCAAGAGCCTGTCTTTAGTATTCTCCTCACACACCTGCAGCACAGAACATCCAGCACTATGGCCACGGCTGTGCCATTAACCTTCTTTTATAGAACACAGTGGGCACGGTCGTATCCCCAGGAGCCGGGACCTTCTTAAAGGCTGGCCTTGGCAGCGTAGGCAGGATCTACTGCTGACTTATGGCTTGGGTTGTCACCAGGAGAAGGAAGAGGTGGGATTGATTCCCAGAAATCCGCAGAATCCCAGGCTGGCCTATTGAGCGTGCTCATCCATCTCTCTGACATGATTGTTCCTCGCTTGTTACTTTATGTTCTAATCAATCAGCTATGAGTAAAATGGCAATTACAGCAGCCATCGATACGAGCAACAGAGAGAGCAAGAATTATAGGACGTAACATTACTGCAAATTGCCATTAGAGATCCCCTCTTTCTGAGGGGGGAGATTGTAATGGATAATAATCGGAGGTATAATTCTTGATGAATTAGGCAGCATTTCACATTTAATTGCACCTAACAAACTTGGTACGCGTGAGTAAGCGCACTGGACTCTGTAATGCCTCCCTCGTGAATAAGCCTTAAAGGGGTTTTTGCTTGTTTTAACAAAGATTATTATGATATTCTAAGGAACCCAGTGGAATAATATCACTGCTTTTTTTTTGTATTGCCCTTTGCGGTATCCTGCAAATCTTCCATTCACAAGCTTCATCTCAAGTGATAGAGATGTAATAGCATGACCTTTAATTTCACAAATTTACATTTCTGACATTTTAATGGTACTTTCAGAACTAAACATGAAGTACTGGTTTCAGGATGTATAGAAAGAGCCTGGTTAAAGATAATAATCTTGGGGTTTAGCAGTGTTCCAGAACAATGTAAATCAGACAGATGCCTTCAGAATAGCGATCAGATTGTACGAGATGCTAATGTGTGTTTATTAGCATTTCCGTCTAATGTCAAATGCCATATAACACAACAGATGGGGGTATAACTCTGAGCCATCACGTCTGATGTGTTTTTGAATGCCATGTAAGGGAGAGTCCAAATTGCTATCCAATAAAAAACAATAGTGTTTTGTATATATAATCACATAAATTGTAGATAATCTTTTTTTGCAACTCTGATGGACAAATTTACAACAGACGTTAGCAGTTGCACCCAAAGGCCATGTAAATCAGATTACGAGCATATTAAATGCACTCTGTTTTCTTCAGAGTACTTATTTTGATTATGAAAATTATGTTTCTGGTTAAGTCAGTGCCCAGTCATCAGTCTATTGCCTGACTTTTTGAGTTTTTACACTCTGCTGGCCAGAGTGTGAGTTATTAAATGGCTTCACTTCTGTTGGCTTGTAAACAGAGAGACTAAAACTAGGTTAATCAAAATAGAGAATACAGAAGAATCTCAAATTAGCTTAGCAATTTTTAGTGAAACCCTCACTATAACAGGACAATATAGAGCCTAGAATAACTTTTCATATCATTTATAGGACCCCCATATAGTATTAGTTCTTAGGGGTAAAGTTATTCCTATGAAGACAAGCTGCAGGAATCCATTTTTGGTGATATTACTGCATTAGAAATCAAGTGAATAAGAATTCAAGATGGAATCTTCTCCACTGAATAGCTTCACTCCCCAGAAAGATCCAGTTTAGCAAATGAACCAAATGTATAAACAGTACTTGAATAGGAAAACATGTTAGCATTAAAGATATACTTTGGATATAACTCAATCGTAACACTTTAGGTCCTCTGTTTTCCAGAGAATGTCTGTTATTGAAGTGTAGGAAGTCAAGTCAAGAGTCAAGAAGCTTATATTGTCATTCCAACCACATAGAGCTGGCGCAGTACATAGTGAAATGAGACAATGTTTCTCTAGGACCCTGGTGCTACATTAAAACAACACACAACATGTAATTACAAAAACCGAAACAACAACACAGAGCTAGGACAGAAGTTTGTTCTAGCTACATAAAGTGCAAAGTGTGCAAACAGTGCAAAGACAAGACAGTGCAAAGACAAGACAGTGCAAAGACAAGACAGTGCAAAGACAAAGTACAAAAAGAACACAAGACAGAACACAAAAACATGTGCAATGGGCAAGATGGAATGTGATGTGCATTACATATATGTTTGTAACCATATACATAGCAGCATGACCATTTGTAGTGTGCAAAAATCTGTTAGCAGCAGTTAAAGTAGTGCAAATAAGTAATCATTTATAATAGCGGTTGAGGTAGTGCAAATAGTCACTTACCGTCTCCAGTGTCTGGGCGATGATGGTCGCATGCTCCTTTATGTCTCCCAGTCCCACAATGTACATTTTCTTCTCCCAGGTGTTTCTCATGGTGCTCTGGATTCAGGATTACACACCTGTGCACAACTGCAGGGCCAAGCAGCCACTTTATCAACATCAACTGCAGGAATGTGGAGTAGATTCAGTGTGAGGTGTTGGGGGGGTGGTTTTAACCTCCTAAATAAGACCTTGAAAACCCTGAAAGAAAGTAAAGACATAAGGTTGAAGGGTTCTTAAAATCACACATATGAAATCTCTTTACTGTAAGGCTCACAAACAAGCACATAAATATGAATACTTTTTAATAATTAATAATGATTTTATTCATAATGATGAATCCTTATCATTATCCTGCATAATAATGAAGCATATACATTAACAGCCAACTGATTCATATATAAATAACCATTAATTATGATAATAAGTAGGTCTTATTACGCATTCTGTTATTAATATCTTAAAGTGTATATATAGCTATCATTTGCACTGTTTTTTTTTTTTATTTTTTTTATTTTACATGTAGGTTATCCAAAACATACATTTGTTTATCTTTGCCCCTGTCATGTGAGATATGAGTTTGCCATTTTGATTATTTTGGATAATCTATGGGTGCTCTATGGATGTTTTTGCTTGGATATTTTCCTTTTTGTTCTTCTAATAAAGATCCCTTATCATTTCATTCTGTGTCTGGAATTTTGTGCAGTGGTTAAACCTTGAGCCCTCCTGCAATAGACTAGGGTTTGCTGTAACACTCCTTACAGAAGACTTGATTTACATAAACAATCTGTGTTACTAAAATTTCTTTTTTGCATAAAATAGTAACTTCTTTATTTTAGTGATGCAGACAGACTCAACAATGTCTTCTAGCCTTCATTTTAAACTTCAAAATCAATATAAAATTAAACAAAATCTACTGGAAATGAAATTTTGTATACAATATATAATTGTCTAGTTAGAAATTGATCAAATCATTCAGAAAAAAAGTTCTGAAAAATTATTTATGCACCAAACCCTATGCTACAAATGCATTCCTTAGATCACAAATGATGAGATATGATTTATCATTAGCTGTCTTGTCTGATTTTCCTGACTGACAACTTGATTTACATACTTGCCTTAAAGCTGAACAGCATAAGAGATTTAAACTACCATACATTTCTGTTACTATTATTACTGTGTCAGTAATTATATTATGGCTGTTAATATATTCACAACAATCACACATTTCGTCTAGATCACAGGAGCCAAATTAAACCACTTAAACCATCAGTGTATGTTGCAAAAATGGGTATGATGATGATTCATTCAAGCATATAGTAAGCAGTGTAGCTTATGATAATTAAGTAGATGTTAAGGCATAATGTACTGTAGAGATTATAGAATGATAAACTGTGTATTATATAACTATATGTTTCTAGCACAGGTGAAATTATGAACAATACTGTATATGAAAAAAAATCATGTGCAGTTATAACACAACAGATAATAAAGGGGGAGCATTAGCTAAAAGAGAGAGGAGTGATCAGAAAGCATGGAGGTAAGAAATGAATAAAAAAATAAAGTTCCTGGAAGGACACGCCCGAGGCGGATGATCTAGGATCCATAAGCATAGTTTTATTTAAATGCAAAATGGCAGGTAGATAATTAGAAACCGAGATGTAAAACCGGAAAGCAAGATACAGGCAAACAAAATGATAAACACCAAACTTGTGGAAAGCCAATAAACAAAGCAAGGGTCATAAACAATAATCCAATAAACTAGAAAGCAAGACAAACGGCTTGGTAGGTCACGAGGGAACGATACTTCATGTCTAGTGTAGCATGCACGCTGCTTATAAGTCCGATAAACCCGGAAGCTTTCCTTCTCTGGTGGCGCTAGAATTTGGGCGAGGGTTCCCTCTGGTGGTCTGATGCCAGGTGAGATGTTACAGAGCCCAGGCCCCCCCTAAGACCCCCCCCCCCCAAGAAACACCTCCAGGTGTTCCACATCAAGGATGGCCCTGGGGACGTGGAGCTGGTCTGTTAGGGTGGAGGTGATGAAACTCCTTCACCAGAGAGGGGTCCAGGATGTCACTGGTGTCAACCCACGAATGTTCCTCCGGGCTGTATCCCTCCCAGTCCATCAGATATTTCAGATGGTGTGAACCCGATGGTGTGAACCCGAGGCCGGGACCCCGTCGATTTCCAGTGGAGGTCGTGGTTCATTGCCTGTGGGGTTGTGGGGCCGGATCCTCTGCCTCCGTATCGCCCACTGCAGATAGACATGGGCACTCTCCCGGACTTCTTGGCTGAGACGGGCCCAGTCATCCACTGCAGGCACGTCCGAGGGTTCCGCAGACCATGGAAACAGTGGCAGTCGATAGCCCAGGATGCACTGAAGGCTACTTTGCACTGATGGCACAATCCCAGGGGTGGTGGTGGGGCAGTCGAGTGGCCCTCTTCTTACTAAATACTTCTCATGGGAGAGTGGAGTTCTCTGCATTACTCGGGCTTTCAATGTGAAACAATGTTCTTGAGCCAGTAGTTCTGGAAGTATGGAGACCAGCGTGTTATTTCCCCCTCTCTCCAAGACATGTGTGGGTTGTGGATCTGTAGCTAGGGGAAGCCCAGGATGATGGGGTTGACGGGGGAAGAAATCACAAAAAAGGAGACTTCCTCAAAGTGAAACAGTCCCACCTGGAAGCTGAAGGGGATGGTCTGATGAGTGATGTAGCCCTTCCTGATGGGTCGGTTGTCCACGGCTGTCACTCACAGAGGTGTATCACATGGGAGAGTGGGGAGGCACAGTTCCTCCATGAGATGGTGGTCGATGAGATTGATGGCTGCTCCTGAATCTACTAAGGCTGAGACAACAAGAGATTCTTGAGCATAGTTCAGTTGTACTGTTAAAGTCAGGCATGAACACAAGCAACCCCCCTAAATTTGTCACATTATAATTTCACAATTGTAAATAACATGTGTTGTTGCTCCTGACTATAATATTTGTACTCTTCTAAGGGGTGTATAAGCTGGGCTAATATACATTGCCATCAGCCTTTAAATTCACTGAACTTCTGGCCTGTGTTCGATTAGAATGCCTGAATGTCATTGTATAATTCACAATCTGAGTAGATTACCCACAGGAAAATACCACTGAATCTTAAATGACAATCAATATCCTGGACTTGTATCCTATGTGAGTTTTTTGCTAGATTGCGTCACTCATGCACTGAAAAACAGGAATATGTGGTCAGTCTGATTCAAGAAAAAAAATGTATACCAAACTTAAACAAATTTCTTTATTGATAGATTGAATGATGTAGAGTAGAAGTTGCTTTCGGCTGCTCCCTGTTCGGGGTCGCCACAGCAGACCAACTAGTCCGCACAACAACTTGGCAAATGTTTTACGCCGGATGCCCTTCCTGACGCAACCCTCCCATTTTTCCAGGCTTGGGACCGGCACTGCATCCAGTGGCTGGGATCGAACCCGGGCCTTCCACATGATAGGCGAGTAACCTACCACTGAGCCACCAATGCCTCAGATTGAATGATGTAGAGTGAGTATGATCAATTCATGTAAACCAATTACACTGTAAAATCTCACAAGTATGTTTCTGCCAACTGGAAATATAACTATAATGAGAAATTTAGGCAAAGAATAAGTTAGAATAATGCAGCAGTAATTTTGCTATTGTGAAAAACCAGTGTTATTGATTTGATTCTCAACTCAGGTGTGAGCTCGGTGTTGATCTTATTCAGGGCTTTGAAAATATGTGATCAAATCATGTTGGATGTACGAAAACTAATTGTGTTAATGTTACTCAATTCAACCATGTGGAACTCAAGTAATTTGAATCAAGTAAATTCAATGAGCTTGCGTACTTTGGCATGGTTGCTCTGAGAGAAAAACATTTTTTTCTGGTACCTTATGTGCTTCTAATAACCTTTGTTAAAATAAGCACAGGTTTCTCCCAAAAAAGTAGGCCATCTATGGACATGCAGCATTATTATAAAATTCTGTAATAGTATTTAACATCTGCTGACTCATGTAAATGTCAGTACTTTTCAGTGCTCCATGTATTATTGAAAAAGAGAGTGCTATTGGCTTAGCCATTGTGAAGCTAGTGCTTCTCAGTTGATGAGGCAAGCATTCTTAAGTGTTACCTCATCTCTGATTATTACAGTCAGCGACTGATTGGTGTTTAACCTGTGGGTCAACCAACATGAAACCTTTAGAGAAATTGGTTTCCCTCACGAGGCCCAGGCTTTCACTAAGATTTCTTTTATAAATGAATGATGCTCATGCAGTCATTCCCATGCATTCATCATATTTTTTGATTCCTGTAAGCATGTTTAAGCAAGTTTTAACATCAAGAATTAGTTAGAATATGCAGAACTATGAAAGAGTCATGATCGCTCATGATCTTTAATTATGCATACACAATTTAATGATGTTATTATACCAAAATGTAAATCATAATCTTATTATGTAACATGCACTGAAACGGTATCCTGGTAATAAAGTTCGTAATTGCTGTACAATACTGTTTCAAAGGTAAGTAAGCAGGAAAGAAAGAATAGTTCTTAATAGTCTGGAATTATTCAGTAATGATCCATGCAATGATTGGAATTGTTCACTATTAGCCAAGCTGTAATTACAGGGCTTTAGTTTTACATTCTTGCACAACAACAAGACAATGCTTCTATAAATGTCTACTGATTACTGATCACACCAACATTAATTCCCCAATTGCTTGTACCGTCCACCTGGAGATCTACTGATGTACCAGTTAATTGTTATTGTTGTCCATACATACAGGTCATCTAAGAGCAGGCACGTGTGTTGTTCATAAAACCTAAAATACATCATATATTGATTTTTGTGAACTGTTTCTCGTTGTGTTTTCATCTGATTTCAAGTAAAATTAAATTGTTTCCCTTTGACCCCTATCTTGGCTGAGAGCAATGAGTTTTTGCATTTCATTGTTTTTATTTTTTAAAAATTCATATGTATTGACTGCAATATATACACTCACTGACCAATCTATTAGGAACCCCTGTACATCTATCTGTATATATATATATATATATATATATATATATATATATATATATATATATATATATATATATATATATATATATATATATATAATAATCAAAGTATTATGAAGCAGCAGCTCAGTGCATAAATGCATAGGCATGAGTCAAGAAAGTCAGTTAATATTAAGATCAAACTTCAGATTGAATGGAACTCAGTGACCTCTGTGACATTGAACGTGGCATTATTGTTAGTGCCAAAGAGGCTTGTTTGAATATTTCTAAAACTGCTGATCTCCTGGAATTTTTACAGATAACCATCTTTAGACTTCACTCTAGAGCGTATTGTCGGGGGAAAAAAACACCAAGTAAGCAGTTACACCTTGGAAGCTCTTTGTTAATGAGAGAGGGCAAAGGAGAATGAACAGACTTGTTCAAACTGACAGACAGGGTATGATAACTCAAATAATCAGCAATCTTTTGAACAGAAAAGCATAAAGCCACATAATCGGAACAACCAAAATGTGCTTGTGTGGGGCGCGCTATATTGTATTGCATGTATTCTCTCTCTCTCTCGCTCTCTCTCAAAATTAAGATGATCTTTTCAATGTTTTGGGAAACCCAGCCCTGGACCTACACGCATAACTTCTGAACTGAGGTTTTTGAGGTATTTTGAGCTTGTCTAGTTTGTGTGTTGAAATCCTGGTCTCAGTTTCTGTCTGTGTGTGTGTACCAGTTCAGCTTGTTTGCAGATCATCTGTGCCTGTGCCAAATTTACATTTCTTATTATAGGTTTACCCTTCTGCACTTAGGTCAATGCTGCTGCTTTCTGATACACTGGCTTTGTGCAAATTTGTACTAAATATTACTGATTTATACTACAAAACAGCCCACAGTTCAAAGATATTGACAGAGTTATGTTAAACAAAATAACACAATAAACTCACTGGTAATGAACTGCATTATTTATTATCATATTCCATGTGACAGACTAAGAGGTAAATAAGCGAGTGCAGGCAGTGTGGAATGGGTGGAGAAAGGTGTCGGGAGTTCTGTGTGATAGGAAAATATCAGCGAGAATCAAGGGGAAGGTGTGCAGGACAGTGGTGAGACCGGCCATGCTGTATGGTTTAGAGACAGTGTCACTGAGGAAGAGACAGGAGTCAGAGCTAGAGGTAGCAGAGCTGAAGATGTTGAGGTTCTCTTTAGGAGTGACAAGATTGGACAGGATTAGGAACGAGTACATCAGAGGGACAGCTCATGTTGGACGTTTGGGGGACAAAGTTAGGGAGGCCAGATTAAGATGGTTTGGACATGTTCAGAGGAGGGAGAGTAAGTATATTGGTAGGAGAATGTTGGACAGGGAGCTGCCAGGCAGGAGGCAAAGAGGAAGTCCAAAGAAGAGGTATATGGATGGAATTAATGAGGATATAAAGCTAGTGGGTGCAAGTGTTGAGGATGCAGAAGATAGGGATAGGTGGAGAGAGATGATTCGCTGTGGCGACCCCTGAAGGGAAAAACCGAAAGAAGAAGAAGATTCCATGTGACAGACTGCTTTTTTAAAATTTATATAGAAGCCGTATATGCTATATATAGAGATTTTATAGAGAATGTATTGCTGTTAAGACCCTGGCCTGAATAAAAAATATTGTGCAAAATATACTTCAAATATTATTTGTTCATTTCTCTTTAGTAACCATTCAATCCTGGTCATGGGAAATACTGGGCATATACACTGATGGTAGAGCACCATGCACACACCAGTTCATTCATGTCAGTCATTACCTAGGTGCAGTTTAAGTCAAGTCAATTCAAGAAGCTTTTTATTGTCATTTCAACCACATATATCTGACGCAGTACATAGTGAAATGAAACAACATTTCTCCAGGACCCTGGTGCTACATAAACAACATACAACATATAGTTACAAACAGAAACAACAGAGCTAGGACAGACGTTTGTCCTAGCTACATATAGTTTCAGTTATGGATGTTGAGAAGCCTGATTGCTTGACGGAAGGAACTGTTACACAGTCTGGTTGTGAGGGCCTGAATGCTTCGGTACCTCTTTCCAGATGGCAGGAGGGTGAAGAGTGTGTGTGAGGGGTGTGTGGGGTCGTCCACAATGCTGTTTGCTTTGTGGATGCAGCGTGTGGTGTACATGTACGTGATAGAGGGGAGAGAGACTCCAATGATCTTTTTAGCTGTCCTGACTATCTGTTGCAGGGTCTTGCGATCCAAGATGGTGCAATTCCCAAAGCAGACAGTGATACAGCTGCTCAGGACGCTCTCAATGGTCCCTCTGTAGAAAACGGTCAGTATGGGGGGAGGGAGATGGGCTTTCCTCAGCCTCCGCAGGAAGTAGAGACGCTGCTGGGCTTTCTTGGTGATGGAGCTGGTGTTGAGTGAACAGGTGAAGTTCTCCGTCAGATGTACACCAAGGAATTTGGTGATCTTGACGATCTCCACAGGGGATAATGCAGCGGAGAATGCCCACTCTGTGCTCTCCTAAAGTCAACAACCATCTCTTTTGTCTTGTCAATGTTCAGACACAGGTTGTTGGCTTTACACCAGGCTGTTAGTCGTTGCACCTCCTCTCTGTACGCTGACTCGTTGTTCTTGATGATGAGACACACCCCGGTCGTGTCATCGGCGAACTTGAGGATGTGGTTCAAACAGTGCATTGCTACACAGTCGTGAGTCAGCAAAGTGAACAGCAGTGGGCTGAGCACACAGCCCTGAGGGGCTCCAGTGCTCGGTGTGGTGGTGCTGGAGATGCTGTTCCCGATCCGGACTGACTGAGGTCTCCCAGTCAGGAAATCCGGGATCCAGTTGCAATGGGAGGTGTTCACGCTCAGTAGGCTCAGTTTCTCAATAAGGTGCTGAGGGATGATTGTGTTGAATGCTGAACTGAAGTCTATGAACAGCATTCGTACATGTGTCCTTATTGTCCAGGTGTGTGAGGGACAGATGGAGGGTTGTGGTGATGGCATCATCCGTGGAGCGGTTAGGACGATACACAAACTGCAAGGGGTCCAGTGAGGGGGTAGCTGGGTCTTCATGTGCCTCATGATGAGCCTCTCGAAGCATTTCATCATGATGGGTGTGAGTGCGACAGGATGACAATCATTGAGGCAGGAAACCGTAGACTATTTTAGCACAGGGACGATGGTCGTTTGAGGGATGTAGGAACAACGGCGCTGCTTGGAGAAATGTTGAAGATGTCAGTGAAGACATCCACTAGCTGTTCTGCACATTCCCTTAGCACTCTGCCAGGAATGTTGTCTGGTCCAACAGACGTTCGTGGTTAAGCAGATTCTTAGAGCAGACTCTTGATTGACTGACCATATTTTTGGGGGTAAATGCAAACTGGAGAACCCAAAAGAAATCCATACACACATGAGGAGATGTGAATCTTTACAAAGACAGTACCCTGAGCTCAGGATGGATCCAAAGCCCCTACAGCTATAAGGTGGCAACGCTTAGCTTCATATATCTCTGTATTTCTGAGAGGAATAATCAGACAGTCTGGTAAATTCTGAGTTGTCTTTTGTGTTTAAAAAAGATTCAATTCAGCCAATGGGTGGGATGCAAAATTATATTTTAAACTCTTAATGTTGAAAAACTGTATTGTTAGTCATTCCTATTAAATTTGAGCAGTTCTATTAAAATTGGAGAATCCAATTAAGACAATGGTACAACAGTAAATTAATGCTACAACAGTAGTTATATAGTGCAGATATTCTACATAGTGTTATTGTCATGTTGTTTAACTTCACAAACTCCATTTCACTACAGGCAACAAAGAAGGCCACCATGTACTCCAACTCCAGCAATCACCAGCATTCCCACACTCACAGTCACCAGCCTTCTGATAATGTTCACCTTCAATTATGTATATTTTCTGTTTTATTTTATCATTTTTTCTGGTTTTAAAAACTTTACACCTGCCTAGCTCTTATGTACCTGTTTACTCCTGTTGACCAATGACACCATTATTGCCTGACATTCTGGATTGTTCACTGTTCCTGTTTTTTGCCTGTTCTAATATTTTTGACCTGTGCCTAATTTTGTTCCAGTTCTGATATTTTGAACTGTGCCTAATTTTTTAGCTTGTTCTGAAATATTTTGATGTTCTGTTATTACACCCTGCAATTTCATCCTACCTTCCAAGACTGATTCCAGACAGTTAGTCATTGAAATAATAAATAAACCATAAGTGCTGAATTTTATGGACACATTGTTTAAGGATTCATTGCTGCATTGTACATCAAAAACCTTCATGTGTAGCATGACTGGATGCCTGCTTGTGGCTATGGGCTGTGCATGGTGTGTTAAGCAGAAAGTTGGGGAATTTGAAGAAAGGGAGAACAAGATCCTTCGGTGAATGTTGTGAAACTCTGAAACTCTTCATGTTTAACTCTTCCTCCTGGGATCTGTCCCCACCTCTTCTCCTCTTCAAAGACCAAATCGCTACTCTATTTTTAGAAAAAAAGGTTTCCCCCCTTATTTTTCTTCCTCTTTTCCAACTCCTACTCTCTTTATACCCACAGGCCACAGTTAAACTCGTTGCTGACTTTCTCTCTTAACTTCACAAGGAAACAGCTTCTATGTATTTCAAGGCATCAAAGCATGTGTACCTCAAAAAGTTGCCTGATGCCACAAGGAGTGCTCTGTATTCTACCTGAACATTCAGATGCAAGAGTAACTGTGCATCTGTGTTCATCAAAGCCTGCAGCTTTCACCACAGAAAACAGCTTTTTGTTGCACATTTTAACCTATGTCACATAGTGTGTTCTCCATGGAACGGTTAGATTTTAAACATGTCTTTCTCAGTGCACTGCATCTTAATAGACATTTACTTGGCTGGCTGTAGAGTTCTTAATTATCTTAACAATTTGGTACCACTTCTTATTATAATCCCACAAGCTCTATGCTGCTGGATAATTGTTTACAATAACAAGATGGTACTGTGCCAAGATGGTACTAATGCACACTGGAATGTCAGACAAATTGTTGGAGACAAATTCTATCTATTAAGCAGGTAAATGTGTGGTGTGAAGAGGGAACATATGATTCATTTCACTGAATACTAAAATGTAGAAGTCCCTGTACTCTTTATAAAGATTAATGAAATCAGTAAGTTAAAAAAAATCAATTGCGTTTGCAGAGAAGAGGAGAAGTTTCGTGAGCATAGTATGTCTAATCATATGTTGTGAAAAGCATAAACTTTACACATGAAGTGAGCAACCATCAATAAGTTACAATATAATAATATTCTTTACTACATAACATTCTTATTCAAATAAGGTTGTGGTAGAGGTTAGTTTGGTTAAAATACATAGTTGTAGAACACGTCATACAGAATATATGAGTAAAATGCAAACATTAACAAGCACAAGCACAAACAAGTACATGTCACTGAAATCATATTTTTTCTCTGTTCTGATGTTTGATGTGAACATTAACAGACTCTCTTGACCTGTGTCTATTCAATTCAATTTTCAATTTATTTGTATACTGCTTTTAACAATGGACATTGTCACAAAGCAGCTTTACAGAAGTATAAAGCTGTTAAGTTTAAAATGTAAAATCCCTAATGAGCAAGCCTGAGGCGACGGTAGCAAAGAAAAACTCCCTGAGATGATATGAGGAAGAAGACCTTGAGAGGAACCTCATCCTCATCTGTGTTACACTGGACAGTAAATAATGTAACTGTTCTACAACAGCAACCAAGACTTAACTTTCACAGTATCCAAAATATCTGAATGATTCTGTACATTTTCCTGATTAACTTTAAGGGCTTTTCACACTTAAAATATTTAGCTCTGGGTGATTGTAAACTGGGGGAGCACGGTGGCTTGGTGGTTAGCACGTTTGCCTCACACCTCCAGGGTTGGCGTTGGATTCCCACCTCCACCATGTGTGTGTGGAGTTTGCATGTTCTCCCCGTGCCTCGGGGGTTTCCTCCGGGTACTCCGGTTTCCTCCCCCAGTCCAAAAACATGCATTGTAGGTTGATTGGCATCTCTAAATTTCCCGTAGTTTGAGAGTGTGTGTGTGTGTGTGTGCCCTGCGATGGTTTGGCACTCCGTCCATGGTGTATCCTGCCTTGATGCCCAATGACGCCTGAGATAGGCACAGGCTCCCCGTGACCCAAGAATAGATCAGATAAGCGGTAGACAATGAATGAATGAATGATTGTAAACTCTGGATAAAGGGAATTCTAGGTTATCTTGTTTCACATTTCACACTGCTCATGCTTTACCATAGTGTTATTGTTAATAATAGTTAATCCTGGCTATTTATAATCCACTGTTTCAAACTGTACTTTGCTAAACCTTTGGATAAACCTTCTTATTTGCATATTTGCGGTGTCGACAACTGTGATCCGATAAATACAGTGTTCAGATGCTTTAAAGAATGGCTTGTCTTGTGTTTTCACATCAGTCAGAAAAAAAACAACAAAAAAAACAAATCTCCCTGTCTGTGCCTGAGAAGGTATTTTCAAATCTTTCAAATCTTTTTTGGCCTTTTAATGTTTTTATATACTTAACCTAGCACTCGCTGATATCTACTAATTTTCAGTGTCAAGTTCAGTGTTTTGCTGCTTGATGTTACCGATCTGGGTTTTTTTTAAGTGTTGTTATGTCCTGGATCTCATATGATATGAGGCATGTGCTGATTTCTGATTGGAAATAAAGCATTCTAACACCACATTGTTTCACACTGTGCTTGCTTGGCACTGCAATGAGGGTTAACACTGCAAAAGTGCTGCTAACCCTGCTTCACAGAAGGGTTTCATAACCTTGGGTTAAGAGCTGTGCTGACCCCACTTCTAAATACCAAGTGTGAAATGTTCCTTTATCCAGGGTTAAATGCAGGGTTTAGAAAGATGATCACTTAAGGTTAAGCTCAGTGTGAAAAGCTCAATTAGATAATTGCATGATTTAGCAGCTCTAAGGTGTATTTTATCTTAATAATGTGGTAGATGGAAGTATATAAGATATAACACTGTAAATTTTGTACCAAATACTGTAAAATGAAATCAAGTGCTTTGTTGATTGACCCAGATAATGTGTCGCTGAAGCCAAGACTTCAGTCCAATTCTATATAAACCAATTTGCCAGCTTATTGTTATAGATTATTCAATCAGTGTCTCAATATCCTGTTCATCTACTGTGCATCTGTTGTCAGTTGGCATCTGTTATATAATAGCTATGAATTATTTTCTCTTTGTATAAATATGAGTGAGACATGACAAATACATTGAGACATAGATTCAGACAGAGGGGAGAAAATGTTGGATCAAAGATAGAGAGAAACGTGTGAACGGAAAGAAAGAGGGAGGGAGAAAGGCCCAAAGAAAAGGTCAGTTAGCTGTATGTCATGCAGCGAGGTAGATGCCTGAACACTGGGATTTACTGAAATTAATCTGTCGTATGGTGACAGTGGTGCTTCTAAAAGGTCACCCACAGCAACAAGATGTGGGGGCTGACTGCTGAAATGTATCGAATCTGACCACTGGCTGGCCAGGCCTCTGGTAGTTAGTGCATCCTAAAGGTCATTTCCACTCTGCTTTTCTCCTCGACTGACCGCTCTGCAGGTGTTTGAGAAATGCCTACTCTTTACCCCCTGACAGATTCAGACAGTGTTTTTGTTAAGCCCTAGTTATAAAGAGAGAGCTTTGGCAATTTTGTCAAGCCTGATAATTTGAACGGAGCAGCAGGTGAAGTAGGTTGCTATTAACATCATGATGGTTGGTACATCCTGAGTTTTTCATTTTGTTTCCTTTTTGAAAAGACTGGATCAAAGGTCTTTCAGCAAGGCACTGACATGTTGGCAGGCCACTGTATAAAGCAATATAAACTCAGCCATAAACTTCTGCAGAATTTAGAGGCATTTATTTGTAGTGGGTAATGATTCCTAGATGAGAAAAGGCTGTCACAGCATGGCATTTTTGCTCTAAGGGTACTTTACACTTTCAGAGTAGCAAGAAAGAGAAACTCGGGTTAATCAGTCGCCATTTTTTGTTACACGTTAATCATAATGCTTATTTCACAGTATCCAAGATATCTGACATTTCTTTCTGCAAAACAAATCTTTAAAGACATGTCTAATGTAGTTTTCAGGCTAAAAGTTTAAGAGTGTTCCAGTGAGGTTCCAGGAAAAATCTATTTTGCTGAGTACCAAGTAGTGGATAAGGGTGGTCTCATCTGTGAAAATTCTTTTTAAGGAAAAGATGTACATGAAACACTGCACACCATTAGCCTGATGTTTGGCACGGGGGCTCTCTCTGTATTTAATCTCGAAGACCTATTTATGTATTTACTTATTTGGCTTCGGGGGTGGGGGGGTAAAAAGTTTCTCGAGAGCAGTACTATGCGAGTACAGCCAGAGAAAATGGTGACGGAATTGAATGCAAAAAGTGAGTGATGACTTGCTTTAATGGGTTTGGAGGACTACTCTAGAAGGGCAGTCCATTAGGAATTCTTGTTTATCATGGTACCCATCATTACATACAAGAAAAAAAAACCTGAGGTCCTTTTGGTTTGTAGCTTTCTGTTTGAAATTGTGAGCCTTCTTTGGTCATGCTGTTCTTACTGTTCAATATTTGCACCCATAAGAACTTAAGTCTAATGGAAATCTGGGCAGTTTTTTGGCTCTTTGTTAGATTACTTGTGTGGTACAAAGTTTCACCGAGGAACATGCTATTTCTGGAATTAGGAAAGAAGATGGACGGGTGGATGGAGGGACGGATGAGAGCAAACAAGAGAAATGAGGCTGAAAGTAGACTAGTCTTGTTGTTCATACTTATGGTGGAGTGTTTGGGAGAAAATGCTTTTAAGGAGATGTTCTAAAATCCACAGTGTATATGCAGCCCTCCCTTCTTCCCACCTCTCTCTCTCGCTTTCTCTCTGTCTCTTTCTCTCTCTTTCTCTCGCCCCCCAATACATACAGACACACACACACTGACAAGTTCTAGTTAAGGCTAGACTGGCTTCATGATCACTGATGCTCTTTTAACTTGGTTTGCTCAGTTACTAAAATTCCCACCTGCCTGCCTTGTCTTATAGTACTGACTGTTTCTGGGATCATCACTATGGAGAGGAAGGCCGGCAAGACAAACTTGAAGCCGAAGTGTTTTGGATCAAACAGAGCCTGTATAGAGGAAGTGTAAAGAAGGCACAGTCGTAAAGGAGTAAAGTAGATTTGGAGTGAAGCAAGCATAACAAGGGAATTTTCTCAATCCTCAGTTTTTCCTATATTGGTGCTGCATAGATACTACAACTGTGCTCTTCTACTGTGAAAAATTTGCAAATTTTTACAGCATTAACTAAACTCAGGCCACTTCATTCGTATATATTCAGAAATTGGCCTTTATAAAATGTGTGCCCTGAGAGACTAGTAGTCAATATTGTTTGTTTGATGTTTTTTTTTTACTAGTACTCCCAAGGCACACATTTTACCAAACTACGTTTCAAAGTACAAATATGTCCAGTGAGGCCATTTTTATGACAAGTAGTCAAATAAAGATTACTTTAACAATTTACTGCTTAAGACTTAAATAAAGGGCAAAGCATGACAAATCATTCTCCTATCTCAAAGGAATAGATGTTATTGGAATTCTCTCAACAAATCTCCCTGTTTAGTCTTTGTATGTGTTCAAGCAAGGTTTCCTGTGGAATTTGCAATGTTAGCACATCTACAGGGAACTGTACGCTACATGTATGTATGTATGTATGTATGTTTTACACTTTCCTATCTGATATTATAACATGACTTAAGATTGATCTGGCTTTGTTCCTACTGGCAAAGGCCTTGATCAGAATGGATAAACACCCCCATATTGTCTTTTCTCTTTCTACCAAGCTTTCATTTCTTACCTGAAATACAGAGTCAGCACAGACAAGGACAAGGCCACTAGAGTAGCCTGGATCAATTTGCTGCACTTTATTCTATTATTAAAAGTTAGCCATGGGGAGGTTGAGCTGATGTTTAGAAAAAAAAAGAAAGAGAGAGAGATAGAGAGAGATAGAGAGAGAGAGAGAAAGAGAGAGAGAGAGAGAGAAAGAAAGAAAGAAAGAAAGAAAGAAAGAAAGAAAGAAAGAAAGAAAGAAAGAAAGAAAGAAAGAAAGAAAGAAAGAAAGAAAGAAAGAAGGGAGGAGTGGAGGCTCTTTAAAAGGCATTAAGTGACAGAGTCTCATTATGACAGGCTCCAGTGCCTGCTTCATTGGCTAGATAAAGCGCCCCAATAGTGAATTTACTTTCCCAATTGTGTTATTTAAATGTAAGATGACTGGGTCTTGGCAGTGTAAACAGGGCGTCTTTAATAAGCCTGGACACTACGTGTGATAGAGACAATTGCGTGAGGTATGAAAAGCACTTCATCACTGCCACATTTGAGCAAAATTCAATTTCAGACACTGTCTGCGCTTTCTCTTATCTGTTTCTCGCAGCATCCAGCCACATGCCGGATAGTGATAGCAATAGAGAGAGAGAGAGAGAGAGAGAGAGAGAGAGAGAGAGAGAGAGAGAGAGAGAGAGAGAGAGAGAGAGAGAGAGAGCGAGAGAGAGAGAGAGGGGCTAGAAAAGAAAACATGAGAATTACATGGAGTTGGAAAAGGAGGAGCGACTGGGCAGTGGTGGGGATCTACCGCGTGCTTTCGGCAGCCTGTCAGAGCTGCATGATGGATCACCGTGTTTGCTCCATGCCCCTGTCACCTTCCCTATTGCATATTTACAGTCCTGCCACTCACACACCATCTGCTTCAAATGCCAGGTCGTCCAGCCCTAGACGGGGTACTAACACGGAGCCGTAAATCCTCCTTGAAAGGGAAGTCTGTCACTATTTACCTGCATCCGTAAACCACAGTGTTTGGGAACAGTGTCCATATTGATTTGAGTGCACACACATATGTGGTTAGTGGGAAATGATTCTGTGGCTGAAGCTGCAGTTTGTGAAATTGAACACCCTTTTCACACTGTCTCTAGACACTCTGGAGCCTAAGCACGGTCCATCATTTCTGATATCTGCCTGTATACACGCGTAAAAGACAAGATTATGCAGAAAGCCTTAAAAGACACAGAGCAAAAGCAAATTGGTGGCGACCCAGAATGAATTCGACTTCTGATCCATGTAACAGATGAGGCCACAGAGAGAAAATGGAACAACTTTGCATTTCTCAGCTTTGAATATATCGCCTTTAGCCCAGTCTGTGATTATTAATCTTACTCATCTCCTCTTGTCATACGCTCTCCCATTGCTGTCTTTTTTCTGGGTTAAAGTGAATTTAATTCTGACAGAGGAGCTAAAAATGAAGTAGCACATAGCAACATGTTAGAACAACAGCTGTACTTCTGAATCCCAATAAAGTGTGATGAAACATGTATGATCAAATATCCTCAAAAGAAATATCTGACAGGCTTGGCCTTGTGGGGACTCCACAAGAATCTTTTTTTCTTTTTTTGGAAAAAAAAACCTTGCAGCTTTTATTCCACAAAGCCAACAATTTATTTTCTTATTACTCATGTTAAGTTATGTCTAGGCATAACAGTTTTAATAATTATATCAATGGAAAAAGCTCAAAAGGATAGCAAGAACTATGAAGATAGCCTTCAGCCTTTCTTTACACAGTGAATTCACAGATAAATGCAGATCATACCTAGTGACGGATTAATTAATTAAAGGTCATCACATTTGAAAATATTTTCAGTGAGAATAAGACTCCAGAATCATATTTGCAAACAAACAACAACAAAGGAAAATATACAGCTAAATGTATTACTCATTTTCCAGGCTGTGGTTTAATGCTTTCTTCTTTGGAACCATTGCATTGGTACTTACTTGCTTATCTTATTCAACAAAGATTTCTATATCTGTCATGTTTGAAAAGGCATTATAATAACATATGGTGTTTGTACATTATGTGACAGGTCAAGATCTGCTATCTGGGTTTCACTTTATGGGATATCAAGTGCTATGCTGCCATGATAAAAGCAATATATATATATATATATATATATATATATATATATATATATATATATATATATATATATATATATATATATTTTTTTTTTTTTTTTTTATATGAAAAAGAGCAAATCTTGTTTGCCATTCTTGTTCTGTGAGACATGATGAGGCATCAGGACCGGCTGTAGATAATATTCAAAACCTTTTTTTCCCCTTAGAATTTCTTATTAAAAACAGAAACTTAATGCACTGCTTCTATTATATCATACCAAACAAATTCCCAGTAATGGGATGGTTCTGAAAAACATAATTTTCAGTGTTTTATGCATGTTGTTTAATTTTTATATCATTTTCAAAGAATAGCGCTATTGTCATAGAAGGCATTTTATGTCTTTCTTAACCTCAAATCCACAAGCATAAAGGCCAGTGATTAGGAGAGACCATTTGTCAGGAAAATTCAAAAATTTCCACCCCAGTCTGAAACAATCTGAGGTCCTATTCAGAACCCGCATAAATGGAATGGATTAATGAGGTCTCTTTTCTACCTGCAAAGTTATTACATGAGCCATTGTACAGAGGCTCTTTGTTGCCAGGCTACCTGGAAATGTGTTCTGAATTACGTATAAAGGTTGTTCTACCTGTGGTGCCAGGTAGAATCGCAGACTGGCGGCCACTTGCTGTGTACCGATAAAGAAAATGCTCAGAATAAGATTGACAAGCTGCAGTGTTTCTCTCTGCAATCACTGCAATTGGCAGTTACACTTAAAAGTTCACCACAAAGATCACAGCCAGTTTGGCAGCTTGGCTTTCATTTTTTCATTTCCACACTAATAGCATATAAGCATGAAGAAGTTGCTTTCGGCTGCTCCCTGTTCGGGGTCGCCACAGCGGACCAAGCATATAAGCATGAATGATTAAAATACATTTTATTGGATGTATTCCCTTTATACATGTATTATACATTGGAAACCCTACAGTAAGGTTGGCAGGATTGGTAAGATTGAGTGTGACATCCCCCACTCTATGAAGTTCTGAATATTAAAAGTGATATTTCTAATATGTAATAAATAAGATGTACAAATTATAATGACGATGAAAACCATATCAGCATTAATACATAGCCTGTAGGAAGACAGGCCATTCAGAAGACTCTTAAAATAAAAAAAATGTTTAATAACAGTATCATATATATATCATATATTTATAGCATATTATTACACCACAACTATTTTAAGCATGCTTAATAACTCTTATCTCTATATCTTTATCTTTATTATCTTTAGTCAGCAGGCTGTGAAATGCAAAGCCCTTCCTGCCTATGTATCTATTTATATGTTTATTGAGAAACAACACTTTATCAAAGAATTTGAAGTTTATGATGGGGAAATATGTAATCACTTTGACAACAAGCATCATCCATTTCAGTCTGTATCATTACCTGAAGGAAAAGACGTGTCTGTTCACTCACATATGTTTGCTGCTATATCCGTACTTCTCAGAAACGGATGCAAATACAGAGAAAGTTTATTGTGACAGCCACAAGCAAACCAATCCAAATTGTATGGCAAAATCATTATAAAAACAAAAGCAACAGGCAAATGTCAAGTGATGTGTGAAAAGACCCAATACAGAAAGACAGAGAAAAAACAATATCAAAAAACAAGAGAAGCAATACATGATCAAAAGGCTTGGTGAAGTCAGGTACAACACACTGAGTGTTTACTTCACATTGAGTGAGCATGCCTGAGTCCTTAATAAAGTGGCTGGTGTGATTAGAGGCAGCTGCGAAAGATTAAAAGTCCAGTGACTGTGAACGTGACCGGGTTCTTGTGTTTTGGGAAGTTTAGTCTGGGAAATTCTGGAAATTCTGAGGATGCTGGAGTTGACCTGACAGTACTGACTAAAATGAGCTCTGATTAACTCGATGAGTTTTGTTCTATAGGACAAATTTCCTTCTTTTAGTTCATTCAGCTTGATCAAAATGTATCATTCAGAGTGAGAAAAAATCTTATCCAGCAAGATTCTTAATGTAAATAAACAACAATCAAATCTTCCCCCCCCAGCTCACCACACACATATAAGTGCTGAATGCAAATGACTGAATAAAAATATTTCAGGTGGAGGAATATCCCATTTTTAAGATATTATATAAAGTAGATACAACTTAATACAAGATGATGAGGTGAGTGCAGAAGCTTGGCATAATTGTTTGGGCAAATCCAAAAACATAAATGAAATAAACAGGCAGGGTTTTATTTATTTATTTATTTATTTATTTATTTATTTATTTATTTATTTATTTATTTATTTATTTATGTATTTTTTAAAAAAAGAAATGTAGAAACACAAGGCTCTGAAATGCATGATAACACTGAACAAGACTTTGCACAGAATGTTTATAACAAGTTATAATTCAATTCAATTCAATTTGATTTGCATAGCACTTTTAACAATGGACATTGTCTTAAAACAGCTATACAGAACATAAAAAAATATAGTACAAAAGTTCAAGATTAATATTAGATTTATATTTAAATTTATTTGTATTAATCCCTAATGAGCAAGACTGAGGCAACTGTAGCAAGGAAAAACTCCCTTAGACGGTAAGAGGAAGAAACCTTGAGAGGAACCAGACTCAAAAGGGAAACCATCCTCATTTGGGTGACACTGGAGAGTGTTAATTACCATAAACACCTGAAGGTGTGATTATGAATAATATCCTTTTTACAGTCATATACAGTCACAGTTGGAGTCTGGTAACCAGGAGCTCCTGAGCAACTCATAAATTAGGTCATCATCTGAGTTCATTATAGATTCAACACTAACTTAAGACAACCCTTCAGATGCTTAATGATGGGGAAACAGCTTATGTAGAATGTTATTTTATCTATTGATTAGGAGGTTGTTGTCCTCAAAGCCCACATGGGGTTGGCATCTTCTCTTCAAATGTCCGAAATCTTCATGAAGCAGAATCCAACTGGACCTGGTACATCTCTGGATGCCTCAGGATCCTCACAGGGTTGACCTCTTCTCACTGAAGGTCCGAAATCTTCATGAAGCGGAACACAACTGGAGCTGGAACATGCCTCTAGATGCCTCAGGATGGGTAGAAATTACTGCTGTTCATTACATTAGCAAGCACTAGACGATAATGTACTTCTTATAAATAGACAAACTAAACATAATAAACACAATAGGTAACAGATCAATTAAACCTGGATAAGAGCGTCTGCCAAATGCCAGAAATGTAAATGTAAACCAAAAAATAAAAAAATGCTACACTGCAAAACATTAATAGAAACAGCGGGTTATGTAGGGGGAGTTTGTGACAGGATGATGCTTCGTGGAAAGGTTTCCGGAATCTATTGTGTAATTCAGAACTAACAAATAACCTACAATCCAGGGAAAAAATATTACAAATACAACAGTCTCAGTCAAACTATAATAGTATTTAACAGTCTGTTTTTTCACATAATGACAAAGTAATAACGAGATTCATTAATGTCACTTGGCTTTTGACATAATCAATGATTGATAAAAGACGTATGCAATGTTTAGTAATGGCCTACTGCGTGTATTTTTTCAATTTTTATTTAAAGACTTTATTTGAAGATTGAAAGCCTTCTTTTTTACCATTTACCAGTAATAAATTTATACCATAACTAAGCTGCAAATATGCCAGCCACTACCATTATTCTGAGACAGAAAGAGAGAGAGAGTGAGAGTGAGAGAGAGAGAAAGAGAGAGAGAGAGAGAGAGAGAGAGAGAGAGAGAGAGAGAGAGAGAGAGGCGAGAGAGAGAGAGAGAGAATACGTCGGATTTAGAAGAAATGGAAAGAGCAAATTAAAGAGAGAGAGATGTTTATGCTGGTATTTAATATTTGCTTGGCAATGCTTACGCTTTGAAGCCATTTGGAAAGCGGTAAAGAAGCGTGGCTACAGTGTAATCCTGATGAAATTAGAGTGAGATGAGCATGGAGCAGGTGCAAGAATGCTGAGCGAGAGTGAGATAAGCATAGCCATTTGCTGTAATAACACAGTTCAGCTACGGATACCATTAAAGCAGAATCAAGTATGTGAATTCATGTGCATGGTGGTATTTACAGTGAAATATCCAAGAAAGTGTTGCTTTTTTGGCATATGTTTTATATATATATATATATATATATATATATATATATATATATATATATATATATATATATATATATACATATATATAGGTGTACAGAAGTGCTGTAATGTTTTAAAAAATATAGATTTTCAATTTTTTATCAAAATGAAATATTTTGAATTTGACTACCCTTTGGCTTCAAACCACAATCATGCACAAAGTCAGGGATTTTGTAGCATCAGTGTCAGGTGTATGATTAACCAATTATACCAAGAAGGTGCTAATGATCATCAATTTCATATGTAGGTTGAAACACAATCATTAACTGAAACAGAAGCAGCTGTGTAGGAAGCTTAAAACTGGATGAGGAACAGATAAACTCCGACACTAAGGTGAGGTTGTGGAAGACAGTTTCATGTCACAGAATACACCATGGTAAGGCTGAGCAGAGCAACAAGACACAAGGTAGTTATACTGCATCAGCAAGGTCTCTCCCAGGCAAAGATCAAAGCAGACTGGGGTTTCATGTTATGTTCAAGCTATTTTGAATAAGCACAAAGAAACAGGCAATGTTCTGGACTGTAGATGCAGTGGTTGGCTAAGGAAACTTAATGCAGCAGATGAAAGACGCTTACTTCACTTCAATATCAGAAGATGTCCATCAACGCCATCAGCAAAGAACTGGCGGAAACCAGTGGGACCCAGGTACACCCATCTAAGCTGTCCAGAAGTGGTCTTCATGGAAGAATTGTGGCCAAAATTACATACCTCCGACATAGAAACAAGGCTAAGCGACTCAACTACGAACAAAAACATAGGAACTGGGGTGCAGAAAAATGGCAGCAGGTGTTCAGGACTTATGAGTCAAAATTTGAAATATTTGGTTGTAGCAGGAGTCAGGTTGTTCAGCAAAAGGCCAGAGAGTGGTACAATAATGAATGTCTGCAGGCAACAGTGAAGCATGCTGGAGGTTCCTTGCAGTTTTGGGCTGCATTTCTGCAAATGGAGTTGGGGATTTGGCCAGGATTAATGGTGCCCTCAGTGCTGAGAATTACAGGCAAATACTTATCCATCATGCAGTACCATCAAGGAAGTGTCTGATTGGCCCCAAATTTATTCTGCAGCAGGACACGGCCGCAAACATACAGCCAATGTCATTAAGAACTATCTTCAGCTTAGAGAAGAACAAGGAATCCTGGAAGTGATGGTTTGTCCCTCACAGAGCCATGATCTCTGTCTGTCTGGGATTACATGAAGAGACAGCAGGATTTGAGGCAGCCACAGAAGGTCTGTGTTTAGTTCTCCAAGATGTTTGGAATGAATTACCTGCCAAGTTCCTTCAAAAACTGTGTGCGAGTGTACCTAGAAGAATAGATGCTGCTTTTCAGGCAAAGTGTGGACACACAAAATATAGATTTGATTTGGATTACTCTTCTTTTTATTTACTTTACATTTTGTAAATTGATGAATATAAAATAATAGCACTTCTATTCTATTCTATTCTATTCCACTATTTTTGAAAGCATTCTTACTGTACAGCATTTTTCACACTTGCCTAAACCTTTTGCACAGATCTATCTATCTATCTATCTATCTATCTATCTATCTATCTATCTATCTATCTATCTATCTATCTATCTATCTATCTATCTATCTATCTATCTATCTATCTATCTATCTATCTATGATTTTTTTTCTTCTTTTAAATTATTATTAAAATTATAATTATTATTAGAGGTTCTTAATGAATCTTTCCATGTTGCCATATGGTGGATCTAGCGTGTGAAATGATGTAGGAACATTGGTCTGTGTCTTTATACATGCAGGAAAAAAATATACATGCATGCATGAGCATACATCACCCACTGTTATTTTTGTGCACACAGCTGTACACAGGCACACACACTCACTCTGCTCCATTTGGCCCTTTGGATTTTCTCCAAGAGAATAATAGATGAGTGTAGCTTTTCGGAACTATTGATTGCATGCTTTTATAGTATTACATCTTTGGAGCTGCTCAATTTGACTGAAAGAAAAAGACAAATTGCCTTTGCCGAATGTGCATTGCTACAGTGAGCTGGATTGGGTTGCGGAGTCCAGACTCCCCACTTTACTTTTCTGTTTCTGTGACTTCTCAGTCGTCGGATACAGAGGGAAATAATTTGAGTAGGTTAATATCCCGTTTGATCAGTTTGAAAAGCTTGAAAGGCATATACGATAAACAAAGTAAAAAAGGAACTAACAGGCAAACAAAGACATTACCAGTGGCTCATCCCCTCACTGCTTTTGCTGAGCACAATCTTACAGGTGACCAATCATCCTGTCCCAAAGGACATCTCGCTTTTTAGGAACAGCTGGTCACTTAATTGGCTGAGAAATCTCTCTCTCTCCTCTCTCTCTCTCTCTCTCTCTCTCTCTCTCTCTCTCTCTCTCTCTCTCTCAATCCCTCTCTCTTTCTGGACCATTATGTGGTTGGAGGCAAAAAGAACCCCATGGGTATGGATTTTCCGAATGTTCCGCTGTTCAAGCGGCTGTTTGGATTATTAACTTGCTCCATCCTCAGAGACTCCTGTGCAAAGTAAAAAACAAAACTCACCACACATTCATTCCTCATCATGTCATACAAGAAGTAACAAAAAAGTTTTAACTAAGTTATTTCTGGCACTCTCAGGATTAGGATAAGGAATTATAATCATTAACCTAAAAAAGTAGCCTGAATTATGCTCTTCAGAGTCACAAAATTATGATGATCCCAAATCGCATACTTATGCACTATTTTATGAATTCTGGAGTATACATAATGTGAGTAGTGTGTTCACACTGAAAATTACAATAAGAAATGATGATTATTCTACCATGAAAACAAAGTGTGGAATACTGGACAGTTCATGCACTCAATGCTTGCTGCTTTGTTTACTTAGCAGAAGAGACTTCTTCTTCTTTCAGCTTTTCCCTTCAGGGGTCGCCACAGTGAATCATCTCTCTCCACCTATCCCTATCTTCTGCATCCTCAACACTTGCACCCACTAGCTTCATATCCTCATTTATTCCATCCATATACCTCCTCTTTGGCCTTCCTCTTTGCCTCCTGCCTGGCAGCTCCATGTCCAACATTCTCCTACCAATATACTCACTCTCCGTCCTCTGAACATGTCCAAACCATTGTAATCTGGCCTCCCTAACTTTGTCCCCCAAACATCCAACATGAGCTGTCCCTCTGATGTACTCGTTCCTACCTCTAGCTCTGATTCCTGTCTCTTCCTCAGTGACACTGTCTCTAAACCATACAGCATGGCCGGTCTCACCACTGTCCTGTACACCTACCCCTTGATTCTCGCTGATATTTTCCTATCACACAGAACTCCCGACACCTTTCTCCACCCATTCCAACCTGCATGCACTCGCTTCTTTACTTCTTTCCCACACTCTCCATTACTCTGGACTGTTGACCCCAGGTACTTAAACTCCTGTACCTTCTTCACTTCTTCACCCTGTAACCTTACTGTTCCATTTCCCTCACTTTCATTCACACACATGTACTCAGCACAAACCTCCACCTCTCCAGGTTTTCCTCCACCTTCTCCCTGCTCTCACTGCAGATCACTGTCATCTGCAAACATCATCCTAAGGAGACTCCTGTCTGACCTCCTCTGACAACTGGTCCATCACTATAGCAAACAGGAAGGGGCTCAGAGCCGATCCCTGATGCAGTCCCACCTCCACTTTGAACTCCTCTGTCTGACCTACAGCACACCTCACCACTGTCCTGCTCCTCTCATACATGTCCTGCACCACTCTGACATACTTCTCTGCTACTCCTGACTTCCTCATACAGTACCACAGCTCTTCTCTTGGCACCCTGTCATACGCTTTCTCCAAGTCTACAAACACACAGTGCAACTCCCTCTGACCATCCCTATACTTCTCCATCAAAATTCTCAGAGCAAAAATTGCATCTGTTGTGCTCTTTCTGGGCATGAAGCCATACTGCTGCTCATAAATTTCTACTACCTTCCTTAACCTAGCTTCCACTACTCTTTCCCATAGCTTCATTGTATGGCTCATCAACTTTATCCCCCTATAGTTGCTGCAACTCTGCACGTCACCCTTATTCTGCACTAATACACTTCTCCATTCCTCTGGCATCTTCTCACTCTTTAAAACCCCATTAAACAAACTAGTTAAAAATTCCACTGCTTCCTCTCCCAGACCTCCACCGGGATGTCGTCAGGACCAACTGCCTTTCCACTTTTCATCCCCTTCAAACCCTTCCTGACTTCATCCTTTCTAATCTTATCTACTTTCTGTTCCACAGAGTTCACCCCTTCTACTCTTTTTTCCCTCTCATTTTCGTCATTCATCAGCTCTTCAAAGTACTCCTTCCATCTCCTCTGTACACTCTCCTCACTTGTGAGCACCCTTCCATCTCTATCCTTAATGACTCTAACTTGCTGCACATCCTTCCCATCTCAATCCCTCTGCCTAGCTAACCTGTACAAGTCCTTCTCTCCTTCTCTAGTGTCTAACCTAGTGTACAACTCGTCATATGCCTTCTGCTTGGCCTTAGACACCTCCCTCTTCACTCTGCGCTGTATTCCTGTCTATTCTCTTCAGTCCTGTCCATGTCCCACTTCTTCTTGTGTAACCTCTTCCTCTGGATACTATCCTGAACTTCCTCATTCCACCACCAAGTCTCCTTATCTTCTTTCCTCCTTCCAGATGACACACCTAGCATCTTTCTCCCTGTCACCTTGATCACTTCTGCTGTAGTTTCCCAGTCATCTGGCAGCACTACCTGACCACCCAGAGCCTGCCTCAACTTTTGTCTAACATTCCTCCTTTTCAGCTTCCACCACTTGGTTTTCTTCTCAATCTCTATATTTGACCTCTTCTTCTTACAGACCATCAAAGTCATCCTACACACCACCATCCTATGCTGTCTGGCTACACTCTCTCCCACTACCACTTTACAGTCACTAATCTCTTTCAGATTGCCTCTTCTACATAGGATCTACCTGTGTGCTCCTACCTCCACTCTTGTAAGTCACTCTATGCTCCTCCCTCTTCTGAAAATAAGTGTTAACCATAGCCATGCCCATCCTTTTAGCAAAGTCTACTACCATCTGTCAAGGTTCCTTTCCTTAATTCCAAACTTGCCAATCACCTCTTCATCACCTGTGTTCCCCTCACCAACATGTCCATTAAAATCTGCTCCTATCACCACTCTCTCACCTGTGGGAATACTCTCCATCACCTCATCTAATTCACTCCAGAATCTCTTTTTCTCCTCTAACTCACAACCTACCTGTGGGGCATAACTACTAACAACATTCAACATCACCCCTTCAATCTCTAACTTCAGACTCATCACCCTGTCTGACACTCTCTTCACCTTCAGAACATTCCTCACAAACTCCTCCTTCAGGACCACACCTACCCCATTTCTCTTACTATCCACACCATAATAAAACAGCTTGAATCCTGCTCCTATACTATGAGGCTTGCTACCCTTCCACCTGGTCTCCTGTACACACAGTATATCCACCTTCCTTCTCTCCATCATATCAGCCAGCTCTCTACCTTTCCCTGTCATAGTACCAACATTCAGAGTTCCTATTCTCAGTCCTACACTCTTACCTTTCCTCTTCTCTCTCTGTCTACGCACTCTCCTCCCTCCTCTATTTCTTCGACCAACAGTAGCCCAATTTCCACCTGCGCCCTGTAGGTCAACGGCGCCGATGGTGGTCGTTGTTAACCTGGGCCTCGACCAATCTGGTATGAAATTCGTACTGACGATTTGCATGATGAAATTTGGCAATGTTTTACTCAAGATGCCCTTCCTGACACAACCCTCTCTATTTATCCGGGCTTGGGACCGGCACAGAAGTCACTGGACTGTGACCCCCATGGCTAGATTACATAGCAGAAGAGACTCAGGGCTATAATAAAATTTCAAGACATTTTCAAAATTCGCTATATTTTGCTGAAGCTAGTGGCATCATATTACATGTGTTTGACATCATATGCAATTGACTGAGAAGTGGCTTGTACTTTAAGTTAGTAAAGATACGTTAGAGTTCCAGTTGAGATGATACTACCCTTCTAAATCTCATACTCAAGCTGGTGAAGTGCATAGAGCATAGTGTGTAGTACATCTGCATCATTTGGGATCCAGCTTCCTTCAAAGTAAAGGAAAACTTACATTTTGTCTTTTGTTTAAATTAAAGTTTATGTTTTTCTTTGTGTAAAACCCACCTACACAATTTTCTATTAAATCTATTTAGTTTTAAATTCCAAAAATCCTAATTTAATCTGTCATTGACCCGGCAGTTAATACAGCTGGATGAATGAATGCCACACATTTATATTAATGACAGCTGTATTTCTTTCTCCCACAGGCTTCATATACAGCATACCATCTATATCTATCTGCATCAGCAATGACATATTTTGTATATTTTGTATATTTGTTTCTCAGAGTATTGTTTATTTAAGCACAAAATGCCTTGAAATCCATTAAATACGTTTTGTTTTTTCTCTCCCTTTTGTTTCATGATCAAGTGAAAAGCCTGTGTTATGAATGGATTCTTTTTTTTTTTAATTTCCGTTATAAATAGTTCATTCTGAAGCATGTTTCAATTGCTTTGTGTTCCCTGTCTCTAAGGTGTAATTATTAATTATTCTGTTGGATATTTCCCATCAAATGCTCTTGGCGTTGGTTTAGATGAATGAACTTTAATGAAGGACTGACACTTAAAATCAGGGAGTAGCAGAGAGATGCACAGCTTTGAGCCAATCACTCCAATTTATGTCTTGCAAAGGTTGATACTCATTCAGCCCTATCTGGGAGGTAAATTAAAAGACACTGAATCAACCTGGCCCTAAAGGAGCTGGAGAGGAGCTCCCAGAAAATTTTCCTGCCAGGCCTGAATCCATAAATTGCCCATTTACCATGAGTGACCCCAATATCTGTCACAGCAGCTGGAATTATGGCCTTTCAAATGAAAATATCAAGCATTTTATTGAAATAACTAAATGTCCCCGGGCCCTCCTACAGCAAATGAAATTATGCATGAGCTCTTCATTAAGGAATGTAATAAGTGATCCCATTGCCCACCGCAATCCTGCCAGAAACAGCAGACAGATGAATGAAAAATGGCAGGTATTAGATGTGGAAGCAAACAGACAGATATTAACCAACAAGTTCTTTCAGATTTGACTGACCATCGGAGTGCATTGCTCTCATGCTCTTCTCTCACCTTCTTCTCAGTTCTCTTTTCTGCTCACACACTCACAGGAATTCACAGAGTTGCATGAGATATTGAGAGTTCAATGCCTTTTCAATACCTGGTTTGGTTTTTATAATAATCAGTATTTTTATGGCACATTTATACACTAATATCACACTGTATTTTGCCAAAGGTTGTGCATCATTTGAGTTATTTGTGTGAGAATCAATATTTCTGCTCAGTAGCTCCAGTGGCATATTCACAGATAAAGAAACAAAGAATTCATGTTTTCAGCTTGGGGAAAGAGAAATGCTGTGAAATAGAAGTGCTGGATTTGTTTATATTTTTCTCACCTTGCTGATGACAGTGGAAAGTGAACACACAGCTAAACCGGCATGCAAAAAGAGTTTTAAATCTCTCCACGGCAAAACAGAAAAATCTATCACAAAATTGGAAAGGAATTGGGCTGAAAATATTAAAATCTTGGCTTAAGACCTGGTAGGTTAGATTGTTAATTGGTTTATTGAAAGGCATGTGATTAACTGCTTGCAAGTCACTTTTTCACCATTGCTATCACATTTAGTTTTTATGTAGTCTGATTTTAAAATGTTGCTGTTATTTTACATTATTTTAGGCTTTAAATTGGTATATTTTGTTGTCTTACAGCATGGGGCTAAAACCTTGTCTGCTTTTGCATAATAAAAAGTTATGACATTAATACTCAGACAATATCTTCTTATTTATTTGTGAAATATATAGATATTTGCCTACTTATTGGTGAAATATATAAAGAATTGTATTCATAAAAAAGAGAAGATTTAGATTTTTGGTTAATGAAACATTTTGGTATTGGTATCATGCCTAAATATCCACGCACAGAAAACAGATTTTCCACTAACATCAAATCAAGCCTTTCATTGGTATTCAGCAGCCTGGAGAAGGCGAGATGAGCATCCTGGTTTTCATTTAATCAGCTTCTTAGAAGGAGGTCAAGAGACTGTGACCCCCCACGTCTCAGAGCTGAGAAAGCACCACTGTCAGATGTGATTAACCAGGGATTGTCAAGGTGGACAAGCCACCGAGGAATGCAACCTAAAACTGAGCTAAGTAATTGGATTCTTGTTCAGTAAATGAGTTCACGTGTGCACCTCTCTCTCTCTCTCTCTCTCTCTCTCTCTCTCTCTCTCTCTCTCTCTCTCTCTCTCTCTCTTTCTCTTTCTGTCAAGGCATAAATATTATGTGTAAAATTCAAGAAGAAACAATTCTATTGGCATTTGGTAACCCCCCCCAAAAAAACATATGACTGGTTAAATGTAATGCTAATTAAAATAGCTGATAAGTAATGCTACTGTACCATTTTCTTAATCCAAGCAGGGCTGCCCTGTGACCAATGAGATAGAAAAAACAAGAATGACATAACATTTTGGCCTGTCTGCTATGGAAACTACAGGTTGCATATAGAACACTGCAACAGATTATATTATTAATGAGTTTCAAGTAGGATGATAGAATCACAGGGGTCAGCATCGCCCCTCTAACTGGTCTGTAGCTACACCTCTGTGTTCTGTAACTTTTACAGCAGTCTGTGCTACAGGATCTCTTCTGTGGAGTCAAACCAGTCAGGCTAGCCTTCAGTCCCCACATGTATCAGTAAGCCTTGAGGTTCTTGGTTCACCAGTTGTCCAGGTCAGCACTGCATACTGGGAACACCCGACAAGACCTAAAGTTTTGGAGATACTCTTACCCAGTCTTTTAGCCGTCTCAATTTGGCTCTCGTCAAAGTCACTCAGATCCATTTTTTTGTGCTTTCAGCACATCAATTTTGAAAACTGATTTCTATTTGCTGCTCAGCCATATAAATAGATAGATAGATAGCATTTCTTTATAACATTTCAGCTAAATTATTGCATTTCAGTCTCTCTCTCTCTCTCTCTCTCTCTCTCTCTCTCTCTCTCTCTCTCTCTCTCTCTCTCTCTCTCTCTTTCAGTGCCACAGGTGCAAGTGTGTGTATATGAACATGTATGCGCATGTGCATGTGTCCTATGAGTACCAGATGTGATGAAAATGAGGACTTCACCAAAATGAATCACCTTTTTAAAAGCTTTGCAACGGATCCCTTCGCTTTCTTCAAAAACCCAGTCCTTGACATGCTCAGTCTATCAGTCAGTCAGATGGTGGGGGAAACAGATGTCATGCTCAGTTCCTTTCACTCCTTTCTCATAATGAAAGAGAGCAGTTGGTGTTTCAATTGCAGAAAAAAAAATCACAGCTGTTTTGCTTGAGATGGAGCCATAGCAGAAACGACAAAACAAAGAGAATCTTTGACAATTAGTACAACTGTTTTTGCTGTTTTGATCTAAATGACTTTGGCACATTGACTCTGATTGGATGCATCATCTACGCCCCCTCCCTTCCTCGCTGGCGCCCCCATTAGGAATATGAGTGCCATTTTTCAAACTAAATTGAGCCCTCTTGGAAGCAGTCTGCCAAATCCCCTCCGTGCCTCTCAGATTGTTCGAATATTCGACAGAGTCTTCCAGATGGCTGATTGCCTAACATTCTCATTTTTTACCATTTTGCACTTTCTTTCCTCCTCATCAGATGCTGCCAACTGGTGTGAAGGGGCCTTCATCTCCTTTGTAGTAGGGCATTAAATGCTAAAGCCTACATTTTCACCAGATGGTTGCCCCATTTCTTACCCTCCCTGAGATCAGAGCTGGAAATAACTTTATTTGTTAAAGAGGGAGCTGTAAAAATCAAAATCAGCCACTTTTAATCTCTTCACTGTGGTTTTGATGGCATTCATTCTCAAATAGCGGTATGAGATTAGCAGATTTTTTTTAGATTGCAATATAATTACGTTTTCATCAAGCTATTCCATTTTGTACATTTAAATAACTTGATATAGATGTGAATAAATACATTCATATAATGTATTCTTTAAGGCCACATTTTTTGCTATAATTTTGTCTGAATGCCCAAACATTGCTCTGGTTCTAACTGTAGGACATTTGAAAACTCTGTAGATGATTAATTGTGTTTGCCATGTTCTGTATTGCTATTGAATTTCTTTTTGTAGCATGCTTTAATGTTAGACTGCATTTCATGCTGCATCTACATTAATGCTTGTTGCATCACTGAAGCCTGTGAGCTAAACTCATAAACTATTTGTTATATTACTAGTTGTCATATATTGAGCTTCATGAAATGTCATCATTCCACTTATTACCAGGTCTCTATAATAACTAGGGATAGCTACAGGGTTCATGGGCATACCCTTGAACATAAGTGACAGTCTCCTCGCCTCATTACCTTTATAGTCACAGTGCTGTTATGTAAAGCGTTTTGTCCCCTCTATCTTTGCCTCCTAGATGTCAAGACCTAACAATTTTGTAAATAAACTACCACAAATGTCCGTCTTATCTACCCTCCATATCCAGTAAATATCAAAATTAGAGAACAAAACTTGATTTTTCTGAAATGTAGTTAAATTTGAATATTAGCTGTGAGGCCCCCTGGTGGTCCAGCGGCAGGATCCCGCGCTCTCATTGCCGCTGCCCAGGTTTGATTCCTGGGCAGGGTGCCAACCTAGCCACTGAAGAGTTAACTCTCAGTGCCAGTCCCAAGCCCGGATAAAATGGGAGGGTTGTGTCAGGAAGGGCATCCGGCGTAAGGCCTGGTCCAAATTGAAACGTGTGGACTAAATGATCCGCTGTGTCGACCCCGAATTGGGAGCAGTCGAAAGAAAAACATTAGCTGTGGGTTATACCACTGTTCTACAAGCATGTTTTACAAAATAACCAAGGCACGTCAACAAAAACCTTTTAAATTGTGGAAAACACAGTGAACAGTAACCAGTGTAGCACAAAAGAATATTACATCTAAAATTTTTAAGGGTTACAGCTGTCAAAAATTAGTAGGAAGTGTAGAGGCCCTTGCTTTGAATAACTTCAACACATCTCCCTGAAAAAGGGTCTGGTAAACATTTGTATTCACCCTGCCTTGTAGCTGTAAGAGGCAGAAAACATCCCCCAAACCATGACACTTTCAGCATGTTGAGCGGACAGAGGAGAACTGCTCGAAAGTTCACTATAACATGATAGCAAGTTTACTTGGGTTCGATGGGGAACATTAAATTTGACATGAAAATGGGAAAAGACTAAACTCAAAATGTGCATCATAGCTGATAGAGCGTAATGGTATAGGTTTATGATAAGACTTTTAATTTAGTGTTATTTAATCAGCTATTGAAGGTGATTAGTCAGCATGTGGGATGTATTCAAATAAACTACATCCAATCAAAGAAAATGGGTTCGGAAGGGCAAAGGTGAAACTGATGTAAACAGAACATTCATTAACACCTGTCTGTCATTTGGCAGATGCCCTTATCCAGAGAGACTTACAATTTATCTCATTTTGCACATCTGAGCAATTCAGGGGCCTGCAGTGGCAGCTCGGTGGATCTGGGATTTGAACTAAGAACCTTTTGGTCAGTAGTTCGACGCCTTAACCACTAAACTATAACATTTCAATACAGCTGGTGCTTACTGTATTTCCCTCTTTCTTTATATGCATTCTGTGAAAAGTACACTTCAGTTCTGTACTTCTGGTGAATTCTGTTGTGTATTTATACTTCACAAGTTACTGCAAATAAGTCTTTTAATAGTATATTTTATTATGTATTTTTTGTCATTTTAAAATCTGTGTTAGGAATTGTTGTTAAATTTAGTTTAACTGTCTTGGTATCTGTCTTTGCTCCTTGGAATGAAAAAACAAACAAGCAAACCATATACAGGTTTAGAATGCTCAGGGATGCAAACGATCCAGTCCCATCAGTGTGAAAGAGAGGAAGAGATAAACGAGTGGCTATCTCAGCGTGTCTAATCTGATTTCTCGATAAAGTGTTTTATCTGTACCTTGCATGCCTACAGATAATTCTGATGTGTGTGTTTATGTTTATTCTGTGTGTGGAATCACAATCTTTGAGCTCCTCATGCCAAATCCTGACTCAAACTATCAAAAAAAAAAAGAACAAAAAACAAATATAAATGTAGAGTGTGTGCTGTGAGTAGGTACATTGACCAGCACAGATGGCAATCATGGTTGGGAAATGAGTACCTGCCCTAGCGTAACACACACATACATATGCACAGGAGTTCACAGAGCTGTTAAAAGGGAGCAGATGTTTGTGCGTGTGCATGTGTGTTTATGTAGCAATGATTGTGTGCACTAATTTGTATTTGTGTGTGTGTGTGTGTGTGTGTCTGTGTGTGTGTGTGAATTTGAGCCAGCAGTAAACACCTTCATCTGGTCAGCGGCCCCTCTGAGATATAGCACCGGGTCATTAATTTCCCCTGAGCCTTGCCCGTAAGAAGCGCAGTGATGTTTTATACATGCAGTGGAGCTGAACTCTGCAGCAACATCCATAAAGGACAAACATTTAAAGTAATACAAAGCAATCACAAGGCAATTATAAAGCTACAGCCTTATAAAAACAAGCCTGCTGAATTAGGGATTTGTGCATGTGATAGACTGCTTCTATTCAACCTTTAAAGATGAGTTTTAAAAGAATTGAACTGTGTTCTTGAAGATAACCGTGTAGCTTCTAGAGACATTTTGAATGCAAGTCAGTAATAGAGAGTTTAGCAGATAAAATTTTAAGCTATAAAAATATCTTTGGATGCTACTCTTGCCCATTCACCAGTACTATAACAAGATGCATTGCCATTTGGTTGATTTGAATTTTTTTCCTTATTAAGAAGCAGCAGTTAATCACATGCATTCCAACTATTCTGTTTGTATCACACAATGCACCCTTCAAGGACTTTTTTAAAAGTACCAAAAATGCGAAAAGGTTCAAATTTCAGATTTTTCTCCACATCAACAGGCTAAACTTAATGATCAACAAAGTAAAGTATTCATCCAAAGTAAATTAAGGTCAGAATGACATGCTCAAAAGCCAGTAAGCCATCCCCTGAATTGATTATAATGTGAAACGGCTGTTTTGCAAAGATTTAAATCCGAGACAGAAGGTCGCAAAAAATCCTACGTAATTGGCGATAAGAAAAACAAGCCTTTTATGTGGTGTGTCATTTCTCTCCACAGATCAGAGCAGACAGGTCCCTCTGTCATTTCTCCCTCCTATCCTCTCTCTCTTACCCCAATCCCTCTACTCTCTGGTCCGGGGATGACTTGAACAGTAAATTAAATTAATGTAGGCCATTTTTCAATCATTTTTCATTTCTCTAAAATGATTAAAGCTGATGTAAGGAGTTCATTAAAACAGAAAACATTAGACTCATTAAAAAGCCATTAAAACTATTGTGGCACCATGATTTATTCTATCAGTGGGCCATGAGAGAAAGTGACTCTGGTGCTGGGAATGAGAGATGGGATGCAAAGGGAAGGATGGGCTGTTTCCAAGATAGAGGACCCCAATTTGAGCTCGCTAATTTGGATTGGCAGGGAACCATGGCCTCGTCCATCGCTCCTGCTCCATGGATGCTCGTGGATGGTGTGTGTGATGGTTGTTGTTGGAAGGTTGCATCAGCATGAATCATTTTGAAGGAGCTAAGCTGAATGAGCTATGAACCTTAACACCTGATCCAAGATCAGTGCCTGTGTATATTAATGCGCTCACTTTGCCTCTCATTTGGCGCATGCTGGGCTCCAGTTCTGTTAGCAACCCATGATGAGGGGTTTTATTGCACATTATGATTGAATCCGCACCTCTGCATGCTCAGCACCTTATCCTCCTCACCATCCACCACCAGCATTTCCTGCCTTAAATGTCATAGGAGCCAATCTGTGGCTCAGAGAGGGGGCAGGTGCTGGGTCATTAGTCTTGCTGATGGGTTAGGTGAAATCAGCTCCTTTCCTCCTGCACAGGGCTCAATACTGATGATGGTCTGCTCCCCAGCTGCGGTAGTCCCATCAACTCTAGCAAAAATTTCCATCTGGAGAAACACAGGTCTTATGGGATCGATTCAACTCCCAGGCCCAACATTGCACCCTCCCCTTCCCACCCTGCCCCCTGCATTTTATCGCTCATCTGCTGCACAAATGACTCTTTCAAAGCTAAGCGATGCTGCAAGCAATATTCACTGTCTCCATACCTGCAGACAAACAGAAAAAAGGAGGATATCATTTGTATAGTTGAGATTTTGCTCGCCTTGCTTGCCTTGAAGGAGAGCTTCTGAGTGTTCTCTGTGAGGCTGTGGAAACTATATAAAAAGTGCCTTTTAACAGTCAAACCTTTTTCAGAAAAAGGTCACTAAGGCTACTAAACTGTACCTTTGTATGTCATGGGGTGGAACCCCCAAGAAAATGTCTTTTATAAGCCATGATTCAGTGTTTCTGGATCAGGGTTAAATGTCATGTTCAAGGCCAATGGCTGCTTGGCAGTGCTGACATTTGAACTCTCTATCTTCTGACCAGTAGTCCAGAACCTTCACTATTGAACTTAAAGCACATGACTACAGTAAACTAATCAGATCTATGACCACGAATGTATTTTAAGAAATTTTAAAGCTTTATAACTGATATAGATGACGTTCTCATATCATGATGCTGAAATCTCTCGCTTTTAATTGCTTCATTATATTTGCATTCCCAATTAAAAGTTCTAAGAGTAATATTGCTCTTATTTTCCAACACTTTACCTCTTACTTTACTGAAACTCTGCAATAAAGAAGCAAGCTGCTTTATTTATTCAGATTTAATCAGAATTCTGATTCTGATTCTGATATAGCTGGACCTGAAAGTATATTTAAATAACTGGTCATGCTTTTTTAATCTATTTTAGCAGATGGGTCATAGTTTAGCACAGGTCTGCACAGGGAAATGGCTGTTTGAGGATGAGTTAGAGGGGTAATTACTAACACAGCACAAGTGAGCCTGTTTGTCCACATATATTTATATGATCTCTCTGTCTGTTGTGCTCTCCATTGCCTTAAAGAGGTAGGTGTGTGTGTGTGTGTGTGTGTGTGTGTGTGTGTGTGTGTGTGTGTGTGTGTGCAGACAGTGCTGCACAAGCTGGAAAGCTAAAAAGTGATTTGTTTTGAAAAAGTTTTATGTTACTATTTATCTACCATAAAAGCACAAGCACACTTACTCTAGGTCTGCTGTGTTCTCAACCCAATCCTGTTCGGAGAATGCAGTGACATGCAAATGGAAAAGAATCCTCTTGCTCATATCATCTCAGCACTGGTCCATCTGCAATATCAGGTAAGTAATCTAGGTTTGATCAAGATAAATGATCAACACAATGTTCAAAGCACACTCCTAACACTTGATATTATGTCTATGTATAAAAGTCTTGTTTTTAAACAGCCATGACTTTTATAAAAGTCCTAGCCCCTGTGACCTTGTCAATAATTAGTGTAACAAACACATCAGAACATCCTGAAGATTTTCTTCAACTGCCAAATAAAACACACAAATCCCTAGTTATTTCTTGATTATTCTTGGTTATAGAATTACAATTTCTCTTCACTGGAACTAACCAAATATATTCCAGCATGATAGTGCACAAAATGAAGTCCATGAAGACATATTTTGCCAATGTTGTAGTGGAAGAATTTGAGTGGCTTGCACAGAGCCCTGACCTCAACCCCACTGAACACCTTTGGGATGAATTAGAACTCTGACTGCATGCCAAACCTTATCCTAAATCTCACTGATGCTCTTGTGGCTGAATGAGCAAATGCCCACCTACACTCTTCAAAATCTAGTTGAAAGCCTTCCCAGAAGAGTGAGGGCTATAATAAGGGTGAACTAAATCTGGAATGTGGTGTTAAAAAACACATGGGGGTGTAGTCAAGTTTGACCAAAGCGAAACAGGTATTAATTGCTATAAAAACTGCAAATAAGCATTAAAACCAATTGAATATGATAGTAAATGTAATATACTTCTTTATAAATGCTACATAAATTTCTACTCTATATGGACAAACGTTTGTGAACACCTGACCATCACACCCATATGTGTTGTTTGAACATCTCATTCCAGATTTAGCTTACATATTTCCTTTGTAATAACCTCCACTCTTCTGGGAAGACTTTCCATCATATTTTGGAGCACGGCTATGGGAATGTGTGCATTCAGCAAAAAGAGCATTAATGATGTCAGGCAAGGAGGCATGGATCGGTGTTCCAGTTCATTCCAATGGTGTTCAGTTAGGCTGAGGTCAGGACTCCATTCCACTGCAAAATTGGCAAACCAGGTTTCTATTGAACTTGCCTTGAGCACAGTGGCATGGTCATGCTGAAACAGGTTTGAGCCTCTATAGATCCAGTAAAGGGAAATTGTAATGCTAAAGCATACAAAGACACCCTGTACAATTGGTTGCCTCGAACAGTTTGGGCAAGGCCAGGACAGGTGTCCACAAACCTTTGGCCATATAGATTATTTTTGTACAGTAGTAAACCCTAAAAGATTCCATCAAGATTCATTCATTGCCATTTCTAAAAGGATATTTCCAATGAAATCATAAAGAAATCGTAATGAAATCATAAACCAGTCATAAATCATAAATCAGCAGTAATTTTAAGAGCTAGGTCTTCAAGTGATAAGTCTTTTTTATTCATGATCACATGCACACACTCATTCATAATTAAACGCAATTTATCATAGCAAGTTAACCTATTGGCAAGTTTTTAGGAGGTTGGAGCAAAGCAACCCAGACTCACAGAAAAAAAGATGTTTATTAGGTGAAAATCAATGTTCTGTCTGGAGCATATGCTGCATTTCAATGTATTAGACAATCACAGCCATGTTCCAAAACCTAGTTAAAGGGCTTCCTAGAAGAATGGAGGCGGATTTAAAGGGAAACTATCATTTTTTTTTCTAGTTAATCTACATAGAACACTTAACAATGTCAAAGTGAAATGCTAAAACATTTCTAACATTATTTAAGAACAAACAAACAAAATATCATGGTTTGATAAGTATACACTTCTCCTGTGTTGTTTATGCATTCTGTTTAAGACTTTTTGGACCGGAAATAATTTAACCAAGCACAACTCTACCACTACATTGCCTGAATAAGATCGATATGTAATAAATAATTTTACCTCTACTGATGTAACCCACAATATGATTCAACACATGATTCAACCTACGAGGCTTGTGAAATAAGACTAACTTCTTAGCATCTTTGCAACACAACTGAGCTTGCAAGTCACATGGGTCTATTCAAAAGGCTGGACATCTCTGTATCCTCATGAATTTACAGCCTAAAATGTTTAAATATTTTGAATGGGTTTTTAGTACAATAATGTGTCGCTGCACTGTAAAAAATACATTATTTTTTAATATCTTAGCATTTGTCCCACGCAATAGCAGGGTCCGCTTCTTTTTTTAGCGGATCATTTCTGGTCTGCTCGATTTGGCACAGGTTTTACCCTCCCTGTCGCAACCCTCCCATTTTATCCGGGCTTGGGTTAACTCTTCAGTGGCTGGGTGGGCGCCCTGCCTGGGAATCGAATCTGGGCGCGAACCTGCCACGGGGCAATGAGAGCAGGGGATCCTGCCGCTGGACCACCAGGAGGCTAAAAAATACATTATTTAATTATACATATTTCCATTTTAGTATATTTTTAACTCATGCATTGATACACCGCAGTTACATAGACTATTAGACTGAAATAAAGACTTCTGCTCTTTGGACCTGCCTGATCCATTCTGATGTGAGTCTCATTACTTGGAGGCTGCTCACTGATGCTGAGGATGGCCCCATGTGGACAGCCTGGAGATACATGGGATTGCTGTGGATAGTACCAGTTGGAGATCATGGAGGTGGTTTTGAATTGTTGTTGCCTCAGTCGGTTTTGCACTTGGGTCTCCATCACTAAATATTTGATGGCAAAAAATTATAATGAATTCAGAAATTACGCTGATGTTCATAGTCATAAGTTACTTTAAAGCTCCTAGTTGCAAAATTACATGTGACTATACTGTGTCCAGTTACAGATGGGAAATTATTTATGATCACACATCTTTTTGTTCCAAAAATAACACAGAAATATAAGAAATTCACCATGTATATCTAAGAACAAAGAGTAGGTTTGTCTCTTTCTATCTGATCTCTAAGTTATATTCTCCTCCTTTATCTGTGAGAAGACATATTTGAGATAAACTCATATAAAACAAATATAAATCTAACCGGCAAAACAGGATCAAAAGATCCCCCAAAATAGGTCTTTTGTTATATGGTTTAATTACATTTTATTTGGCTGATGGCTGACAAGAGACATTTGAAAGTTTTTTTAAAGGCTGTGAAGATAGTAGTGAGAGAGGGGTGGTAGAATATGCTGTGTAGAGGTATCAATGCTCATGTTTTTTCTGCTTCTACAGAAACTACAAAAATCTTTTGCACTTTTGATGTGTGTCTTTCATTAGGAAACATAGCCATAATGTACATTTAAAAAAGTATTTAAAGAATAAATAATTAGACCATAATAATATATAGAGCACAGCTTTAAAAGTAGACTAGGCAAAAGACAAATATTGAAGGTACAAACGTTAGAGAGTATTACCCCCGTGACAAGGAAAGGTACAATTTACTACCTGTGTACCAGGTTGGTTTAATCTTGAAACATTTTCTCTCTTATTCGTTTTTTGTTGCCTTCTATAATTTGTTGCTGCTGTTGTTAGGTTCTTGTACAACTTCAAACCAATGATTGTTACGTGTGTGCCTATGTGGAAATTATGTGTTGGCCTTGTCTTGGAGGTGCTGAGAAGTTTTGGGATTTTGGTTCCGAAAGTGAGAATGAGTGTGTGTGTCTTTGTAATTGCAGATATCAGTTGCTTTCTATCTTGGTCTCTGAGGAGCCTTGCACTTCACTGGTGTGCTTGTGAATGTGTGTGTGTGTGTGTGTGTGTGTGTGTGTGTGTGTGTTGTGTGGGGAGGAAAGGGCTGAGCAACCAGGTGCAGCAGAGTGTATCCATCCTGTCAGGGTCCAGGGAAGACAGCGGGATAAGGAGTGGTCAACACTGGGAACAACAGCTGCAGTCTCCCTCACTTGGCCATGCCTCAGTAGACTGTAGCAATAGTGCCACATGGCTCTCTGGGGCCCAGCACAAGCATAGCTCCCTTTCCACACCTCCAGTGAGACAGTCTGTTAACTAGTGATAGCTCTGACACTACCTATCAATTTCTCTGTCAATGTGTCATGAGGAATATGCATGGACAAAAATTGGTACAAAGCCCAAAACTAAAGCCTTTAATTAAAGCACTTAATTCTCAACACAGGAAGCCATGCAATAACTGCTCTTAGTCTAGCTTGTTATGTTAAAAGATAATTTCTGGATAGAAAATCCAGGAAAAAACTACAAAACTAAATAAATGGCTCTTTTGTGGATAAATTCTCTTAGACACTTTTTGACTAATAGAAGGCTCCGGATAAAACCTAGAAATTATGTCATTTCTCCTTTTCTGTAAACAAGGTTGTGAAATCCACTTGAAAGTGCATGTGCTTTATTTACCATAGCACTAAAGCAAATATTTTTGGAATGGATTCATTTTTTGTTCACATCTAATCAACTATATTTTGGCCCCCTTCCTGATTTCTTATTTTTCTGCATGTTTGTCACACTTTAATATTTCAGATAATCAAACACATTTAAATATTAGTCAAAGATAACACAAGTAAACACATCATGCAGTTTTTAAATGAGGGTTTTTATTATTAAGGGAAAACAAAATCCAAAACTACATGGCCCTGTGTGAAAAAGTATTTGCCCCCTAAGCCTAATAATTGGTTGGTCCACCCTTAGCATCAACAACTGCAATCAAGCGTTTTCGATAACTTGCAATGAGTCTGTTACAGCGCTGTGGAGGAATTTTGGCCCACTCATCTTTGCAGAATTGTAGTAATTAAGCCACATTGGAGGGTTTTTGAGCATGAACCACCTTTTTAAGGTCATGCCACAGCATCTCAATCAGATTGAGGTCAGGACTTTGACTAGGCCACTCCAAAGTCTTCATTTTGATATTCTTCAGCCATCCAGAGGTGGATTTGCTGGTGTGTTTTGGATCATTGTCCCACTGCAGAACCCAAGTTTGCTTCATATATCATATAAATAAGAAATCAGGAAGGGGGCCAACACTTTTTCACACCACTGTATATTTATATATATATATATATATATATATATATATATATATATATATATATATATTCTAAAATATATTAAAAGCATTTAAATGATAGTTAGAGAGCTTGGTCTGGTTTCTTAGGGCTAACATTATCCTAACATTAACAAGATGTCTGTATTATGTCTTTTTCAAGTCTGCCATGACCAAATATAGCAGCAGAGCATGACTGTAACGTAATCACATTTCACTTATACAAAGCTAAAAGTGCCTGAAGGAATTCCAGGGCTTTAATATGACACTAGTGTCAGAGAGGGGAAATGTTCTGCATGGATAATGAAATCTGTCCTTACATCTTAAACAAGGTGAGGCTTTTTTCTTAGAAGAAATTGTATTATTTTATTAATTCGTTTGCATTCCACTATAACTATAACTATAACTATAACTATAACTATATATATATATATATATATATATATATATATATATATATATATATATATATATATATATATAGGTAAATGTCTGTACATAGGCTTGTCCAATTCAATTATTGGATTTATTGGATTTCAATTATTACTTTCAATTATACTGAAAATTTGGAACTAAATGTAATTCCCTGAGATGCTATGAGGAAGAATCTTTGAAAGGGAACAGACTCAAAGAGGAACTCATCCTCATCTGAGTGACACCTGAGAGTGTGATTAAATAATTTCTTTTCTACTGTATGAAGTCAGTGGAATTGTGTAACCAAGAGGTTTCAAGCAACTAAGTTGATGAGCACAAAAATCATGAGCACAGTTTCTGAATTTGTTATAAATTTAAAATAAATTCCTTTCTGTGTTGAATCATGGTGACCCGAAAGCACAACTGACTGCGGAAATAACAGTACAAAGCCACCTCAATAGTCTCTAAGTGATACTGTTCACTTGAACAGTTCATTGTATCCACAGCAGTCCAGTATCCTGAAAGTTACACAGTGAAACAGTTCAAAATGGTTAAACTTGAGTTCAATATCCAAAACTTGCCATGACAATTGGAGTTAAAGAAATAAGTTCACATAATCAAGCTTTTATGTTTTACAGTATAGTACAGACACACAAAGTATAACTCTGTTAGCTTTATTGATAGGAATAAAAATAAAAACATTTGCTCACATAATCAGTCCTTGCTGTAAAAAGATCCTTTATTATAACAAAGGCAAAAAATCCAAAACAATGGGCAGAGTCAAATCAGGAAACAGGTAGATGTTAGGTGAGACCATGATAATTGAGCAAAAGCAAGAAAGTGTTGAACAAGAAACTAGAAACAAATTCATAACCATAAACACTTGGTAGACTTCATGATAAGCTGTTGAGAAGTGAAGCCTCAAATAATGTGTGGCTGTAACTGTGCAGATGTTGTGTGTGATCAGTATGAAGCTACATGTCTCATGGTCAGGTATTGTAGTCCTCGGCAATCATGTTTGTAGCTCACTCTGTGATCCGGGAGTTGTATTTGGCAAACATTTTTGTAGGCAACTCTTTGCTACATGATGTGAAATGCATGACAGCTAATAACAAGACATTATCCTAGTTAATGTGCCTACATCTGTGGGAATATATACATTAAATTCATTATAAACTGTACAAAAGGGTAAAACATCATTCCATATGAACTAATGATTTAGTTCAGAGTGTTCAAAAATTCAGAGAGTTCAGAGTGCAGTCTGACAGTCTATAAGGACTGTTGAGAGATATATCATGCATATTAAATATACTGTACATTACTGTAGACCTGAAAAAAAAAACATGATATATACACTGCACCTGCCTTTCCTCTTGTAATTTTGTGTGCATGAATAATTAAGCATGCATAATTGATGTAAGTATATTCACATAAAATGGACTGCAAAAGCCAGTCCACACATTATAATTTGCCCTTTTAAATAACCACTGTAACAAAACTTTCTTAGTTAGTTGCAGACAAAAGACATTTTTGGATCGCTATCTGGCTGTGAATGCAAGGGACAGTATAACAAAAAATGTGTTTATTATTATTATTTTTTTTTTTTACAATTTCCTAGAAATTCTACATCCATATCAAAATCTTACATTAAGCACTCTGTGAGCTTGTGATTATAATGCTCCTGAAGACTTCACTTTGGAATATTACTTTAGGTCAAAGTGTTATGTGTAATGTATGATTTATAACAGTCTGATATCTCTCTACCTGAGTGTACAGTATAAAGAGGAGAGTTATAGTCCCTCCTTCTCTCAGCAACCCCCTTAAGAGATGGAATGAAACATTAATCAGCAAATTGTGCATTACTTTTCTAATTAACATTCAAGAGGTTTTAACATTGCAATGTTTCATTAGCTTGTATGCAAATAATTTTGAGTGATTACCTCATTTGGCCAGAGAGCACATGATGTATTGGCCTGGCAAGGGAACATTGTGCGTGTGTGTGTGTGTGTGTGTGTGTGTGTGTGTGTGTGTGTGTGTGTGTGTGTGTGTGTGTGTGTGTGTGTGTGTGTGTGTGTGTATATTTTGGGAAGGGTAACTGCATAGTATGATCAATGGTCAGCTCCTCTATCCCATGGCTCAATTTTAGATGCATTTTATATCAGCTCCTTAAGCGCAGAGGAGACATGTTAACCCGGGTTCCACAGCCAATTCTCCTGTCACATTGTGCTACAATGATATATATCTGTACCTTGATTGCTTTCTTTCCCTCTTCTGTGGATGTGTGAGGTTATAATATGCTTTCTAAATCAGTGCTTGGTTTTTTTTTTTTTTTTTTGCTATGAACCCTATGTCCTTGAATGTCTAGCTGTAGCATATCGTTAGTATTTAGTGTTTGTATTGCACTTGTCACCCCTGTGAGTGTGTGTGTGTGTGTGTGTGTGTGTGTGTGTGTAGGATTGAGCCCCAGCATGGCTGACGAGCGTTTTGCAGTGAGTAACACTCAGAAGCTGAGCAGCCAGCAGATTGTTGGAATGCTTCATTAGATGGTGAACTGTAGGGGGACCAGTTGTGAGCTGGCTCAGGCCCCCTGCATTAACCTCAGATGGGCTTTTTGGCACATAACACTATAACAACATGTCAAATTCCTACACAGGCATCATAGATGCTCTACCAAGCTCCACTGTATTTCTGTGGAATTTTCTTTTTTTACTGTTATATAATATACATCTTTATTGTTTTCTAAATGCCCTAAATTACAGTTTGGCTCTATCCATTAAATATTTTTTTTTTTTTTTTTTTACATTGTTAGTGTGTTTTAAAAGCAAAAATGCCAAGACAGTGGAATATACTGCATTTTCATTCATAATTCAGCTTGTCACTTGTCAGTAATGCGATTGGGTACGATGCATGTCAGGGTCTGAATGTCACAACAAATCAGGAACTGTCCCTAATGAGGAAGGACAGCCTGCTCAGCATGCTTGTTTTTTTTGGCACAGATTAAAACATATTTTGCATGTTAAAAGGCCAATTTAGGGCAACCTACTGTTGTCAGTTGAAACTTTTTTTTGGTGTGTCTTAAAAATGAAATGTGCTTAATAAATAGCAGGACATTAAAACAGAAAAAATGGTGGATGGTGCAATGTGGTACCGGAGGTAGAATTGTTGCCTTATAGCTCCAGGATTCTTGGTGTGATTCTGAGATTGGGGAGCTATCTGTGTTGAGCTTATCATGGTGTCCATGTGGGTTTCCTTCAGGTTGTCTGGTTTCTCAAACCTCAAAAACCTGTAGGTGTTTTTTTGTTACTCTAAATTGCCCCTCTGTGTGAATGAGCATGAATGTGCAAATAAACTGGTGTCCCATCCATGGAGTGTGTATCCCAGCTCATGCCCTGGATGGATTATCTATGGATGCACCAAAACCCTTTACAGTATAAAGCGGTCATTGAAGATGAATGAATAATTACAAGCCTTGACAGGGTTTTTGAGCAAAACAACTAAATCAGCCTATAGAACATTATACAGTGAAGGGATCGGACAATTATAGCATCTCATTTTAGAGTGAGAAGCTCAAGCATGATTTTTTTTTTTTTGCTTCAGTGCACTTTGAGAAATTGTCTTTCATAACCCCAACTCCTAATGCTCCCAGCAACCCTCTGGCCTCTGATCTATGCTCAGTACTCGTGCTGGCACCCTGCACTCAGCCAATATCATTACATGACAAGTGCCGATACGTCCACTTTTGTGTGATGCATGAGTGTCTGGTGCGGCAGTGCTCAAAGAGAGTGGTTTTTCATCAGAGGCTGAGGACACGAGAAGCTATTGCTTCCTGACAGTTCTCCAAAATGCAAACTTTATGCATTTTTTTTCTTTATTATTATTTTTTTTTTTATCCTGAGGTTTTGCAAAGTATGTTTTGCTTCTATGAGTGCCCATTTATGTTTCTGACTGAAATTTTTTTCTGGTGTAGGTTTTATTTTCTTGCTTTAACACTGTGAACTTTAAAATAATAAAATCGGGAACCTTCTCTTCACCCCGCTTTTAGTAATTAAATATAAAGTGCAGCTAAGAGTTTAATTAGCTTAATGACTGTATTTTTCTTAATTAGAAAGGACTTTACTAATACAGTATATGCTGATTTTACAGAAGTTCATGCATCAGAGTTCACAAAATGTGAAAGTGTGGAAGCAGTCATCAATGTAATGCAACTGTTTGTTATTTGTTTGTTCATTCATTTGTTCATTCTGTGATATGGGTAACAATATACAGCACAAGACTTTCACCTGATTTCCACTGTCATTAAGACTGCTTTTGTAATTCCTCATACTGATTCCTCATATATAGATATATTCCTTATACTCAGACTGTCAGATTTTAGGCTTGGTAATTTCTATTACTTCTGGAATTTAGGTTTAGGATCAGTGTAGGTGTTTCATTATTCAACGTATGTGATTTTTACAAATAATATTTACCCCTTACAGCAATAAAATGACAAAAAACACTAAAATTATATATTGTTTTATGTGGCCCTTATGGAAAATATTATCGAAATATCTTTTTACTTATACTTACTCTAATAACGCAACAGTCATGCAACTAAACCTGACCTTTACTAAACATGACCTTTAATGGAACTACAATAAAAGACTGTGTGAATGCGTATGTTGAATAAACTGGAGCAAAAAGAACAAACACACACACACACACACACACACACACACACAGACACACAAACACAAACATACACTATACTAAGAGCCTAGATTCTTTTTCATCAATGCAAATAAGTCCAAAATGCAATATGAATATAGTTTCCTTTTTGTTGAAACACTCAGTGATGTCAGTCATGATTATAAACAGATGACCAGCGAGATCTCAAACAGTACCTCATTACCATGGGATCAGCTCTGTGAGAAGCATAACAGGAGATTAATCGCTGATCTAATGAAGAATAGTAATTAGGCTGCAATTAATACATAATTAATATTTGGAATAATTAAAGCCATAGTACCCACGGCATCAAGGGTCTTGATCTCTGAAGGGAGAAACAGAGAGAGAGGGAGAGAGAGAGGGAGAGAGAGAGAGAGAGAGAGAGAGAGAGAGAGAGAGAGAGAGAGAGAGAGAGAGAGAGAAGAGAGAGAGAGAGAGAGAGAGAGAGAGAGAGAGACAGAGAGAGAGAGAGAGAGAGAGTAAATTGCACAGATTGAGGCAAATATTAGGGAACTTCTCATAGCAAAAATGATATGAAAGGTTAGTCCTACAGATGAAGGAAGCTTGAGGATGAAGAGATTTGGTTTATAGTAAAAGCAGAGGTGCTATTGGAATTTTAAGGAATATTAAAGAAGCAAGGTGAAGGGGTTGCTAATTTCTTTAATTCACAGCTATTCCACACTTCAGTGAATTCACTAATTTCTAATTTAACTGCAATATCGTAATTAAGTTATTTCACACAGAGGCTTTGAAAATGTTTCATTAAGTAAATTAAAGCATGTTTAATTAGATTAGGGGAAAATATAAACACTTCCCACCTGTTTGTCAACCTGCTAAAGGTTTTTCAGTGCATAAGGGAACGAAGCATCTGCTCTGAGGGACTGAATGGGGTCTAATGGGCTTGCAGTAAGTGGGAGGTATTAACGTTCTAAATTAAGAAATCACACTTTGCTGTAAGCACATCACAATTTTAACCCTTTTTACCAGTGCGCTGGCGTTCTGTTTTGCCGGTGGAATGGAAATTGGTTCATCTGACATTTTCAGTCAGTGTATTAGTTTAATTATCACAGTTGAGAAGTTTTTACCTCTGTTTGGGTAATTGCACATGGGGCAAGAGAGCAGAAATGAGTTTGATATGGCCGTTTACTTTGAAGAAATATACATTTGGGAAAAAAGAACCTTTTTTTAAGCTTCTCTATGAATATATTAGCCCTAGTAGGCTAGGTAAAAAAAAATAATAACAATACTTATGAAAAACTACAAATTCCTAAAGCACTAAGTGTCTACTTTCATATGAGATATTAAGCTCCACTGTGCACTGACACATGCCAAAGAAGTTCAGTGCTGAACATGGGCACCTCTAAAACAGGTTGAAATGGCATTTTTTGGCCTCTGGTAACAAGAGTTAAGTAATATTCATTATTTCGTTGACCAGTTACACAATATCACAGCTGTTCCGTCCATCAGGAAGTCCAACTCTTTGAATCCTCAGTTTCCATATATGCCCACAGTCCAGGTTTTATCCAGTCATCCACTTTTAAGCTCAATTCAGTTAAATTGAACAAAAATAATATACAGGAATATATACAGTATAATATACAGGAATATATATATTCCTGTATATTATACTGTATATATTCCTGTATATTATATATCGATATCATTAATTTCAAAACATTTGTTCACTGTTTTTATCTTGCCTGAAAACTGGTATTACATTAATACTCTCCTCAGATCTCTGAAAAGATAAATCTGGGTCACGCATGTGTATTCCCATACAAACTGGAGAGTGTACATTTGTTGGCACGTGCAGTGATTTTTAATGACGATATTAGATGTTAAATGTTTTACTTACTAGATTGTAGATTGCTAGATTATTCTTTTCAATATTTTCTTCACTCCCCTAGTATATACACCTAAGCCTGTTTGCTTTGATAAGTTAAAGCTGGATTTTTTTGCCTAATGGTATATTTTCTCAAAATGTTTAAGTTAAGTTAGTTTAAGTGGCCTTTATTCTGTCTTCACATATCCCATCCTTTGGGGGGTTGGGGTCAGAGCGCCAGGTCAGCCATGATGCAGCACCCCTGGAGCAGGGGGGGTTGGGGGTCTTGTTTAAAGGCCCAATGGTGGCAGCTTGGCAATGCTTGGGCTTGAACCCCGAGCTTCCGATCAACAACCTAGAGCTTTAAACACTTGAGTTATCACCATCCTACTCTGGCTTTTTCCCAGTTTAGTCTTCTGCTCAGTCACTTTGGCTCTATTTGTGCTCAGTCACTTTGATTGTAGTTCTTCTGTCATGTTTCTGTTCTGCTTTTGAACTGTTAAACTGTTAACTCTTATCTGACACATGTTCAATTTTAGATAGAAATTATCTTTTGACGTTTTCTGTGGATAGTATGCCAGCTAGCAAGGGAAATGCATTACAGTCAATTTGGTGAAAGAAAGGGAAATGTCTTTAATTGTCAAAAGTTCACCTTAAATCTAGGCAAGTTAAATAATGCTAATGGTAAAGGACAGCATTACATTCAAGCAAGATTTTCCTAGCTGAGTCATGGCTGCATTGTTTTGTGAGAGCTTCTCTCACTCATGACTTCTCCTGATTCGAGCACACAGCAGACGCCTTGTTTGAGTGCAATTATCTCTGCGTAGTAGATGGAGTGTAAATATCACCATGCTTGAGTTGGCTGAGTAGTTGAGAGGAAGTGACACAGGGAGATTCTTGACAGACTGGGCAATCAAACTCTAATGCACTAATTTCACAATCTGCAGGGTATGCACTAGGCCTATGCATCATGACCAATTTCTTTATCCAAGTGGTAGTATTTCAGTAGGTATCTAATTTAAGAGGCTCAGGCTTGCTGTTTTTAATGAGCACATCTTACCACATGAAACAAAGACTAGCAGTTTGAGTTGCTCACCTGTCAATCCTTCGTGGGACCTGAGGAAATGACCCAACACAGGAAACACACTTTTAAAAAGCCAAATTAGACATTACAGAAGTGTTTTACGTTTATAACATCAAATCATTCCTTCTTTAAATGGTTTTCATTATATAATATATAACTTGGATACACAGACCTGAAGAGACAGTGTCACCCTTTGGGTTGAATGAAGGAAAGACATAAAGGAACATAATGGAAGTCCTGGAAAATACACATGCTTAAAAAAAGACTGAGTGAAGTTGTCTGTTGTCCCTCTGGAGGAACCCTTTAATGCTATTTTCTATTTTCCCCTTTCTTAGGGATTGTTAGTGGAATTATTTTAGGAAGAAGGAACCCATAAATATCCATAAATAATTTCCATACTAGTACACATAATGTATTTCTCAAAAAAGCATGGTTTGATTATGGATTTCATTAATAAATTAATAAATTGTGAACTAAGCATTATAAGATCCATAGAATTTTGAGGCAGGTCAAAACAAATACTGAAATTTATTACTTTTTGCCAAGCTTTAGACCACATATTGGTAAATTTCAACATTACAACATTAAAACACCATACTGTATTTATAACATTGATTGGTTTTTAAAAGATCCAAAGTCTCAGAATAATAGCCATTGGTTTGGTCATTAATAGGAGAATGTGTGGCTTGGTTAAGGCTCTCTTTATGATGGGAAATGAAAACCAAAGCATGAAGATCAGAGGTAACAGATCACATCTCAGCTGAAAAGCACCACTCTGAATGGATGTCTTCAGAAGTAAGAAGATTCAGATGTTTTTTTTTTTAGTGTAAATGATTGATGGGGATTTATTAAGTGTCAGCTGTGGTCTCTTACCCATAATGTCCTGCAGCTGTCGCCCTCTCTCCTACCTGAATGCTGCTAATAACACAGTCCATCAAGGTCACCTATAAGCCATCTCTCCCCACAGAATGTTTCCACTCCACATACGCTGGCCGATCAGCAAGATGCGCATCAGCCACCCTGATGAAAATGTCAGAACAAATAGGCTAAACAAAAAGGATTTGTTACTGACGATTACTTTGCCTTTGTGCTCATTTCATTACCCTTGTAGGTTTTCCCTAAAACAGTCAATGAAAGTGGATAAGTAATCATATATATGGAGTTTGGTTGGTTCTACAGAACCTTTTGATTGTGGCAATGTCTGCAGGGGTTTGTGGGTAATGGTGGTTAACTGGTTGTGAGGTGATGTGTTTGGAGGGGCTGATTCACCCGGCTGTCAGAGTGATGGTTAGCCGTGTCAGAGTTATTGTGAGGCCGTTTGAGCACACAGGCTTGAGCTGCTCTCCCAGTAGACTTGTGTCTGTCACAGCTGGAATGCCCTTTCTGTCAGCCCGTCAAATCTGTCGTGGCCTGATAAACACAGCCCAAAGCTCTCAGCCATTTCCTGCCACTGGCTGCCTTTCCATGAATAGATCTGTTTCTGTATTTAAATATGCAAGCATAGGGTGACTTTTATTTAAAAAAAAAAAAAAAAAAGCTAAATGAATGGATGACATCCTGCATGAGGCCAATTAATCTTGAAAGGCTAAAAGCAATTTTTCTCCTTAAAATGTTGTGCCATTATCATTTTAGGAGAAGCCTGTTTCTGTTGCTGATGTTTTGTCAGGTTTTCTCACATAGAAACCAAATAAAAATCCCCCCTTTTCCCTTTGGGGAAGACAATTCATGTGCAGAAATTTATATGTATTTATTATCATAGTTGCTAGCACTACCACACATTCATATAATAATTCAAAAAGAGCATGTGATTTAGCATAAGTAGTTTTCTGAATAATAGTGCATAATACCTACTTATATACTATAACTAACACTGTAACACTTGAATAAATGATAAAATGACATGTAGTGTTAAAAAAGCTTTTTCAGATATTTGAAGCACACTTCATCTTCAACCCACTGATAAATGTATATTTTTACTTCCTCTAAGTTCCTCTCCTCAGTCCACATTTTCTTCTCTCTAAGCAAATAGAAATTAATCTAGTGCTAAATATACTTCTTCTCAATGTATACAAATGAAATGCTCAGAATTATTGCAAATGATTTCCATCTTTTTGTTGATTTATATCTCCAGGCATTGGTACAATGATATTATTCATGGGCTTCACAAATATGCTTATATAATATCTGTGTAATGAAGTGTTCATGTTAATTAATGGATGGCAGTTCACTGAAACGGCACAATTTGGTTAGTTACATATCCTCAACAATGTGCAGGCATTCAATATATGCCTAGATAAAATGCAATTTCCTGCAGAAGTGTCATCACCATTTTTAAAAAAAAAACATTTTATGCATGCAATTTTTTTTTAGCAAATAATATTTAATAAAGCACAATCAGAACAGAAATTCACTTACACATGATATATGTAGCATTTATTTATTCATTTTAAACAGTGAGCAAAATCTATTTTCGTTTTTTGTCTAGTTTTGTATTCATTCAGCAGACACCAGACAAACAGACTGTGTTAAATCAAAAAAAAAATATCTTGAAATAATTTTCACTGGGAATAAAAAAAGAGAGAGAAAATCTCTTGTCACATCTGTTCATGTCAGGTGTTCATATGTCGTGAAACCTATTAAACAGACAAATGTATTAGGCGCTTAACCAGCATTTTATTCCTCTTGTACCTGCTGATGCAAATGTGCCAACTGCTTTCACACAGTGTATTTTTTCTGGGATTAGGACCTACATGTATATAGTAGCATTTGTGTAAAATCATAGCACTTTTATTTAAAAATAAACCCCAGATGACAGTAAGCCACTTATAAGACAGAAGACAGCATATTTATAATTAAATAATAAAATTTTGAGACCCATTTAAAATTGGCCTGCCACTGCACTTTAGGTGCCAAAACCTTTAGTCAGCAGCAACAATGCCTGAAACAGTGGAGACAGATGATCTTTAACCCAATATACCTGATATCCTGATATCGTCAGTTTTAAATGCTTCTAAGGAAACCGTGTGATAATGAGCTGCAAATTATGTGAGCCAAACCCTGTGGGGATAAAAAACCCCTGGAGATCACAATTCACAGCTCAACATCCAACCTGCAGAAACATACACAGGTAAGCCATTAGCTGGCTAAGTGAGCCAAACATGCTAGAAATAACTTTTGATGTTTTAACAGCATCATTGCTCTGTATTAAAGATAAGATTTCACTAGTGATTACATGTTGCATTAAATACTGTGTATTCATTTGTTTCTATGACCTATAAGTACTGCTGAGGAAAACATGCAAATAGTGCCTTTGCTAAATAGATAACAATTTGCTTTATATCTAATAATAATAATAATTGTTCAACAATGTATTTCTTTTATTATAAAACATTAATATATGACTTGTGCCAGTTGTAAACTTGTAAAAATCTACAAAGTAATTATTTAAGTAGTTTTTTTTAACGCTTCCATATTCAATCATTTATTTACTTACTTGAGAACCTTTCTTGATCACCACTTTATACTACGGAAAATTATGACTATAGTCACAGTGTTGTCATTTATTTATTTTTATTATTCTTCCATTTGTTTAAATGAATTTAAGTTGTTTCGACTTACATTTTACTTTTATAATGTTGGAAAAAAAATATTTTAATTACTCTGATATATTAAAACGTCTCTAATAGACACAGCATTTAATTATGAAGACTACAACTATAATTTATAAATATATACTTTTATATATATATATATATATTCAACTATAATTTTGAATATATAAAGTTTGATCCCATGACATTATTTATGTATGTATGTACATTTTAGCCACGTGTCCTTGACACATTCATTTTCTACCTTTGCATGCATTTTCTCAAACCAGTATGTCAGAATTTCTATGAAAGTCAATGTTTTCTTCATAGCGTTTTCTCTAACAAAATTCAAATTGCCTCACTTATTTCTACTTTTCTTTAAACTGTGCATTTTAAAGGCCTGCTTGGCACACCCTGTTTTGCAGCACTATTTTGGATGCACATTTTTACACGTTTCATGAGAGCTGCAAGGACAAAGAGGCCATTACCCATGCTGCACAGTGAGTGCACCTACAGCAAGGTGTTTTTCTTTCAGTGAAATTGCCCAGATTTCCAGACTGCGAGGGGTGAAGTGACTTGTGAAATGAGGATTGATGTGTCCATTTGTGGTGAGGCACAAGTGAGGGGTGTGTCTGTTTTTTTCCCCTCTTCAGTACAATACCTGGGTGCCATTCAGTGAGGTTATGGGCCAGTATTAATTACCTGCTGTGTCCTGGGTATAAAGCCAAAGTAGACGTTCTTCATAAGTTTTAGTCTCTGTCCTTTTGTCAGGTCACCTTATGGTGTGGATCTGATTTTACCGAAGAACAAAATGGTGCTGTATTGACTATAATCAAAAGCCAATCTAACCAGACATAATTTAGAACAATTTCTTATTCTTTTTTCACACACCAGAGATGCCAGTTCATATTTGTGTATATTTGCTGTCTCTATAATATGACTTGGTCATAATTTCATTGGAATTGGACATACACTGGGAAAGGTCTAGTCAGGAATAGGCATTTAAAGAAAGATTGTTCTAGCATTATTTAAAAAAAAAAAAAAAAAAAAAACCTGGGCCACCTTGCCTTGTGAAACTCCATTTATCTTCAGGTGCTGCTGGGAAAAAAGACATTTTTGGAACACTGGAATTAAACATGAGCCTGAAATGAAAGAGCAGTATAATTTTAGAAAGTAGCTTTCAACCTTTAATTTTATCCACCTTCAAAGAGCCCTCTATCTTCCTCTCCCAGAGCAGGGCTCTTCACACGACGTTAAAGCCTTGTCTTCTGCCATGTTTGATCCGGCTGTACTGTAATTACTCAAACTCGAAGCGTTTGTTTACAATGCTGTGTTTTAAATTACAGACTGGTACCTTCTTAACAGCTCAAACCAGAATAAAATATTAGCAGCTATTGTAAGGGGTATTTTTTCAAGCACTTTCATCTTATGAATGATGCATTGTCTAATTAACGTTTATATCAGTATATTCATTCATTCATTGCCTACCACTTGTCCGATCTATTCTCGGGTCACCGGGAGCCTGTGCCTATCTAAGGCGTCATTAGGCATCAAGGCAGGATACACCCTGGACGGAGTGCCAACCCATCGCAGGGCACACACACACACTCTCATTCACTCACACACTATGTGACAATTTAGAGATGCCAATCAACCTACAATACATGTTTTTGGACTGGGGGAGGAAACCAGAGTACCCGGAAGAAACCCCTGTGGCATGGGGAGAACATGCAAACTCCACACACACGGCAGAGGTGGGAATCGAACCCGCAACCCTGGAGGTGTGAGGCAAACGTGCTAGCCACCGTGCCCCCATATATCAGTATATAGTGTACTTCATTTCAGCCACAACATGCTGGAGCAGTGGTGAGGAAATAGGGGCCTGTCTGCTTAACCCATGCAGTCAGCACATCTGTGCACAGCTGTGCACTGTATTGTGGTGTATGTCAAAATGACACAAACCATGATTGATGATTCTTATAATGCCTTTGGGAATTCCCAGTGGCCGTTCACTCTGATGTGTGGTCAGAGCGAGGAAGGGTCAGGCAGCCTGGCTTGAACTGTAATTCATTCTGATTATTAGTCTGCTGTCAGAATTTATAGAGGGAAAAGGATTGAAAATAGGAGCGTTAGAGGGACAGAGGGAAAAGTGAGAGGAGAGGAAGGGATGGAAGTGAGCTCAGGTTCAAAAGAGGAATAGACAATGACTGCAGCTCTGCATGATGTTTATTTTATCAGACGGGCACAGGTGGGCTGTGTTCCTGACTTTGGTTGGGGCTGGCAAGGAGATAAGAGTGGTAATGACACCAGGTGGGAATATCTCGGACCACTGAGGGAGCACACACACCACATACACACACACACACACCTACACACACACACACACACACACACACACACACACACTTCCTCAGCAGTTCCTCCACACTGTTTCACTAGGCTTTTGTTTCAGATCATACACTGCTGACTCTCCTCCCCTGTGGTTATTGTTTATTTACACAGCTTGTGTAGGACAGAAATAAGGTAAATGCCACACAAACAAGAACTGAATGTTATTACGTTGGAATCTGCTTTGTTTTTATGTCAGAACAGATACAGCTGCTTGAAGAGATTTATAAACGCTTTGGTGTTTAGACAGCCTGTGAAGTTTTAGGATTGGACCTGTAGGCAGGCAGATCTTTTTTGTGTCTTTCATCACATATCATAGGACAGTTTTTGAGTTCAAAATTCTCTGACAAATACATAATTATTTCCAAGCTTTACAAAGTTCATATTCAACCATTTTCATGGGTTCATAGTAGTAACTTTTCATATGATTTTATCAACACAAAATTGAACAATATTCAACATATCACCGTATTTCATCTAAAAAGACTGGGCCGGCTTGACTGCTGCACATAAATAGTGATAAAAATATGAATTTACAAAAAGCTGCCTATTACTCTTAATGAGGAAGAAGTTGCTTTCGGCTGCTCCCTGTTCGGGGTCGCCACAGCAGACCAACTGGTCCGCACAACAACTTGGCACAGGTTTTACGCCGGATGCCCTTCCTGCCGCAACCCTCCCATTTTTCCGGGCTTGGGACCGGCACTGCATCCAGTGGCTGGGGTTGAGGCATTGGCTGGGAATCGAACCCGGGCCTTCCGCATGATAGGCGAGAAACCTACCAATGATTTTTTATCTGGCACCACTGTACTCATAATTTGCAGGCAATGTGAATAAACAAATTGCAAATAAGTGACTGAGTTGGTGTATGAAGTTTCAGGTGTAAATTAAGCCCACACTATAATTCTTGAGTAGCTACAAAAAGACTGCAGCTCTCCCACACACACTACGAGCACAGCTGCCTTATCAAGTCCTTGTAAGATAAAGTTGCCATAAAAATCTGACAGTAAACCTTTATTTGCTAGAACTACTGCCTTTGAGGGTTTATAGGTAAGTTACCATTTAAAGGAATCCTGTGGGTATGTTATGCAGTGTGGAGGAGAGAGTGTGTTTACAGCTCAATGAATGACTGCAAGCCATTTTCATTATGAGTATGAACAGTGTTTATTCTGTGGAGGCTGACCCTCCAGCAGTATGCAAGAGCCGCTCCAACCAGTGATAATGTGAATGAAGTGTGTTTACTATGTTTCTGAAAGATCTAAAGTAGTGTCATGAGAATGATTCACTGTGTTGCTAGATTTAACAGAAATGGGTTTTAGTTTATTATATTCTACAAGAACATCCTGAAGTCACAAAGTGCCCCAGTTTACCAACAAATCATCCTTTATCAAGATGTGTAGGTTGTAGTCAAAAGATACTATAATAAAATTAAATATTATGAGTCTTAAAACATTGTCTTGGGTCTCTGTAGTGAGAGAAAAAAAGATAAGAATGCTTTCCCATGACCAGATACACTTGAGTGATTAAGACAAATTTAAATAAATTGTGGTTTCATTTTAACAGCTGTGTAATACTATGGACTAAAGGATGTGGTAGGATATGAAGCATCATTTTACTGGGTGATTTATTTCTGATCATGTGAAAGCCTGACAAGTAACTATGCACTGGTTATAAGCTTAACAAATTAGAAATGAGATCAGATATTAGCTCCAATAACTGTATATTCAATAAGCACTACTGAATGATGAACAGCTCTCCATAATGTTTACTGAATGTAAATTCTCAAATTGTTTATACACAAGACTTGCATTTCCACTACCATCTATCACCTATGGTTTTTATTGACAAATGCATAACATGCTGACACTGAGAGAAAAGTGCCACTTTAATCCGCCAGGCTAATTGCCACATCCACTAAAGTCGCCTTTGTAAGTCACATAAAAATGACATGTTTTAGTTTTGAATGTTTTAACTGCACAATCAATAAATTCAATCCATGAGATCAAGCAAATAATGACAGAGCACCTTTAGTGGCGGATCTACGCCATATGCTTTATCGTCAGTGACATTTTTAACCATAGTGACCAGATTTAGATTAATCACTCAGTAGATGTACCACATCTTAAAAGGTCTAGTGTATCAGTAGTGCTGCAGAATTAGTGTTTTACTTGCCGAACATAGAGCAGTGCTCAAATCTAGCTTTAAACAAGCTGAGTATAACTCATTTAATGCTGGATTCAGAATTGATATGACATCAGGAGCAACTTTTGTACTATTTTATGTGTCATAAACCAGTCGAGGGTTGGACCATAAAACAAGGATTGTGTACTAAAAGAAGAGAAAGCATTACACAGACCAGCAAATCCAAAGACAAGACAATGTTTATTTGACAATCAGGATCTACAATAACAAGGAACAACTTGGGGTGATCAAGGAAAAAATAATTAACAAAACCAAACTCTAACTTTGCCACAATCAGCTAACTAAAGATCTTAACCCTAAAACTCCAAACCCCAACACAAAGTTTCTATAACCTTCATATTTCAGAAAAACAAAAAAAACAAAACACTCAGTCCTTAAATGTAGTTTATTTATATGCACAGTCATGGAGGAGTGCACTGAGAAAGTTGTATCCTGTATATACTGTGTGATTGTGACAATTAAAAAATTCTTCTTGTAGAGTCACACACTACTTGCAGTTGAACTAAACAGAATACACATATGCTATACACAAGGCACAAAATGATGAGAAGAATACAATCTATTCTTTCCACTTTTCAGCATCTTATGTAAGGTGACACACAGCACAAGGACTGGTTTTTAATGCAGCGACATGGACATAACTGTGACTTCCTGGAACCTGGAATAGACTTCTCCAAAAAACATCAAACAAAGAGAACCCAGACAAATATAAAGGAGTAGTAAGCTCAACACATGTTAAGATATATGTACAGAACTAGCAGGCTTTAGAAAAGTTTCAAATCCTGGGCAGCATGGCAGTTCAGTGAGTAGTGTTGCCACATTGCAGCTCCAGGGTCAGTCCTGATCTGTGTGTGGTTTTACATGTTCTTTCTGTGTCTCTGCTGGTTTCTTCAGAATTTTCAGTTTTTCTCCTACTTCCTACAAACATACAAGGCATGGATTTGCTATACTAAGTTGCCGTTAGGTGAGAATGTGTGTGTGTGTGTGTGTGTGTGTGTGTGTGTGTGTGTTTCTGAATAATACCCAGCAATGGTCTTATCATTCATTCAGAGTGTGTACCAACCCCACACCCACTGTTTCTTCAGATAAAGCATGTATGAAAAAGAAAGAAAGAAAGAAAGAAAGAAAGAAAGAAAGAAAGAAAGAAAGAAAGAAAGAAAGAGTGAATGAATGGATGAATGAATGAATGAATGAATGAATATAGTCTAACCCCATGGCACTTTGGTCGTAAACGATAGCTTGCTGAAGCACGTTATGGTAGCTAAATGGATTGCTTGATGCCAGATTACCACATGGATTTGGATTGGATTGATTTTTTTCTTGTCTGTAGAACTTTACTAGGCATATAACCTGCTTCTATTCCCTTGACAAATATGCCCTCTTAACAAGAAGATAATAATCAAGCCGTGATAATATTTTCTCCAAGCAACGTCTAACACACACAAACGCGGACACACCCACATAATACAATCACGTCAGTGGGAATGCATTGTTTTAATGACTATTGGTGAAATGGGTTGAATAAAAGGGGCAACATTCTTCACTGAAGCGCTCCCTGGGTATTAATTATTGTTGAATTTCAATTAAGCCCTTGTATTTAGTAGCACAGAGTTCTCGCTGAGGACTTCTACTTGTTTTTGAACACTAGGATGACCTGCTGCATTCATCCCACTCACATCCCCTGCTTGTATCTCAGAAAGATGAGATGAATCATCAATCTCTGGAAGGTTTTCACTCTGTTCTCTCACTTCATCCTTCTCTCTGTCTTTTTTTTTTTTTTCTTATCTTACTACTTTTTTTTTTCTACTTAAACCACTCCATTCTCTCTATTTCTCATGCTCTGTCTCTTGTGGGATTTTTAGATGAGTTTATTTGCATCTTAATAAGGGTTGAATGTTCAATACTTCCATTGTTTAAGTAGCTGAAATGGGGCGTTTGTAATTATTCTGCCATTAACATTCATAGGACACTATTTCCCTAAATCCCTTTCTTAAGTAACTACAGAGCCAAATGGAGTACCGAGGGCCTCTCAGACAGCCATTAGAGACATTAAGCCCTTTCACAACTCAACTTATCACTCCTCTGTTTGTTTCCCTGCTGGTTCTTTTCTCATTATCCTCCAGCCAAAGCCCCTACGACGACAAACATTTTATAGATCCTTCGTCTTGTTGTCCTTACTCTTGTTTTCCTCCCTCTGGTTTTACAACAGCTTTGCGTCTATACCATAATTTGTTTGAATTTGCACACACAGTGTGGCTTGTCGAGGATGTCTTGATGTCTTGACTCTGGTATTGCATTTTGCTTTGTTCTCCATTCTGACAATGTGCTTGGCTGTTTTGCCTGTGTTTGTTTTGGTTCTGAATGATTAAATGCTGGATGATGAATGAGGCTTCATGCTGATGCTGATACCACTCAAATCGAACTAAATTGCATGGATTTATTTAATCTCTTTTTTTTTTTCAGGGGGGAAGACTGGTTGAAGCAGCCTCTCACTTTGATCGCCTTTTGTTTGGCCCCAAAATCGAAACAATAAGGCAGAAAAATGTTTTGATGATCAGATACGGCACACAGAAAGAAACAGAAATGGCCCTGAGTCACATCGTGTCCTTGTCTCATCTATTGTGCTTATTTGGATCCTCTCAGCAGCCAGTACCCATTGATTTGTTGCACTTACATGCGGGAACACAGGCCATTATTTCACTTTAAAAAGCTGAGCTTTGTGGATAGCACTACTGTTCTTACAGACAAAACGTCAAACCATTTGCAGATACTGATTTATGGCTGAGTTTGTACACTCTGTGTATGCTGCTGCAGCCAGGCCTCTCCGCTTACCCTCTGATTGACAGTCCATTTCTGTCACAGCTAGGAGAACATCATTTGTTTGTGGAGTGGATGCTTTTCATCCTGTGAGCATTGCCATACGGTGAGTAAATAAATCATTGTTGAAAAATATTAAAACTCTGGACTCGCCTGCTGGCCTTTGATGGATAAGTCAGGGGGTCTGTCATGCTCCTTTACACATTGCTCACCCTCTCTGCTCTACGCTTCTTTGTTTTGCCTCTCTAAAGATTCATAACTTCACATACACTATAAATCATTTGAAGGATTCCTACAGTGAAATTTTCATCATCTTTGGGGGAAGTATTTCCAATTAAAGATCAAAATGCCGTTCTTTATTCTTGTGGTCTTCTTCTTTTGCTCAGCTTGTGCTTTTTATGGTCGATTCAGTCCTACTTCTGAGGTGTTCTCCCATTCCACATTTAATAATAAACATTAGACCTAGATCAGACAACAACAAAAGCTTTACATTTTGCAATGCTTTTTCAACATTATTTCAAGTTTGCAATCTGAATATTGTATATTTATTGTTAGCAAACAATATATTCAGAGAAATAACAAATAAGCACATATGATATTAATGATCTAAGAATGACCATGTAATGTGTAGTAAATTTTCTTATGAATTGTCTTTCTTACTGAAATAATTGCTGAAAATTAACAGTTTCACTAATTTCTTGGGCTTCTGAAAACAGATCATGCACCTCAAATGATTTAATTTAGCCTTGCCTTTAAATAAATAATTTCATTTACAGAAAAAATTAACATGAATACCTCTAAATGTCAGATTTAAAGTGTTTCCATATAAAGTTCTTCTTAAATGAACCTGTATATAGTCATGTTAAAGTGTACCCGAAAGGGAACTATCTGCAAATTAACTGCTATTAGTGTTTACAATATGCAGACTCAGTCCTCTTTTTGGACACTTCAACATTAATGACCTCTCAGACCGCTTGCTGCTCCAAGAAGAACTTGTTTAGTAAACAGAGCCCAGGCTTTAACACAGAATTATAGACAATGTCATTCAAAATGGTTCAAATGCAGAATTCCAGGAAAAAAGTCGCAAGGAAAGGGAATTTGGCACAACCAAAGAGGTTTCTTCTTCTTCTATTATTATTATTATTATTATTATTATTATTATTATTATTATTATTATTATTTCTATTTATAGTCTAACTTAAATTTGATAGCATATTTGGTAGAGCCCCAATATCCCTATTTACCTGTTTGTCCATTTGCTTTTACCCAATCCTGCTTCTTGTGTTGTGGGATCACACAAACCCACTGATAGCCATGAGTATTTTTTTTAATATGCAATGTGGCAGAAAACTGCAACTATATTTGTTGAGCTGAGACCATTTGGGATGCTATCTCAGATAAATCCTAGATTGATTAACGAATGGAAGAACACGTGACAGGCCATGTTGTTAAATGAATATAATCCTCCTGATTGGATTGTTTAGGTATAACAGGACGGCTTCACCACACGAACAACTATATATTATTCTTTGTTAAACATAAACATGCTTTTTTCCATTATTTTTTTATTTATCCATTTATTAGTGGGCTTTGATTATGTGGTGCATCTGCCACAGATGTTTATTTGAATGAGCTATTACCATAGAAACAAAAACCTATTAGAACTGACACGTTAATATACAGCTATCATTTACGATACAGCTGGAACATGGAGCTACTGTTAAAGCAATTTAATTAAGCTTCTGATTCAAGAGTTCATAGAATAGAACTCTATAGAATAGCTATAGAATAGTACATCATTCTACAATCGTACATCTATTTAGTAAAAACCTGCTTGCCTTCTTTATCCGCTTTAATAACTAACATTATACATTCTTCATTGAGTTCTGGTCATGTTCCATCATCCCTTAAAATTGCTGCAATAACACCTATACTTAAAAAACCTGGTGCGGACCCCAATAACATTAATAATTTTCGTCCTATCTCAAATTTACTGTTTAAAGAATTTCAGTCTGGTTTTCGTCCATCTCATGGCACTGAGATGGTGCTCGTAAAAATCACAAACGATCTTCTAATGGCAGCAGATTCTGGTCTTTTAACAATTCTTATTTTTCTGGATCTGAGTGCAGCTTTTGACACTATCTCTCATAACATTCTCCTTGAACAGCTTGCCTCTCTTGGCATCTCTGGCACGTGCCATGACTGGTTTAAATCATATCTTTCCCACCGTTTGTTCAGCTTAAAAATTTTAGATCGCAGTCATCTTCTGTTATTAGAGGTGTTCCTCAATGTTCCGTGCTAGGCCCTCTTTTATTTATCATCTATCTCCTTCCTCTTGGCAATATCTTTCGTAAACACAATATTAATTTTCATTCTTATGCAGATGATACTCAGCTCTACCTGCCCACAAAGCCTACTTCCATGCTTCCTCCCGCTGTTCTTTCGGTCTGTCTAAATGAAATTAAATCCTGGTTTTCTTGCAACTTTCTCCAAATGAATACCAATAAAACAGAAGTCCTTCTCGTTGGCTCTAAGTCCACCTTAGCCAAGGTTGATAGTTTTTCATTAAATATTGATAATTCCACTGTTTTTCCCTCCCCTCAGGTAAAGGGTTTGGGTGTCATCCTTGATAGCACTCTATCCTTTGAGGCTCATGTTAATAATGTCACTCGGTCTGCATACTTTCACCTCCGTAATATTAATCGCCTCCGCCCAGTCTTGACACAGCACAGTACTGCCATCTTAGTCCATGCCCTTGTTACATCACGTCTGGATTATTGTAACTCTGCTCTTTTTGGCTTGCCTTCTAAAATTCTTTATAAACTTCAATTGGTACAGAACTCTGCAGCCTGCATTATTACTCAAACTCCTTCTATTGACCATATCACACCAACTCTTCACAAGCTTCACTGGCTTTCTGTAAAGTTTCGCATTGAATTCAAAATTCTGCTATTCACTTTCAAAGGTTCTTCCTAATCTTGCTCCACCATATCTGTCTGACCTTCTCCAATTATACACACCCTCCCATACACTCAGATCCTCTTTTGCTAACCAGCTCACCACACCATCAGCTCGACTGTCCACCATGGGGCTTAGAGCATTCAGTCGCTCTGCATCCCGCCCCTGGAACAGTCTCCCTGCTGACATCAGAAGTATAGACTCTACCTTTAAATCCAGACACAAAACTGACATGTTTAGAACTGCATTTTATATTTGAAACTTGTCCATTATTCTCTTTTGTTAATTAATTTTTTAAAAATATTCTATTATTTGTTTTCTATCTGTATGTTTTATATTATGCTGTGTTTTTTAAATGTATTTTTTGTGAGCTGACCTTGAGAGCTTGAAAGGTGCCCACAAATAAAATGTATTATTATTATTATTATTATTATTATTATTATTATTATTATTATTATCATCATCATTCACAAGAGCTCTGCATAATGGCCGAAAGTATGAGGACATCTGACCCTCACACCTAAATGTCCCATCCAGATTTAGTCCCTTTTTCCTGATATAATTACTCTTATGGGAAGGCTTTCTGCTAGATATTGGAGCATGGCTGTGGGGATTTGCTCATTCACCTACAAGAGCATTTGTAAGGTCAGGTACTGGTGTTGGGAGAGAAGGCTTAGGATGCAGTTTGCATTCCAGTTTGTCCCAAAAGGTGTTCAGTGGGGTTGAGGTCAGAGATCTGTGCAACTCCAGTTCTTCCACTCCAACCTTGGCAAGCCATCTCTTCACTGAATTTGTATTGTGTACATCAAGCTAGGAAGCTTTAGATACTCTATGGCCAGGTGTTCACAAAATTTTGTTTAACTAGTAGATAATCTTTGATATGAATAAATAATAACTTAATAATAATAATAATAATAATAATAATAATAATAATAATAATAATAATAATAAGATACAACATTTTTAACATGGTGAAATGAAAACACAGCCACTCCTTCTAGACCGTGTATATAAATAAACAAAATTTAAGAATGAATAAAAAATAAGAATAAATAAGAAGAGGTGATAAAATGTTATGTCCTATATGTTCCATGTTCCATGTAGTAGCATGTTGTGCAATTAGGTTACATTAGTAACGGTTCAGAATATACTAACGTTGTAGAATAGAAAGTGATTGTAAAGAGATGTGTAATTATTTGAAGCAAAGCAAAAGCAGTTTTATCATCATAACCATCATCATCATGTTTCCTAGGTAGAATGTCAGTATTCTTGAACCCTTTAGTAAATGAGTTTGAGTTAAATTTGAGTTTCGATGGGTGTCTGAATAGCTATTCCTAAGTTAAAAGTGACTCATCTTAAGCAGAAGGTACTTTTGTCAAATGGACACCCTCTGCAAACTGTCTCAGGGTCTTATTTCCCCTTTGTCTTTTTATTTGAAGCAGTCCTTGAATGGACTCATTAAGTAGAGTATTGATTAGACAGTGAGAACGTACTGGCTTCTCCTTCTCTCTGATTGGAATTTCTCTGGAGAGCCATTGAATCATATCATGGCAATGTAATTGAAAATGAGGCAGTACAAACAGGCAAGAAATGATCAGACTGCAGCTCTTGGATGTGATTGCAAGAACTAATCTAAAACCGGAATGCTCTCACTAAGTATTAAATGTTTATATTGGAAAGTCTATATGTGTTCATATAGGTGAGCAGTCCTATAAAAGTCTGTATACCTCTGTACATTCTAAGAAACCAGTGCTGCTATTAATAATTCATTATTTTGTCAGATATTTCTTTGATGGGATCTTTTTGCTTTATATTTATGAAGGCTTGGGGGTCATAGATGTTGTGCAGCTCAGAATGAAATGATTACATCTCTGAGTAAGTAATTGCTCTTCCTCACTGACTGACACCCCGTTGATATTAATTAACACTTCAAATTATAAAACTTCAGCATTTGGTGAGTATGACAGGGTGTCAAGCCAGTGTCAGGGTTTTTTGTTTTAATTATATGGAATTTGTGGCTTTTTTCCCAAGCATGCAATCACTGTTTGCTTGGGATGCAGGGTTGATTATTGTCACAAAAGTCAGTAATATTACCTCCTAATTTCATGTTTCATGGAAGATATTGCATAGAAGTCTTGGGTCTGTCTCACACACACACACACACACACACACACACACACACACACACACACACACACACACACACACACACACACAGACAAATTCTATCTCAAATTTATATCTGAATGTTTGGATGTGTTTCTGTGTTGACTTGTAAAAATTTACCCATGTTGTTTCCTTCAAGACTGATCACAATAGGGCTGTGCATATGTCAAAAAGAGGCTCTCTGCAGGCTGCTCTGACTATTGAATTCCTTTACCACCAACTGAGGCAAGGCCCAGAGTAGGGAAACAGAGTTAATATTACAACTTTCTCTCTATGAAAAGTATTGATTGGAACAGGCAGCCGCTGTGCTAGTCTAATGCGGCAGAGAGGAAAAGTCATAAATTACTGGATTTTATAGCTGTGCCAAATGGACACTAGAGCAGCGTGAAGCTGTGCTTGGGTAGAATTGCTGTGCATGACAAGTGATGTGCATGCATGTCTGCTGGAACAGTATGTTCCACCCAAATTAGCCAATTAACATCCCGATGGCATGCCATTTGTAATGAGAGAAGGTCTGTGGGAGGTGATGGAGGAGAAACCAGCACTGTCACAGTGTGTTAATCATACATGTGGTGTATATGGTGTGTGTGTGTGTGTGTGTGTGTGTGTGTGTGTGTGTGTGTGTGTGTGAGTGAGTGAGTGAGTGAAGGAGTGAGTGAGTGAGAGTGATTGAGTGAGTGAATGAGAGAGAGAGAGAGAGAGAGAGAGAGAGAACTGTCACCTCTCGCCTTGCATATAATGAGCTTCACATGAGCTGTGTTGCAGAAAGGCTAAAACAAAGCTGACAGAAATCCCATCAACCTGTCCAGAAGAGTCAGCCCTGTAATTTAGATGTCTGCACATTAGGGTTTGTGTGTGTGTGTGTGTGTGTGTGTGTGTGTGTGTGTGTGTACATGAGCACTGAAGACTTAACTTTAAATGTATGAAGGGCATACAAGTATAAAACAAGCATGTGATGCACAAAATTGTTTGCAAAAAGTCCTCTGTGTGTGTATGTGTGTGTCTGAGAGAGAGCGAGAGAGAGAGAGAGAGAGAGAGAGAGAGAGAGAGAGAGAGAGAGAGAGAAAACAAGAGACAGAGAGAGAGATTGCGTAGCTAAGTCAGGCCCCAGCAGGAAGCACACCTGCTGGCTGAGTGAACAATTACTACAGCAGTGAGGAGACTGCGAGATCACATAGAGACTGCAGCTTCACGCCTGCAAAGTGACACTAGAGAAAGCGTGCCTATGTATATGAGCATGTGATTATAATATACGGATTCACCCATGAGTCACACACACATCCCTAAACCCATCACTGTCTGTAAGCATCACTTTCACTTCTGGCAAGCTCCTGCACAGCTGTCTTTTCTCTGCTCAGTGGAAAGTGCTGTTATAATCAGTGGCAAACTCCCATAATAAATCTCCTAAAACATTCTGCCTTATTCAGAAATACAGAACACATGAGAAGAAATGTGGAGAGTGAATTCTCTTTGCCCACAAGCTATTTTTGAGCTTTAATGCAGTAGATACTGAATTTTTAAAAATGTCTTGCAGGCCATGGACAGTGCATAGTTAGTATCTGTATCATAAAAACTTAAATCAGACACTTTGGTGTCTATGCCACGTAGTGTTTGTAATACATTATGATTCTTAAGGGAAAGTGTAGATAATCTAGAATCAAACAAATTATTTCACAAAATATTAGTTTTCTTCAGGCTAATTATTTACTATCAATTGTACCATGACAGTATGCAATGAGTCACTATTAGAAAGTGCCTATGGATCTGTTCCACGATGAGGACATGAGCAATCTGACGGATGGCGGCTAAGCTATAGCCCTTTGATCCAGAGCATAAGGCACGGTGGCTATCGGGAAAGGCTGGTTGTCTCTCATCATCCGTCATTGAGCTAAATGTGTTAGGAACTGATATCACTAAGAGCCAAGAGTAACAGAATAAGTGTGATCAATCCAGTTTGCTTGGAACATGGTCCAGCCTTCTGTCCAGCACAGAATATTCCAACTTAATTCATAGTTCATAGGAAATAAACTACAATAAGATGTTTTTACACATAGTTTGACTCTAGTACAAAATGAAACACTGGCTCTGAGACTCTTATATACTGATCCACTTATGAATCCTACTTTTTTTTTAATTTAAGGAGCACATATTAGAGGTTAATTAAGGTCTTGTAATTTGTTTAATCAAGCTCAAGCTAGACATTGTAAATGGGTTATTCACTTCACATTAGTGTTAAAATAGTGCTACCAGTAACAGGCATCTATATGGAAGTACACAAAAAACCCTCTAATTGAGAGTTAATGGAGCTAACTACAGTATGTAGCAACATTTAATTGCAATAGTCTGGCCAGCATCAGCTTGGGTCATATATTTTAATCATGATAAGTTTATGTTATAACATAATAACTCGTCATGCTGTTTACATAATCACACTGTATATAGTTCCAACTTATCATGATCATACAGACTATTTTATAGTAAGCTAAAAAAGGACACTTATTGTGCTTGCAAAAAAGATTTAGGCTTGAGATTGAGCAATGGCCTTCCTTGGGCCATCCTTTGATGTTTCATTCACAAAGCGTGTCTGCTGACCCTAGACTGAATGCAGTGGCTGATTTCATTCAGTGTGTATTTTACTTTAGCTGAAAAGAATGCTTGCTGTGCTCTGCTCCTCTATTTGCATGGTTTGGTGCCATCATTTTGAGCAGTCTCAAGTCTGCTCGACCCTCTGTGCCTGTAGTATTTGTGAACTATATTTATAGTTTGTAAGCAGTTCTCTGGCTTCACAGATTCAGAATGATGTGAGGTGTAATGGGGCCTGGTGACACTGTGGCCATACAGTAGGGCTTTTACACAGTACTGCTCCAGTCATTATTAAATAATTATTTAATTATCAAAAAATATATAAAAAAAAAATAATTTATTTATTTTAATTTTTTTAATAATGCTCACGTATTATATCTGCTCAGTAATTGTATTTTGTAACCAGTTACTAAGGTTGAATGAATGAATGAATGAATGAATGAATGAATGAACCTTCACTGTGTAAAACTGTGAAGTTTTTATTTTACTTTTTATTTTAATAATTTTCTTGTTCTTCTTCTTCTTCTTCTTCTTCTTCTTCTTCTTCTTCTTCTTCTTCTTCTTCTTTTTTTATTATTATTATTATTCATTCATTCATTCATTGTCTACCGCTTATCTGATCTATACTCGGGTCATGGGGAGCCTGTGCCTATCTCAGGCGTCATTGGGCATCAAGGCAGGATACACCCTGGACGGAGTGCCAACCCATCGCAGGGTACACACACACTCTCATTCACTCACGCAATCACACACTACAGACAATTTAGAGATGCCAATCAACTTACAATGTATGTCTTTGGACCAGGGGAGGAAACTGGAGTACCCAGAGGAAACCCCCGAGGCACGGGGAGAACATGCAAACTCCACACACATATGGCGGAGGCGGGAATCGAACCCCCAACCCTGGAGGTGTGAGGCAAACGTGTCTTCTTCTTCTTCTTCTTATTATTATTATTATTATTATTGTTATTTATTATTATTATTATTATTTGCTGCATCTTTTCTTTAAAAATGGTTTTGGCCATGACAATAGCTGTTTTTTTAAATGACTGTTTTAATGACTTAATGACTAATGCATCAGTCACTACTCATTTAATGAGGTTCTTAAAGAGAAATCAAATGCAACTGGTAGAGCATGTGCACTTTCTAATCATACCGTTAAATATTATAACTAATACAAGACCCTTTTCCTCAAAAAACCTACAGAACATTTGCAGCAGCACTAGCATTATTCATGAATGTCAATAGACATCAGTTTTTGTAAGAAGACTGTATGGATACGTTTTCTAATTGATGTAAGGAGTGACAGCAGTGATCTGATTCCTGCTGACTTTCATTGTAGATGTGACCAACTTGCTCTGGTATCTCTTTTCCAGATTTTAAACTTAGAAACAGAGACATACAGGACATTCAGTGGGAGGATATCATAATGATCAGGGGAAACTGAGCGGGGTGGGGAAAAGGTAATCAAAAAAGCTTCTTACAAAGTGATTGGGTTGGCAAAATCCATGGTCACTCACCACATCAAGCTTTCTTCATGTAAAATAATATCCCTATAGACCCTTTCAAAATACATTGTTTCAGATAATGACAAGTATGGGATAGAGCATGGAATCTTTAAATCCCCATCAAGTCTGAAATCTGACAGCTTATCTAAAAATAATGTGTGCTTAAAAAGTCAATGTGAGATCTTTAAAGGTTTTATATGTCTCCTAAGGCCCTTTTTAGAATAGAAAATTGCATTACTTATTCACAAAGATAGCTTTATTCTGAATCGATCCATAATCTTTCGATCATTTGTTGGTCAGCTGTAATGTGGAGTGTGAAAAAAAAGAAATGCATTGTTGATTGTCAGCTGTATTGTTTTGCATGTAAATGTGTAGTTATCACCATAACACCAGTCACACTAACACCTCCCTGTATGGTTAATTAGCTCAGAACAGTGCTGTAACCTGGCAATCTCAATCACAAACTGTTGATTACAATGCAAGGTCATCAGTGTCTGGAGTGTTGAGAGTGCTACATTGTACTGTGACCATTTTGTATTGTGTACTGTATAAGAGGGCAAGTCATTGAATGTGAATGGCTATGATGCAGGGTGCTTTTGCAATGCCTGTTTATCTGCGTTTGCACTGATATTCTATAGCGCTATCAGGACAATAGCGAACATGTTTATCTCCCTGTCTCTGTGTTTGTGGCAGACAGATATGGGAGGAGGGATGTCCTTCACCCTTCACTGTGCTGCTGCTGGTGGCATGGAGACAGAGTCAGTACAGATGGAGGCTGTTTCAAACTGAGCTCTATTCTGTGGCCAGCTGCCTGAAGGCAGGTACAGGCTGAATGATGTCCTACTGTATATATTGAAATAAATTCTTAATTACTGAAATGAACAAGTATCATTTCATATGCAAATGAATTATAATAATTTAAACACTACAAAAAAAGAAAGAATAAAGCAAGGGGAAAAAAAATTGAATACAGGCAAGTGATCTTTTTTTCAATTAGATGAACTTTAAAAAAAATATAACATTATTAAGCTTATTTTTAGTTTTCTGTAATTCAAGGGTGAAACTGTTTAATTCTATAAAAAGATCATTTTGCTAATTTTCTGCCAATAGAATAAAACAATTTAAGACTGTATTAATGTTATTATTATTTTACTAATATTATCTTTTAAGTGAACTATGGATTATTGGTAAAATTTAACTAATTTGGGATTCTTTGTTTAAGTAAATAGGAAGAACATTCATGAGGTTTTATTAAAGCTATCTATTAAATAAAAAAATAAATAAATAAATAAAATAAATAAATAAATAAATAAATAAATAAATAAATAAATAAATAAATAAATAAATAAATAAATAAAAATAAATAAATAAATAAATAAATAAATAAATAAATAAATAAATAAATAAGCATGCAAAGCAGCAGACAGTTAATTTACACTCTGCTGTCTTTTTATTTAATGCTCAGTAGAAATTTCACATATCACTACACATTGAAATTTGCTGATAAGTGACTGATTCAACACATATCCGACAAAATTTTAACTGAGCCATTCAAAAAATACTGCGCAGGCCTCAGCTGAAAAGCTCTTTGACGCATCAGCACAGATGTACATTGCTGATTCTGTGTCTGCTTGCCTTTGAAGTGTCTGATATGATTTCATCTACAACTGCTCTTTCCTAAACACAAACAGCAAATATGGCTTCTTACAGTCATGGTAATGCCACTTGAGACGAGTGCTATTTATGTCAGCAAAAGGGTTCCCGCTGCATTTTTTTTACCAAGAGAGAAAAAGACACATTGATCCTTCCGGTCTAGTTTTTGGTGTTTGAATTAACATAGTAGAACTGTGTTCAAATACAATAACCTTTCCAAGCCAAATAACCTTGTATAGTTCTTCATACACCTAGATGGATGTTTTCTGCAATTTACAGTTTCAGGATCCATTAGAAATCAACCGAGGAAAACAGCAGCAATAAACAAGACCTGTTCAGCTACACGTACTTCTGGGCACAAGCACTGCAACCAAGGCATTCTTTGGGAATAAACATAACAAGTGGATGACAGAGAGGCTGCAATTATTTTGCGCACAGAGAAGCTTCATAACTCAATAAGGACATGGCTGTAAATAATTTATTCTCAAGTTTGCAGGAGCGTAGACATAAATCAGCCACCTCACCTATCCTTTTCTCTTATTTATGGTTGCTGTTATTCATAGGCTGTCCTGAGGGGTAATCAATATTCGTGATTTTAATTACATTTTACTGCTAGCTACTCGCTGTTGAACAGCACGTTCATGTTGAAAATGTTAGTTAATGCCATGGTATGTTGAGTGATTCCTACATTAGGCGGGGTTTTGACAGAGACAAAGATTAGCTGAAAGTGACCAAAGAGGGGGAAATAAATGTTAGCTTTAAACTCATGTAGCAAATTTTGCAAACCTATCTATTTCTAGTTCATAAATTGAAATGATATGATCAGTGATGTTCTCAAATCTAATTGGTTAATTTTAAATGAAATTAATTTAATCTCTTCAGTCTTTAATTTAATTTAATTTAATTTAATCTAAATGAAGATGTTAATTTTTTAGAGCAACAGCTTTGACACTAGAACTTGTGGTAAATCAAATCATGTTTTTACATTAATGCTTTTATTGCTGCTTTTATTTTTCTCTCTTATTAACTCTTATTAACAAATGAGACAAATTAGTGTCTGGCAAGGAACCAGCTGTTTATATCCACTTTAACTTATAACAGGAAATAACTTTCCTGACAGGGACAAAAGAATAAACTCATTAATAATATCCCATCATTGGTTATGTTCCTATAAGAGCTTGGTTGAATCACAATATCAATTTTTGCTGCATTGTCTGGTTTTTCATTTCATTTTGCAATTTTAAAAAAAATCTTATGACATGGTAATTCATCGAAGTCTAGCTCAATCTCCCTAACGAGAGCAGCACCAGTGAGAAATAAGAAAATATGGAATTAGAAATGCTTTAAAATTAAAAGGGTTAATATTGCAGGAAATGAAGACACTAATGATCTGGTCAATATAGGTATGAACAATTGCGCATGAGGGTTAATTTACAGTGTAAAAGAAAAGATTATAGAAATAACAGAGTGATAGAACAAACAAAACTGGATATGCATAGAATAAAATGCAGAAATTTAATTAAAAAATATAGTTAATAAATGTCGACGGACATTCTGACATAATACCGAGTAAAACAAGGCGTTCCCAAAGCAATGTAGAGTCGAGTAATGAAGTACTCATTATCACACAGCATTGCCTATATAACCAAAACAAACCAGGTGATTGTTCCTCCAAGTTCGGCATAATGTGAGAGTCCCAAAGCAATCACTGCTGGAGGATCAGCTTCTGTGTGTGGGTGGCTATATTTGCTTAGTCTTTTCATATTTGCTCAGAGGAGCTTATTTCAAATGAAAGATGCTGTCTTGTTTATTGTTTGGATGGTGAAGGAGAGTGTCTATCCCCAAGGCCAGGAGAATTAACATGGAACTGGCTGCCATGCCTGTCTAATCCAGGATTTTACACAGAGGAAGAAAAAGAATGACAGCCAAAGCAAGGGCAAGCCAAAGATACCATGGAAGTATTGCCACCTTTTTTTCTTTTTGATGTAACTGCCATCTGCTTCTGTTTCCCTCACATTTTCTCCAAATACAAATGTGCTACTTATGGTGTCCTTATGCTTTCTAAAGAAGAAGGTGTGTCTCTATGCCATATGCAACTATTCTGACACATGTATACAATATGAACCCATCTATTGAAATAAAAAAACTCTGCACAAAACATATAAATCCACTGAAGGAAATGTGATCCATTCCACAGTGAGTGAATATTCATAATTTAGCCTATGGGTAGTCAAATATATGTCAGTACAACTCACATCATCTTCTTTTCCCTGTGCAAGTCTGTTGGCAGTAATGAAAGTTCATAACTCTCAAATGTGAAACTTCATGCTGAGCAAGTTCTTTTCAAGACTATTCAAGTGCTAATGTCTCTATAAATTCCGAAGTTAGGGTATATGTAGGAGTATTGCACGATGAGTAATAGCAATATTATTGTCCTCCTCACTGTAATGAGACCATTGTGCACCAGTGAATTGTAAACTATATCTAAGCAAATGTTATTTATGTGGTAAATAATAAATGAATAAATAAATAAGTAGGAAAAAATAAATGATGTTTTGATGAATGCAGTAATGTAATCAGATTGATGTTGTGCTTCTTTATTCTAACCTCACTAACACAACATAAAGAGTTCAATCAAGCATGACATCTTGCTGATTTTGCTAATTTCTGCTGAACACAATGTGTAACTTTCATCAGAATGAAAAATAAATTGAAGATGAACCTTATGCAGAATCTTCTTAAATTAGTCTGCAGGCGGATTTCTTTTAACATGACACAATGAAATGTTTTCAGTGGATGTGAAGAATGAAATTGGCAGAGATATGCTACCAGGAAGATCAGCCAAGCCGCTATCATTATAAATTATAAATTATCACAGGAAACAGTCATTCCTTCTACATGCTGAGAGAGAAAAAAGATATATGAGGGCAGTGGGTGGTCATTATGTTCCTCAGTTCATACTCTTGGAATTGTTCAGCTCAGTCGGGTTTGGCTGCTTTTAGATGTTAATATAGTACCAGGGTTGTGCTGTATGGAGAGAGACATACACGATATGATTCACCTCAGTACAAAGCCATCTTATATATGCATACAGCTCTGTATAGAATTAAAAAAAGGAAAATGGGCTTGAATGGATTGGCAGAAAATGGCTTTTTCTGTATAAATTAATGGACAAGAGTGTCTTTTGTGAGTCTGTAAGAGAAGAGAAGAAGACTATTTGAAACATGTTGCCTTTTCACCCAATTTTTCGTTCTCCTAGTCATTTAGTCATGGCCACTTCACAGTGCAGCTGTAACATTTAGAGAAGAGCATTAACTGCCCTATCTTGTGTACATGAGCTAACAGACACACAGACTTTTCTTCCATTACATGACTGACAGGGAAGAGAAAATCAATTATGCACTTTCAGGGCCTGTGCATTCTATTCATAAAATATATACTGTATAAAAAAAAATCTTTGCTACTGGCATTGGAACTGCATCATGTGGAACATATTGAAAATAAATATCATCTTTATCATGGTCATACTAGTCAGAATTTTGAGTGTTGCTCTCGTTATAAGACATATATAAAATTATATTATAAATTATTAAATATTTTTAGGTCTCAAACACTAGAAATGGGCCTCCAAAAATGACCTGCCGTATAACTGTATTACTTTTCTGCTCATTTGCTGTAGTTATTTTGACTCTTAGTAAATTGCACTGCCTGTGTGAAATTTTTTTATTTTTTTTGCATTAACACCATCTTGTAGTTGGTGTTATTTTCCAATTTCCCAGTAGAAATGTCTCATATTGGCCCATATTTTTAATACAAATAATTGACAGCAGTGCTATTTTGCTTATGTGAAAGGCAAATCTGTCCCTTGACCCAAGGTAAAGCAGCTTAACCGAACTGTCTACTTGATTTTAAAAACACAAATGTAATGCAAGTTATAATCTCACATATAGAGCAATGGAATACTTTGTACACGTTCAGACACATGATCTCCTCAACACTGACACAAATGCCCCACCCAGGTGCCCAATTGTCCACTTTTTCAGCGATGTTTTTCTCACACTCAGACATTTTTTTTTTAAGTACTGGAGCTATAGAAGATTGTGGTGATGTACTATTACTGTATATTCAAAAGTAGCTGAGGAGCAGTGTATATAGGTTGAATCAGCAAAAAAAAAAAAAAAACATTCATAATATATATTCTTGAAGATCAGGATGGTTTTTTTCTCTATTTGTGAATAAATAATAGCCTCATTTGCAGTATAAAGGCAGGTTATAGCCACATATTTGCTGACATCTATGAAAAGAAATCTATGGTGTGTACTAAAAGAAATCCTTGATTGTAGTAAAACAGTGACTGGACATTTCTTTGCATTTATAAAATAAATCAGTAGAAGCAGCACTGAATGAAACTCTGAACAGAAATGTTGGACAGCTTCTTTGGCATTTAAACCAGATTGTCAGCATTGGTAAAGTTGATAACTGGGACTGACACTTCTCAACAATAATGCCATGTCTTACAACATTGCACCAACATTGCAAAGCCCAAACCAGATTTGTAGCTCGTTGATGATTCAGTGTGTTCAGCAAGAATGAAATCACATAGCTTTCCTGACATTTATTGTGAGATTTTTAATACGACAATATTCATTCATTGTCTACCACTTATCCAATCTATTCTCAGGTCACAGGGAGCCTCAGGAGTCATTGGGCATCAAGGCAGGATACACCCTGGATGGAGTGCCAACCCATCGCAGGGTACACACACTTCAGACAATTTAGAGATGCCAATCAAACTACAATGCATGTCTTTGGACCGGGGGAGGAAACCGGAGTACCCGGAGTACCCGGAAGAAACCCCCGAGGCACAGGGAGAACATGCAAACTCCACACACGCATGGCAGAGGCGGGAATCGAACCCCCAACCCTGGAGGTGTGAGGCAAACATACTAACCACCAAGCCACCGTGCTCCCCCAATACAACAATATTAAATGACAAAATATTTATTGAATATCATCCAATAGCTTCCTTATTTGTGTTGAAACATAATCTGCCATTCTTTAAAATGTTCTTTGATTAGCCTAAATTCCGAAACTGTCAAATGTATGGCATGACAGGCAGAGTAGACAGAAGGGTTATGGAAAATAGCCTTTAACTCTTTTTACCAGACGCCAAAAAATGTATTTCCGCCATTTTTGGGAGTGCTCATGTTCAGCATTAAATTTGTCACACTTCATGGTAGTGGTTAATGGCTCATATGACAGTAGACATTCAGGGCTTTAAAACATTGCAGTTTTTCATGAGTATTTTTTACACCCAGTCTACTAGGTTTAAATTTTTTTAATTTGATTGGGGAAATTTATAGAATATGATGTTTTACTTTTAAAAACATTTCAGTTGTGCTGTCTGCTTTATCTCTATACCAGTGTTATTGTGGAGATGTGTGAATTATTTTCCGAGCATGGGGCTCATATCCCTTCCATTTTCTATTGCCGTGCTCTCTAGTTACAGAACAATATTTGTTCTGATAAATTAATTAATTTGTTTATACTGGTTGAAAATGTCCAATAATTCAATTTCCATTCTGTCAGCAGAAAGGAACATTAATGTACTGCTAGAAAGGGTTAAAGGCTATAATGACTTATTTTACACTTTAATGCCAGATAAAAATGCCTTTCTCATCTTCATTGGGTAACCTTGATAAAATCCTACATGGGACTGGGTGTGTTATCAAAGCCCTCAGTGCGTCCTTATGCACGTCAGGTATGGAAATTTATTGAGTGGAAAAAAAAGAGATCAAGGTTAAATAATATGCTGAGTAGCTGTGTGTTTTGCTGGAATGCAATCATTCAGTGTCCTTTTGTTTCTACTGAAAATGTTTAAACTTCACTAGGTCAGCTCCCAAGCCTATGTTTATCACAGTATGCTGTTCATTCTATTCCTTTGCTGTAAATATGACAGTTTTTATTGACTTCTTGTTCATTATTTCCTCTGTGGCTTTTTAAGCTGGGTCTTGATGCTGCCCTTTGTGTTATGGTTGAGTATTAAGCCAGGAACACATCTATCTCCTCTCACTGCAAACATGCCGACTCCCTTGACCTCTGTAGGTGTTCGTTGAGCTTCTCATCTCTCATGGTGGGACCTCTGCTCTGTTATTACACAGCACCCCCGCTACCCTCTGTGCCCACACCTTCAACCCCAATCCTCCATACTGATTCTTTTTCTCATCGTCTTTCCTGCTTATTCACCTGTGAAAGCCCTGAAGATTGCCCTCGTCTTTTCCAGTGCAGAAAAAAACGGCGGCATCTTTTCCACAACATAGTGATAGATGACATTCACATTCACAGTGCCATCTACACAACCTAAAGCCTATTTTTCTCCTCAAGCTTATTAGCTTAAAAAACTCTCCTGCCTTCTTACCTTGTCTTGATTGTAATTTCTTTAAAAGTATTTTTTACCACTTAGGGAACTAAGAGTAATTCTAAACCATTGATTTTAAATGACCATGCCCTTTTCCTAGCAATGTAGCCCCTAGAGAAATGATAATGTGTACTTATTTGAGAGCGGTATTTTGTCTTGTGTTAACTGCTCTGCCCTTAGCTATCTTAAGAATAGTGACATGAAATTGATGTACTCTATCTTTGCTCTAGTTCAAATGATCAACATGATCTACATCCAGCACAGCGGCCCAATTTACGTCACCGCATTTACACCACCATTTCTCCTCGTAATGAAATCCTCAGGCACTCCCATTATTTCAGTCTCTCTCCATATCAAGCCTTCTCTCTGTTTAATTGCTTGAAGGTCAGCGATAGTGTTGTAGCAACTTACCTAAAGCCAGATTCAGTGACACTGGGTCCTGGGCTCACTTTTTCATATCTTACATTTTGCGGTCATTTGCCACACATTATTTTTTAAATTAATTTCACAGTTCACAGAACATCAGACACTGGAAATACACTGGTGAGAATAGAAGCCCCTCTAATGCATATACAGTGTATATCAGTATACTGTATACATATCAGCCATCATACAGTATATCATGCTTCAGCATGTTTCAGGGTGCCTGGGCTCATTTTTCATTTTTAGTCAAAGAAATTAGAATCTTACTTGAAAGAGGGAGCAAGACACCTGGACTAGCTAGTGTGAGTCCTATTATTGTTACTTTTATCTACTGACGGCTTCTTCATCTCCTGACAATGGAAAAATGTCAACCCGAGTCCTCTACGTGATTGCCTATGCTCTCAAGCACATGAGTGAAGCTGTCTTTGACGGCATTCTGAAATTTGGAGTGAAACAATGTTATGTTTTGGCAAAATGCGAGGGTGTTGCTTGAAATCATTTTGCATAGTAATTAATTGCATGTTGTCAAAAAATGAAGCAGACATGTTGGAAAACAATCAAAATAAATTAGACAAATAAAGACAAAACTATCAGCCAACTGAGACGTTTAATCCCAACCTAAAAAAAAAGTCTGTTGATTTGCTTTCCAAATTATACAGCAATGGCTTCGAAGGCACTCAATTAATTTGCATAGTGTGAGGTTGCAAAACAACAGTTTTGTCATTTAATTATATTCCAATATAATCTACAATTAAAAATAAGCTTTAAATGAATTGTGTTTTAGAAGTCAATGTTCATAGACTGTTATCATCTTAATAAATGCCATCTAGCCTCTTTGATGTAATCACAACATCTTCATTCCTCCAGTATCTTCAGATAATCATTTTTCCTCCCATGATGCAACATGTTTTCATGATGCAACATGTGCTTTCAGTCCTTATGTACCACCTACCTTACATTTTAAACAGTGTAGCTCATTTATAGGAAAAGTCGGAGGTCTTCGCCCCTCCTGCTCTTTTTATCTCATTTAGACAACTGGTTAGTAAGGGCCTTGCTCAATGGTTCAGTAGTGGCAGCTTGGTGGTGCTGGGATTCAAACTAAAAACCTTCCAATAAGTTGCGTACTTCCAATACAATCACTAGACACTTTAATAGGAATGCTTGTACATCTTTTTCATTTGATTGTTCAATCAGCCAGTCATGTGGCAGAAGTGCAATGCATACAGTAATGCAGATATAGTTCATTTTAATGCTCAGTTCTTAAGCTTGTTCTTGTATCAGTTGATGTTCACATAAAACGTTATAACTGAAAAAATGTGATTTCAGTGACTTTGACTGTGGCATCATTGTTACTAGCTGGGCTGGTTCGAATACTTCAGAAGCTGCTGGTCTCTAGAGTTTGCACAGAATGGTGTGAAAAACCAAAAATATCAAGTGAGAGGCAGTTCTGCAGGTGGTTTTGCCTTGCTGGTAAGAGAGGTCAGAGGAGAACTGCTTCAAGCTGACAGGAAGGTTACGGGTAACTCAAATAACAACTCTGTACAACCATGTTGCACAGAAAAGCATCTCAGAATGCACACTTTCAGGTGGGTGGGTAGATGAAGGCTTAATGTTACAGAGGCACTGGCCCCCATTGGTGCACCCTAGACCGTGACAGGCTCACTGAAAATACTGATTTCTGCAGAACTGCTGCTCACTGGATTTTTTTCCTCATTCTCTGTAAACTCTGTGTGAACCGCTGTGCATAAAAACTCAGTAAATCAGCAGTTTCTGAAATATTCAAACCAGACAGACTAGTACCAACAACCATGTCCCAAAGTGTGGATAGTTGTGTCATTAAGTGTGTGGTGGTATTTTGAATCTAAAAGCCCAGTGAACTTTATGAGACCTGCAGACTTTCTATACTCTTTAAATTGACTGACTGATTCATTGCTTGCATGTCTGTAATGGCTGATTGGATTCTATCTTTGGTTTTTTCGCTTTCTTTTCTGTTTTTATAAAGGTGTTTTTCTAAAAAGAGAGAAACACTGCCACTCCCAGGGATATTAGATTACAGGGAACATGAGAAGCAACACGTTATAATCTACACTTGTACTTGTAATCTACATCTGTACTATGATCTACTCTTATTTTATAATCTACACTTATAAAGTCTGATTCATATTACTTATATATTGCTAACATTTTAATGTCAACAGCTATTTACATTAAAGTACATTTATTTAGGGCAATGTTTAAACGATTCTTCATTTGTGTCTGTCTCTTTGTATCTCTTAAGGATTTTGGCAGTGTGTAGGCTGTTGTTAAAAGTTTGGAAATTGTGGGCCCTGCTGTTTAAAGATCGCAGTCTGAGATTGCAATGTGATATGCTTGTGGTGAGGTGCAATGCATGGAAATTACAAAAGCAGAAAAAATGGCCTGGCTCATCTGCTGTGGATAATCTATTTCTACCAATCATAAAGGTTTATGAATTGAGACTCAGTTGATTTGGCATGACCTGAAGTTCATTAAAACTGACATTGACTCTGTGTTGTGTGTGTGTGTGGGGTGCGTGCGTGCGTGGGGGCGTGGGGTGGTGTGTGTGTGTGTGTGTGTGTGTGTGTGTGTGTGTGTGTGTATGTGTGTGTGCGTGTGTGCACGTGTGTGTGATCTGGCTCTTCACAGTCTTTGCTCTGGGCTCTTCTTGCTGTGAATTTGATTAAAAAGGGACTGAACCACTGAACTGGAGTAGTAAGGAATAAAGTCGACCAAATTCTGCCAACTTAATGCTAATATAAATCCCTTTTCGCTCCTCTTGAATTCCCTCAGGCTTGTAGTACTTAGCAATGTTGCAGCGAAAGCGTCTGGTTGAAATAGTTCTGTGGTCCTTATGCTAAGAAGGACATCACAGTTACTGTGTTAGCACAGTACTGGCCTTTGTTCACATCCTCTCTACAGTTTTTCACACATCTGATGTGTAATTAGGCTCAGGGACCCCTGCTTGTGTGACAGCTAAAGGAGAGTCCACTAAATCAGGAGAAAGAGGCCCTCACTTCCCATAAAGAGGCCACTTAGATCAGCTTCACCTACAGATTACATTTGGGTCACATGCTCCCTGCTCTGGGCCTTTGGGTTGTTTCCTATTACCCAACAGAAAGCCACATGCTGCCAAGCACCTTGGGAAATGCAAATGAAATTCCTGCAAGAATGTGGCTTTTTGAATGCTTTTTGAATGCTGCATTACACTCTTAAGCAACAGAGAAAGACAAAACGACACCTTTGTCGATACTTCTCTTTCTTTCTGAATGCTGCATGTTGTGCTAATGTTAACGTCTTTCATTCCGGAAATCTAATTTCCCTCCATGGTTAGTTGAACATTGCTTCTCATCTATCATGGGAAATCACACTGACAGCTGTCCATATTTTATGTGACAAGTGTTCCAGTTCTGCTCAGGTGCAACCAGTACTTAAAAGTTCCTCACTCATTCAGCTTGGTTAGTGTTGGGTTTAAAATTTCATTATCTGCATTTTTTGTTCCGTCTCATTGAACTCTTTAAGTGGTCTTGGGTATAAATAAAAAAAAAAGAGGGTTGAAGAGAATTCGAATAAATTTAAAAGGGATTCAATTTAGTACAATTCAAATTGTATAGCACTATAGCACAATACTCAATGTCACCAAGCAGCTTTACAGAAAACTGGGTGTAAATTTAGATCCCTGGAGGCCAGGGGCTACAATGGCAAAGAAAAAGTCCCTGAGAAATCTTGGACAGAGCCAGACGTGAATGGGAACCATTCCTCATCTGGAATAGTGGGATTATAAATCATTATAGTATACACATGTAGAACAAATATTTCTAAGTGTGTAGCTTTCTGAAAGCTATCATCCCTTCATCTGTTTTGTGTACCACTTACACAGGGTTGTGGGGAACCAGGACTGAGGGGGAACGGCAGGGGACACTCTGGTCAGGATGCCAACCCATTGCAAGACACACTCACACACCCATTCACACACTACAGCCAATTAAGCAAAGCCAATCAGCCTACAACTTATGTCTTTGCACTGGGGGAGTATAATAATCTGGGAAGCATGGGGAGAACATACAAAATCCATACACACAGGGTGGAGGTGGGGTATTGTATACTGTGACTATGAGTCCTGGGATGAGCAGGACTCATGATTACAGTAGCAGCACTTAGATACAAGTCTATAGTATCGGATGAGGGGTGAAACCATTGCATTCTTTCATCTGACCTACATGGAAGTGAAAATTTTGTTCTCATTGTTGCTATTATGTTTAAAATGAAAGTGTAATGTAGAGATTCTCTCTGTTCCCTGATGCAGCAGGATGCCATTTGGATTTGTCAGTTTCAGTAACACGCCACAGTTGCTTGGTTTAATTGTTATTTTCCTTGTCTCAACTGTGCTTCTGAACAAGTGAGAGAGAGAGAAAGAGAGAGAGAAAACAACAATGTCCTTTCTCAGATAAGATTGAGGGGAGATGATCACTCCAGCTGGTCTCTCTAGAGGCCTGATCATTGATTAATTAGAATAACTGCAATTATCAATATCTGTCCCCACAAAGCTAGGCATCCCTGGCTTCCTCTAATTCTCACAATTAAGTGTAATTAGCTGAATTATAAAATGATGCTTTTTACATTTAAATGGCTTCTGTGGTTCTCCGTTTGAAAGGAGAGCTGTCATTATGCACCCGCTGTTGTTTGTTCTGAGCAGCTGTATGTCTTTATTGACTGATGTAAAATCAGGCATGCCAAACCAGATTTTTTTTTTTCTCCCAAGATGGCCAAGGTTCATACATATTTAACCAAGCATTTTACATGTCCTCTATTTAAGATTTCATTGGAAAGTTTAATATTTATGCTCAAATCAAGACAGCGAAGTAATACATTCCAACTTAGTCTATTTTTAATCAATTTAATATCTCATTCTTTGGTTCAGACAGCTAAAACTAGTGAGAGTGATTAACAGGCTAACTTTAAAATCTTCAGAATTATTAATAAACCTTCTAGATTTAAATGCTGACGTCTTCAGGGCATTTCATGTTAGGCACAGAGCCCAGATCTCTCCGCAGGAATATGATGTCACTCGGTGTCTTTTCTCCCAAATAAATATATTTAATTGTAAATGATGAGGATGATGACATTTGGAGCTGCCTGTCTCTCTGGCTGTGAGGAGCCGCAGAGCCAGCCCCAAAGCACTACGCATGGAATCTTTGCCAAACTTGTGATGGCCGTCTCATTTATTAAACGTGACGGAGATAAATTTCACAGCAGAGAGTCTGGTGTCCTGGCGAGAGGAGCTGACAGCATCAGTGACATTAAATTATTTCATGAAATAATTAGGCTTGTGTCTAGGTAAAGATGCCAAGCTGTTGTCCAGCTGTGGAGAGGGCAAAAATACTCCTTTCAACCAAAAGTTCAACTTTGTCAGGTTATTTGGAAATATGTACATACTCTCTCACACACTTATACATACATGAATATAGTTATAATTTTAAAAATAAATCTAAAAAAATTCTATATAATTTGGAAAATATATTGCAATGGCACTGGTATATTGAGTCCACACACACACACACACACACACAGATATATATATAAGACATAAGACAGATAAATATAGAATTTAATGGAAATAAATTTTGTGTGTGTGTGTGTGTGTGTTGTATAGGTTTGAGTATGTACATACTTGTAAATAACCTGTGAAAAAAAATAATAATAATAATAATAATAATAATAATAATAATAATAATAAAAATAAAATTAATTATTATTATTATTATTATTATTATTATTATTATTATTATTATTATTATTATTATTATTATTATTATTATTATTATTATTAATTAATCATTTGTTCTAAGTTGAAGGTTTGAATTCCATGTTTGGTTCAAAGCAAGGCTGCTATGTGCCACACTGTCTCTGTGTATGTCTATGGGTTTTTGAAATCTATTTCCTTAAGAGAGCTGACCTGTTAACTAACCATCATTTACCACAACCACATTTTTCAAGTTTATTTTAGGATCATGTATAAAAGGATCACACTATAAAAGGATTTAGACTTTTGACATTATTAACGTATAATTTACATTTAACACACACTGTATTGGTTTACAATAAGTCATTTCTAATTTGATACAAATAAAACCCAATTTTTGTGATTAACTGCAGCAAATTCAGCTTAGTGTAAATGTTTTATAGCTTAGTGTCTTTAGTTTATAAACGTTCAAGGCAGTATTCATTTTTAAGAAGAAACGATAAGTATATGTGAGAGCTTAAATGTATGGAGTGCTCTCCTTGAGGCACAATCAGATTGTTTTGGCATAAAATTTTAGATGTGTGACAGGTTGGTGAGCAAAAACCTGTTTACATCACTGTTGGATTAAAGGTTAAATTTCTGTTCCTCTACAATCTTTCTTCCTTTAGACTTTCAGAGGTAATGCAACAGAGCACTGACATCCAGGGCCATGATACCTTTATCCCTAATTATATAAAATATAAATTTTAAAACTCATTCCATAATAATTTACTCATTTACTTTAATAAAGCTAATAATAATAATAATGATGATGATGATGATGATGATGATGATGATGATTATGACGATGATAATAATAATAATAATAATAATAATAATAAATAATAATAATAATAATAATAATAATAATAATAATAACAATAATAATAATAATAATAATAATAATAATACTAATAATAATAATACTAAGCTCAGTTCAGCAGTTTAGTTGCTTGTCCAGAATTGTTTTACATCTTGTATACAAAAGGTCCTGTTGCCCTGAGCTGAGGATGGTGAAAGGTCCTGTTGCTCTTAGCAGAGCTTGGTGGTACTTAAAAGCTCTAGCAAATAAAGCTTCAAACATAGAGACTTGATTATAATATAAACAGACATTGTGAAAGGATAGTGCTGGTAGATTGGCAGGATGAATGTGCAGTGAAGAGCCTGGGGGGAAAGGGTAATTGGAATAAATGAAAGATTTGCATTAAGAAAAGGCAAAGGTGCCGCTTGCCTGCCTAATCGCTTTTTTCTTTAACAAAGAGCCTCCTTCCCCATTGAGATTAAATTAAGCTGTTAAGTAGGTTGCTGTGTGTCACTGGTGCTCTAACCTCCTTTGCCCACAAGCCGAGTTTCATGTTTGGTGTGCCTGCTACATGCATTCAAAGTCTACAGACCAAAGGGCACAGAAAGCTACAGTTGAAAAAAAGGGTTGTGAATGCAAATCTTTCATTTATTCTTTATTAGTCTTTTTTATGTGTTTTTTATTCTAACAAAAATACTAATATACTAATACTAATTCTAAAAAACTGGTTGTCATGTTGCCATTATATATTATTTGCTAAACGAAACCTAATACAAAGTCACCTCCAAAATAAATGCTTATATTTCCTTTCTTGTATTATTTTTCTTCACCAAGTCAGGCATTAAACAACAGTCTGTGCTGAGTACATATAAAAGCCAACAAAGGATGCTTGTGCTTGCTATATTTTTTATCTCATATATACATGTATCTCAGAAAACAACTAAAATAAGATTATGTACGCATATAATTGCCTGTTATTAATGAATCCTGTGGCAGTTATTGATTAAAAAATATTATCAAACAAGTTTAGTTCAGTATGTTGGCAGCACTTTATAACACTGTTCAATGAATCACATGTAAATATGCATAGATTAATGAGTAATACTATATTAACACCCAAGTCACCTAACTACTTATGAATGCTGGGTAATTATTCAGTTATTAATAATAAAGTAGTCATTTAATAGTTCATTATGAGCTACACAATAATTATATAGATGAAAGCTGTTTGCAAGTTATAGTACAATGTTTGGGTAGATATTTAAAGGCTCATATACTCTAAAACTACTCCAAGAACAAATTGAAGAATTCTAATTAGAATAGCACAATGGCACAGTGAGTATCGTTGCCAGTAGCTTGACTCAAAATCAAAATTGCCCCTTAGTGTAAACTTGTGTGATACACAGCAATGTATTGGTTTCCCATACAGGGTCTAGGCCAGTGTTCCCAGGACAGGCTCTAGGACCATGACCATGACCCTGACGAAGATAAAGTGGCTATGGAAGATGAATGAATGAAAAGTCCTAAATAATGTGTTCTACTTCCTTTTGTTCTGGACCACCAGAGGGGTTCCCTTCTAAAAAATAATGGAGTATTAGCAAATTCATCACCTTGTGAATGTGACCCCAAGTGAGTAGCCTATAAAAGGTCCCCACTACATCACACTTATACTCTTTCTCATTCTTGGTTTATCGAGGAGTTTATGAAATCTATTCAAAGTCACTAAGTATAGCCCTTTAATCCTTTGATTGCTAAAGCTTTTTTTGGTACCACTAAAAGGGGTTTCCAGATTTTTCCTGGGTAGAGGTGTTGGAGCATGTCTTTTGCCTTAAAGTCCAAAATAAGTGATAGAAAATGCAGAGAGGAAATGGGAAGAAATCTCAGCTGATCAGTCCCATTGAAGAGGAAGAGTGAGTGTATGTACAATGTTGGAACACAGTGTAGAAGATTTGGCAGTCAGAACAGACTACAGGCAAAGGCTGTTAGCAACAATGATGTACAGATCTCTGGGGAACTTTGATGTAGTATCACTTGCTGCATCTCATTATAGAAGCTTGAGGCCCAATTCTGCAGAGAGTTCTGGTTGCCTGCAATCAAGCCAGATTGCAATACTGCAGATGCTGCATACTGGTGTTAAGGATGTCTTGACCAATTTAAAGCTTGATCCTCCACCCAATATGCTTGGGCAGGTGCCTAATCCATTTGTAGAACATCTCCCCAAATAATTGACTAGACTATTCCCAAATATACCAATTTGAAGGAATGTATTGATTTCTTCAATACAGAGGTGCATACACTTTATCTTGCTTCTAAAAGAAAATAAGGCAAAAGAAATTCAGCAGATATCTCTTCCAGATGGAGCCTGGTAAACACATGTAGTGCTATCTTCCATTTGTACCTGGGCAGGTCTTTGGTCATAAAAAGCCATAAAATCATTTATCAGAAGTGCAAGGGATCCAAGCATCATCTGTGAAATGACACTGTAGCCAGTGGGATGGTACACCACTCTGCAACTGAAACATTGAAAATCAGAAACTACTGAGAATAGTGTCCATAGTGCATCATTTAAGTTTCACTGTCAGCCATGCCAAACACTGGGGTCAGGCCCATAGAAACCCAAGCCAGACCCAAACCAATAGGCTATAGTGACTGTGGAAGAGAAGTCATTACTGGAAAACAGGTGATAAAAATACTACACAGGCCAGGGAGAATAAAATATCTAGTTTCATAAAAGAGGTGAAATTTTAGACCTAAGTAACTTAAATGCATGCTGTGCATATCAGATGTAATGGGAGACAATTGCTCTCTAAACATATATGATTAGTTAACAGGTCTACCTTATGCACATTTCCACATTAAAATTTCTGTGGAGCACAGGCCCTACTGCAGGATTATCAACCACCAAGGCCTCACAAAATTATATATGATAATGAGGTGACCAAACAAGCTTTGTAAGTGAGCATATGCACACCTTCTGTCTTTGAAAACTGCATACTAACTGAGCAAATATAATCAGACATTAAATATGCTGTCTTAGCAAGTCTACACCTGGAAAGTCCACATGAAGGTGGTTTAGTTAATTTGGAACATCTATGTCTGATCTTTTTACAAACTCACTGGCCAATGTAGGTCAGAAACAGGGCAAAGGACGATGTTCCTGCACAAATGGCCAAATCTACAGCTATATGTCTCTCCACCCCTGTCACTGCTGTGGTTGTCACTGCAGTAGAATGCCTTATAATGTATTATGAACCCTTAGGATGACTTCATATATAAGTGGAGGACTGTTAAGCCACCTGGGTCACTCAGATTGACTAGAATGGCAATTGTGTGGTCATGATCATGAAGTGATCTTTGCTCTTGGTACTTGGCAAGGAAATGTGCAAATGGGAATTCTCCACTAGTTCTGAAAGAACCTATTATAAAAAGCCATGCCAGGTGTACTTCATAAATATTTATCTCTGTAACAGCACATGTCCAATATTTAATATTTAATAAGTGATGACGTAAATCGGATCTTGTTCATATGGACACAGAGTATGTACCCTGTGGTCTTTAATACTGAGATGTTCATTCTACATCTTTCCCATCCCACCCGTGTATAATTTTATTTTATATTCGAGGCCTCACAAATGACATTGTTAGATCCCTACCTTATCAGCCACTGGACCAATTTTCCCAGCAAACCAATCCCAATTCCCGACAATCCAAATTTGTCATTTGCTGTTGGCTTTGGTTATTTTTTTCACTCCTACAGTTTTTCTTTAAGTTTACATCTCTCAGTCGTGGAATGTTAGATCCTGCTGAGTGAATGAAACACATAAAGCTAAACTGTACCCTATGGGCGCTAAAAGGAAAACAATAGAACCTCTATTTCCACCTTACAATGGTGCCATAGCTGGAGGGGAGACTTGTACTCCTGATTACACAGCACAGCTTCACTTAACCCCACTAGAGACCCCCTGCTTTCCAAGAGATGGGCTTCTGGCAGGGAGGCCTCTTTGAATCCAAACACTACATATGAGCTCCTGTTGGTCCCTGAGGGCCTCTCTGCACGTCCAATCCCACTGTGCAACACATATGCCCCTCAAAAGCCTGAATTATAGCAGTCTGCTGATATGAACACTGTCCTCTATCTTGCTCTTGTTCCATTTCACACATGCATGGTTTAACCTTGAAGTAGTTTTGTTTGTGCCTGATTGGATCACTTTTTGAACTTAGCTTTGACATTGCTTCTACTTCTCTTTTGTCCTTTTGTTTGCTTGAACAACTGCAACTTGCTCAGATTATGTACTGATGGTTGATACAGTAAGTAAAGTATATGAGGTGAGAACATCACATCTGTACTTTCAGGGTGAGATAGAAAAGGATTCAAACCATTAGTTTGCCAGTTTGTCAAGCTGAATTTCACAGATTTTCTTTTCTATTTCCGCTTTTCCATCCAGAACTTAACTCCTGCATTTTAAAAGCAATCACTTGGCAGGTGGTCTGTTTCAAATGGCCACCTGCTAAAGGTCAGGTGTGCCTGAGTTTAGCCAGAAATTGTCATCTATGGGAGGAGAGGTTCAAGACTTTCTCCCGTTCAATCTTCTCTTAGCCCTATTCAGACAGGATTAAAATTACATTGGGACCTGGAGTAGTTCAGTGATTTACATGTGCTTCTCTGTGATTTTGATTATGCTCAGAATAGATATATCAGTATATTTCTTCCTCTTTCACTGAGCAAAATTACATGCCAAATCATCTATTGTTTTCCACCAGCTCTGTTGTCATCTGTTAATCTGTCATTCAAACTGGATATACACATCAGTCGATAATCTTCTAATCAGTCTAAATAAACAATAAAAAATAATCATAACAAATAAACCTCTATCTATCTATCTATCTATCTATCTATCTATCTATCTATCTATCTATCTATCTATCTATCTATCTATCTATCTATCTATCTATCTATCTATCTACCTAGAAAATATAATAGATAGATAGATAGTATGATAGAAATCAATGCATGGACACTTCTATTGCTGCATGTTCTCAAATCATTCAGTTAGATACTGTCAAATAAAATTATCTGGTTTTTAAAAAAACAAAACATGTAGTAGTAGTTATGTGCAAGTAGCAAAATGCACCACCAATGACTGCTGTCCAAATACGAGAGTTTTATCCTGAGGATACTTGCATATTATGGTTAGTTTCACAGATTGATACTAATCCTATGTGAATAAAGCTACTATCAGAAAAAAGGGCTTTGTAGTTATATTTCTGTTCCCCAATGTACAACCAATGTACTCTTTATACAAAACACATTCTCCTGAGAATGGCTCCAAAATGGCAAGGGTTTTGACTCTATATTGTACAATCTAGTACCTTTAAGTGCACATAACATCACTCTTGTTTCTCAGAATGTGCACTCAGCACATAATTGCCAATGTTTGAAGGAATTTGAAAGCAGTTTACCATGCCACTGCTCCTCTTTACATTAATACTCTATCAATATTTAATTATTTTTCCTCTTGACAGGACTAAACGTCAAGTGCAATTATTGGAGTGTATTTCTACTCAGGAAAAATATGCACACAGGTAATGTTGCAGCTTAGGCAAATGATGAAAATGCAAATTAAATGAATAAATAGCAATTGCTTTTAGACAATCCATATGGTAGGGCCTTTCAGTAGAATAGAATGGAATCTTTCAATGCAATCTTCTCTCTCTTTGTCAGGTAATTTTCAGACCTTCATAGTAGAAAGTGTCAAAGTTTCACCATGTAAAGGGTTTTCCCTAGATATTGAGGGAAGGACTTAGACAGATGCAGAAGGTGTGCAGTGAGATTTGGCTCCTCTGTTAATCCCAGACAGTGTATATTACTGACTGCGGAATGGGAGGATGGAGATAGAAAGAAGACTCTATGAATCACAGACTACAAAATCCTGTCAATGTCACTGTCATCATCCCCATGTGGCCTCCAAACTAACTAGGTTACCTTGGATCACTGACTCTACTTTCTTTTCTTCTTCTTTTTCTTTCCTTTTCTTACATATCTACACCAGGATGTCTAATAAGAGCAGACACTCCACCCACTCTGTCTCCCATGAAAACCTTCACCGATCCCCTTAGAAATGCGCACAGACACTTAGGGTACAGGAAGTTCATCTTATCTTAACGTTCCATTGTCATTATTTTTATCTGCATCAAATTAGAGTTCAGCAACATTTCACAATAGGCTTTTGTCTATGAATATAGATTGAGCTGAGACTGAGAAATGGTCCTTAGGGGGTATTTGCGCAAATAGGATATGAAAGCCCTTGTTATCAGCGCTGCAATGTTTTTCCAGATAAGAAACTAGATTGCTGCAGGGCTGATGTAAAAGGTTAGTGCATGTGCTATGCTATATAGACTTAATGTGTGGTATCAATGTACTATTGATCAAAGCTCAGTGGCATGGTCAAATTAACAAGAATAAGTTGGAGTGTTGAATCGGCAGGCATATAGTGTGTAAAAAGAAAAAATACCCCTCTATATAAATATGTGTGTGTGTGTTTATATCTTGCCAGGGCTGAATGTTAGAGCATCGGAATATCAGACAGTGTTGACCTGATATGGGCATTTGACTGGTCCTCAGCCAATAAAACTTATTATAAAAAGATAGAAGGTACTCATAAGGATAGTTAGACAAGTCTGTGTATGTGTGGGTGTGGTTGGGTGTCTACATTTTGGTACACTGACTCATAAAGATGTTCCTAAACCAAATCAGTCATAAGATTACTTTTAATCCTGGTGTTTCTCCTGGTCTCTGTGACTCTTCTGTAATTGCCTTGTCAGTATTTGTGGTTCTCCATAAACTATGGGCTGGTGGATGGGTTTCTGTATGCCCTGCCCTGGAAACAGATGTCTGAGTCAGTGGCCTCCATTAGGCTGGCTAGCACATGGGGATAACTCATTCCACCAGACCAGCCTCCGGATACCAAGTCCTCACATCTGTTAGGAGAGACAGAGTGAGACAGACGGAGAGAACAAGAGTAAGAAAGAGAGGGGAAGTTGGGAAGGTATAATGGTCTGGCATGTTGCCACGCTTCTCCTTTATCCCTTACTTACTTTGATAAATCCTCTGTGGTAGACATCAGTTAGACGCATCATTACTGTGCGTGCATGCTTTATTTTTTCCTTTTATTCACTGCTTTCTTAAATGGAGCATTCACGGGATCGGTGGGGATGGTTTCTAAATGATGTGTCTTTGTATGACATGGTGCATATAGAGAATAGATGCAGTGAAAAAAACCCATCAAGCTCTAAAACTATTAATTCACACTCTAAAATGATGTGGCTTTATCATCACTGTCAAACTGGCTAATCTTGCATGTTATAAAGACAATAGGATAACATTGCCAATTAAGTTCACTGAGTCTATTTGCTGTCCAGACACTGTCTAGGATGCCCTTTTGGCTGTTTTCCAAGACTTCCTTGTTCAGAGAGTGCTAATAAATGCAAGACAGGCCTCAGTGCAGATGTTCAGACAGTACCGTGGGACTGGGAGCATCACCTTGGCTCATCACCTCAGCCTCTAACAGTCTGCTCTGTCCACTAGAGGAGTCAAGCCTCAATCAACTGTGCTCTTTACTCTGAGCTGTGGCTCCATTTAATCTAATGTCTGACTCCTTCATTGAGACTGTGATTGGCTAAGGGGGTGGTTCTGGCTGTCATCTGAAGGCACAGATTGTGGCAGATTGAGGTGGCGTCATGCTACCTTGCCCCGCTGAGGTTGGCGTGCATGTCACAGACGCCGAGCCTGGCAGCCTAATCTGGCCCCGAAGACAATGTGCCTCTCTGAGAATGCTAATGAGAGAGGAACACCTGTTAGCCACAGACAGCCCCCACAGGGAGCCCTGGGACAGACAGAAAGACAGAGAAAGTGTGCTAGCCCTTTCTAGACTCTGGGCCATTTGTTCGCAACTCATTTGTTTTGTGCTGACACATTAGGATGATTGCAGCTCCGTGGGTCTAGAGGAGCAGTAGACAAGTTTGTTGCTTGCCTGATGGTAAAAAAAAATGGGATGAAGACTGTGTTTCTCATTCCGGTTGTGTCTGTCCAAAAAGTATTTCTAATTTCTGCTGGTAATATCGTAACTTCATGTAGCTGCAGCAGCAATAAAATCCTCTGACATTCCTGTATTCAGCTCAGACATATGCAGAATGCATACAGGTGTCCTATCTTCACATTTCATTGTGGATAGACATAGCCTGTGGATAGATGAAGTGGTGCAAACATTTCATTACAGACATGAAAGGTAGTAAATAAAAATTTAGCCACTGAAGTATTTCTAGCCAAGCAAACACATGGTCCATGCTCTTCTTCTAATAAGATACCTGTTGTCCTGCAAAATGCTGAATAAATCACACAACAGTCACATTTATGCTTTTGTATTTGTCAATTTACATTTGCCCTGCCACTGTTTATTTATTTATTATTACTTGACGGAATGCACTATCAGAATTGTATTGGATGATATCATCTGTCAGCATGATGAAACTGAAGGTACAATTGCCTGTTTCTTGGTTGTCCTATGTTTCCCCCTCAATCCAATCTCACCAACTTGTCAGATGCAGATGATAAGTTAAGTACCTTCATCTTTTCCAATTTTCCTTAGGCTTACTTGATTTCATCGGTTGAGAAAATATCGCATCACTCATGTATCCAAGGTGTGAAATCGTGGGATTGCTATTAGCCATGTCTGGATATGTATATGAACTTTTAATTTTCAAACTATCCCACACCTGTAAAGTCAACTATTCTGACATGCAGTCCACACATAGACCGTCATTTGGGTCTTAGACTCTTTATTAAACTATGCAGGCAGACTGTGTATTCAATGAGGTGTCATTTTTCTTTACCCCACTATCTGCTTCTTCCCTTTGCTCAGTTCACTCAATAGTACATTACAGTACAAATGAGGCAATTAATGGCAGTGGAGGCTCTCTTGTCCCCAGACATGGACCAGGGAGGGTTTGGGAGGAAGCTGTCAGTTAGACAGGTGCTGTGACGGGACATCATGGATCAACCAATTATCTTACTCTGGTCCTTCCATTTGTCTTCGTCACTTGAAAACCAAAGTAGGCTGCAGCCATTGTGCATGAAATACTCCTCTTATATAAAATATGATTGAACTGATTCTGTTAAGCCAAAATGAGAGTGTTTAACCATTTAAGAGGCTAAAACAAGAACGTTTAACAGATGCTGGCAAAATAGTAACGCTTTTTTCCATGATGTTGTTTGTCAGTTGCTGAAGTGACAGGAAGCTTTATGCCCCTAGAGAATAATACGATAATATGAACACTCCCACTACTCTTGTCTTATCCCAGACTTACATTCACACATTGCATTAATTTCCAGTTCTTATTTATATTTAATCCTTAAAAAAGTCTGTAAGAATGGTGTGATTTATGTATCACCCTCAAACTCAAATGTGTTTATTAAACAGACATGTATAATTAGCCTGTAGTGTGCATTCTTGTGATGTGTGGTGTAATGAGGACCCAGCTGTTGACAGATGTCTTCACAAAGATGGTGCAAGGCTGAGATTGATGACTCACTGACAGCTACTGCTCTCCATTCAGACTGACAAGAAAGCAGATCTAGTTGCCAATCTTAGCCTGACTGGCATAAAGAATGCATTACTTTCTCTTTTATCAAAAATACATCATCAATAGGACTCTTCAAACTTACTAATATGTCTCAACTTATATTCACATTGATTATGAAAATTGAGAGACTATGGACGAGACCCTCCAAGGTTTTATCTTGTTCCTCACACCACAGGACACATTGACACTGGTTATAAGATGTGCCTTAAACCAAAGGACTTCTTTAACTTGAAAATAAATTCAATAGCCCCCATATCACAGACTTATTTGATGAAATGAATAGCACCATGACATTATAATAATTTTCTTGCTATTTTAAAAGTTTTTATTCCCTAAATTTCCACCATCAATTATATATAGATGCAGGTTGACATATATGTCCAACTGTTGAATTATTGAGCTTTGGATTACATTCATTTAATTTAAAATATTAGTCAAATAAGCTAAGAACCATAAAAAAATTCAATAATAAATATAATGATGTAAATACTACTACTACTACTACTACTACTACTACTAATAATAATAATAATAATAATAAGAAGAAGAAGAAGAAGAATTATTATTATTATTATTATTATTATTATTATTATTATTATTATTATTATTATTATTATTATTATTATTATTATAACATGTAATGGCGAATTGTGATTTCCGCCACTGCAACAAAATTTAAAGAAAGTCTTAGTCTATATTCCTGAACCCTCACTGATAATCACTGTACTGAACAAGTAAGTATGCTATCTATCTATCTATCTATCTATCTATCTATCTATCTATCTATCTATCTATCTATCTATCTATCTATCTATCTATCTATCTATCTGTCTGTCTGTCTGTCTGTCTGTCTATCTATCTATCTATCTATCTATCTATCTATCTATCTGTCTATCTGTCTGTCTGTCTGTCTGTCTGTCTGTCTGTCTGTCTGTCTATCTATCTGTCTATCTGTCTGTCTGTCTGTCTGTCTGTCTGTCTGTCTGTCTGTCTATCTATCTATCTATCTATCTATCTATCTATCTATCTATCTATCTATCTATCTATCTATCTATCTATCTGTCTGTCTCTGTGTGTGTGTGTGTGTGTGTGTGTTGTGAATGGAAACTTGTAAAAGGTTTGACAGAAAATAGTAATTCTCATTTCCCTGGTTATTTATCTGTCTGCAATAAATTCACATCTTAAAACACAATTTGCCTTCCCCCAAACCAACAAAGGCAATCTCTATGTATAAAAATTGGTCTTTATCAGGATATGGGTGTTTTCAAAAAAAATAAAAAATTGCAAGCATTTGTGTATGCATCATATCTTCCATGCTTTTGCAAGAGGAGTCATCACAAACATTGAAAGCCTCTTAATCTTACTGGCAATATGAGCCAACCTTTTCCCATATGATCAATTTGTCAGAGTGCCAGTAAAGGGAGGGCACCTTGGGGCTGACTGCTGGTCATTTCTCTGTCTCTGACAGACTTCTCATCGGACCGGAGAGAAACAAATGTGTTCCACTCAGCTAGCACCTTTCCACAACCCTGTCAGCACTGCTCATTAGTCAAACACTGCTTCCCAGAAAATATGACACGGATCGCTTCTGCCATGTCTGTGGTCAAAACCTCGCTCACAGAGCTGGCCGGGTTTGGCAGTGCTCTTATACAAACTGTTCTCTGTAGACTCTGCAGGAGTTTTGAGAAATAGCTAAAAAAGTGGCTCATGAATCAAAATTCATGCTGAGAACTTAAGTCTCTAGGCGTTTTCTAGATGTATAATGTAGGTAAATAGGGAGTGACATTATTTCATCAGTTGGCCTGGCTCCAAGCTGCATGTGTTAGGAGAGACAAACTGATCAATCATTTCTATTGATTTTTCTGACATTTTTTCACAGGTGTACTTGGTATGTGTGAGTTTATCATGATTTAATAAAAAAAATTGCAGCAGGTCATGATGTCATATATTGATAAAAAGTTCTCTGATGTATATTTTATGTATATGTATATTTTAAATGCTTAATATTATGCAACTGTATTATATTCCATGCAACTTATCTTGTAAAATTGTCTTCTTTGAAATGCAAATTTTTACATATGTTACCTGTATTAGCAGCCAAAGAGCAGCTTGTTTCTGTCTTTTTAGACAAATAAGCACTGCATTGGTTGTAGTGAATGCATATGAATATCACCTCCTATAGCCCTGATGTTAATAAGAAGTATAGAACACAGGATTTTGGTAGCTGCAAGCTCTTTAATCTGGTGAGATATGAGCTTTACCTAAACATTTGAATTATATCTATAAAGTGCCAAAGTACTTGCAGGCTTTGCACATCTTGACTTGGTATGCATTTGTGCAATTGATGTAATTCTGGCATAAGTATATGGGGTGAAGGTGGTATTAACTGCTGAGCACAGCTTAAATATTAATATGTATAGTATGCCTACAGGCTGCAATTTAATATGTGCAATGCTACATTATTGTTATGCACCATAACCTTACGCTATGTATTGTATTTTTTATTATATTAACTTCTAGACGCAGAATAAAAAACACTCTTCCTGCAAAATACACAACATTACTTCTCCACTGTGCTTTTCAATTATTTCCAATTTTTATAAAAAAAACTTCACAAAACAAATAGCCTGGACTAGTGGTAATAATATTACGTGTAAAAAAATGCTGGAAAATTATATATCTAGCATTTTACTTATTAATTATAAACTATCCAGCAGATGTATTTTTTCCACAGTGCATTATTTCATTATATACTAATCCTCATCTAAATCTATTAAAAAAAGAATTGAGGGGTGTCAGACAAATTACTGAAATTAAGATAAATGATCCTTATTATTATTATTATTATTATTATTATTATTATTATTATTATTATTATTATTATTATTTAAACAATTTAAATGATTCTATATCAATTTTAAATTATTTAAAAGTTACATGCATGTAAATATATAAATAAGGGCGGTGGTAGCTCAAGTGGTTAACGCTCTGGGTCGGGGTTCAAGCTGCCACCTCTGGGCCCTCGAGCATGGCCCTTAACCCCTCCTTGCTCCATGGGCACTACATCATGGCTGACCCTGCGCTCTGACCCCAACCCTCCAAGGATGGGATATGTGAAGAGAGAATTTCACTGTGCAGTAATGTATATGTGACCAATAAAGACAACTTAACTTTAATAATAATATATATATATATATATATATTATATATATATATATATATATATATATATATATATATATATTTTCACAAAAGGAGGAGGCAGATAGAGGTGCTTGGTCTACCTACAAAAATAAATAAAGAAATAAATAAAGACAGATATATTGGTATATTGGTGTTAATTGAGTTGCTATCATCCATAGACACCACACTCAGCCTAGTAATGAATACTTAGTGCTTCAAGTCAGGAATTATTTGGGTGTCTGTACAGGCTCTGTTGCACATTGCCAAGAGTGTCACAGTGCTGCAGACCAAGTGCTGTTTTGTTAATAGCAGTGAATCAGCGAGGCAGCACCAAGCCTCTAACTGCTTATCAAGGCCAGTGTCAGTGCCAGCACAGCAGCTGCTGAACACTAATGCACAGACTTCTTGCGAAACATGGACAGGTCACGTGATGATCCTGACACCAACTGTGAAGCTAAGCGTATGTAGAACGGTACATCAGAGCCACAGTGAGGCGTCTACTCTAGCAATTAAATGCAAAATTTCTCTAATGCCCGTTAATTAAAATTGAGTTACTTGCTGGAAATTTGTCTCAGATCTGTTCATAGGGTGTTTACTCCAGTACATACTCTGGGCACAGAGAAATCGTGTTCCACTGGGTTTTTCTGTCTGAGGTAGGAGATGTGGAGGTTCTGTGGGCTTTGCTGTTGATTCAGCACTGTCTCGAGCATTGCTTTCTACTTTGGTGTAATGAGAGCACAGGAGACGGACGGTGCAGAAAGGAAAGATGAAACCGGACCTATAAAACCAGCCAATTTATTTGTCTTCTCTGAAAAAAAAAATCAAGTGGAAGGTACTGTATGTGAACTGTTAGAGAAAACTTTTGGGTAGATTGTAGCTTACAGAAAGACAAATGTGGAGAAGTGTATAGCTTGGAGGTTTAATATCTGAAGTGTATTGGACAAACAGACAAAAAAATACAGTATATATGTACTGTTATGTATAATTTCCCTTCTCCAAAATATGATACGAATGCACAGATTAGTTTTTGGGTAAGCAAATCATATCATGCTTTACTATAACCATGAAGTTTAACAAATTTGGACATATCAGTCTTTGTCCCTTACTCACACACAAATATGCACATTACACACAACAGCAGCAGTTCTAAGCCAGAGGAATTCATGAGCAAATGTACATTATGCAGCCCAAAATGCTGACACACCAGACTAATTGGAGCTGGCTTTGCGCATTACTGATTTCTATCAGAAAAATGCACAACTGAATCCGGAAGATAACCTCAACCACTGTGTTAATGGACCAAGTAACAGTTACCAAGGCTAGGGCATCAGCTAGTGCTGATTCCTTTCAAGGTAAAGAGATACAAACAGTTATAGAAAAGAGAAAAAAGAGAGGGAGTTAATCAGCTGTTTTCATTTCTAGCTAAATATATGCATGAATCTTTTTTTAATGTAAATGACCTGCAGGCACAATTAACACTGACACAGATAATCACATGTGTGTTCATGACAAATTGCATGAACACTTATTCCAAATGCATCTTGTGTTTATGCTCTAGCTTTTAATACAATGTATGCAGGTCTACACTACAGCACATGCTCATTATCAGCTTGAGAAAGACTTGTAAGCATCATCCAGCTCTCTACTCTGCTCAAGTGTTTCTGACTTTGTTGGGAGGTAAAGGCTCAGTGGGCTTGTCATTTGATTAAATTTCTGTTGACCTAAGCACACGACGCAACACCTACCAATACAAGACCAGATTGGGGTTGTCATATTTATTGTATAATCTGATGAATGGGAGTGCTGTGACACAATACAGCTCAAATCCAATCTTCCTCAGAATGCTACAGCTCAGGCTCTGAAGGGAACCAGGTGGGAAACTTCATAAGCAAGCACAGCTGAATAGTACAGGATATGAAAGCTGGAAACATAGTCAGAGCAAACAAAACTGAAAATGACAAAATTTTCTTGAACATATTTAAAATAAAAAAATGTTACATTTTTTTAAAATATATTAATCCTTTAGAAGATGTATCGCTTAATGGTTTCACTGTCCTGTAGAAGCCCCTGAGTTACACCCAGACTTGGAACCTTGCCCAGATGAGGTTTTATCATTAGAAATGATGTGTTGAGCACTACTTTACTTTGATGAAAATAGATGCAGCTGAGTCCAGCAATAAAGGAAATAATGAGAGCAGGTATGAATGGGTTGTAACACACTGAGCGTTTTTCTTTCTCCAGTGTGGTTTATGGGTTAGCCAAGCCGGAACGTTGCTCTATGGCTTTCACATTCACCATATTTTCTTCCTTTTAATCCAATCTCTTCCTCTTGTTCTCTGATTGTGTCCCTTTCACCGAATGCCCCATGACATGCAGGCCTGTGGGCTTTGAAATATCCATACTTCAACAAATGGATCCACTTTGAATGCTGCAGGGGCATTTAATATCGCACTAAGTACAAAGAGATCAAAGAGATGTAAAAAATGAAGAAAAAGAATGTTCTCCTTTAAATACCCATGTCATAGAGCCAGGAAAGTCCATTATGTATTACTGAGATCATTAATTTCTTCCAAAAAATATCTCCTTGGGTGAGAATTTTTCTCATGCGGTGCACTTGAGAGTCTCCCTCTCTCTTCCTCTCTCTCCCTGCTAGTTCCAGTGCCTTGGGTGACATAGCTTTCATATTTTAGCTCTCCTGGGAGTGCACAGCTATGAGCTATAGACGTATATTTAAATTTATCTCCACACTGGTGCCATGATGGAGTCACTTATTGATGCCGGAGTAGCTTTTTCCCCCTTTTTTCCTTTTAGGATACTACTCTTTACCGTGTTCCTTGTCTCTAGTTAGTGAAATCTAACCTTTAGATGTCACTTTTCGATGCTTTCAGACTGAGAATGTTTTTAGCTGTTCTATATGCGGCGCCGCTAATAATTCTATAAAAAACCCAGGAACGTTTTTGCAGGAGGTCGTCTTTCTTCTGCAAATAGACATTTCAACATTTTTGCACAAATATTTCCACATCAACCACTATAACATATTTTGACTAAATCTAGAGTACGATATATTCAACCCATTTACGAGTCATTAAGTAGATCAGTGTATTCAACTTCTCTTGTCTTGTCCACGACTCTACTTTCCCACTTTCTCAGTAATTAGCAATTACTGACCCATTTTATCTGTGGTTTTGATATTAGCAGAAGAAATTTCCCTTGCCGATTGTCATCCTAATAGACTTTGATGACAAGGTCTTTGAAGAATTTATCAAAGTACCACGCCTTTGATGGCTATGTTTTCTTTGGATGAGAAAGCAAGAATCAGGAAACAAGAATCTCATCTTTTTTGGAAATGTTCTACTTCCCTTCCATTTTTATTTATTTATTTATTTATTACATTAAACAAACATGCGTGATGTCACACATTTCACTATAGTCAGTAAAATCATAGGTCTGACACCCCTAAATGACCATTCAAGGCACATTAGATACAACATTTTTTCATGTCAGTACTTTTTCTTATAGCTTTCTGATAATTCACATCTATTTGAATGTCTTCTCTTAACCTGCATCAATAAACTTTTGCTCACTGGCAAACATTGCAATACCCGTACTATAAGGCTTAAGCTCTGCCTAATTGGCACTTTCACATTATGTCACATATTCCTGAAAGCCTAGTGCACTGATATACACTATATTTATATCCCATAAGTAAGTGGACAACTGATCAATCACACCCATATGTGCTTGTTGAGCATACCATCAAACATTTAGTCACTCTGTGCTGTTATAATAACTTTTCTCTGAAAGCTTTCCACTTGATTTTGGAGTGTGGCTGTGTGGATTTGTGCTCATTCAACATCAACTGTGTTAGTGAGATCAGATAGTGATGTTGGGTGAGAAGGCCTGGTATTCAATCAATGTGTTTTAGTTCATCCCAAAAATGTTCAGTGGGGTTGAGGTCAGTGCTCTGCACAGGCCAGTTGAGTTCTTCCACACCAATCTTGGAAAACCATATCTTCATGGACTTTGCTTTGTATACATGGGTTTTGTAATGCTGGAACATGCTTGGACCCCTTAGCTCAATGAAAGGGTACATTTTTAATGTTATGGCATGCAAAGACATTCTAGACATTTCTGTGCTTCAAACTTTGTTGCAAGAGTCTTTGAAAGGCCCATATATGGTGTGATCAGGTCAAGTGTCCACATACTTTTGGCATAGAGTTAATATGTCAGTTTATCTGTCATGATAAATACGCATTGTGAACCACACAAACAACAACAAAAAAACGTTGAACCACACATGAAAGAGTGTTTCTAAAAAACATCCTTTTGTATTTTCTATTCATCCTTTTCAAAGATAAAAGATTTAGATTTTATATAAAAAAATTATATACAGTATTCTGTTTATAAATAAATAAATAAATAATATTAATCAATAAATTATATTGCAACAAACCTCCAACATTCCAATAGAAGATCTACAGTACTGGTAAGGCTGTGAAATTCATTCATTCATTGTCTACCGCTTAGCCGAACTATTCTCGGGTCACAGGGAGCCTGTGCCTATTTCAGGTGTCATTGGGCATCAAGGCAGGATACACCCTGGATGGAGTGCCAACCCATCGCAGGGCACACACACACACACACACACACTCTCATTTACTCACACAATCACACACACTGCGGGCAATTTAGAGACGCCAATCAACCTACCATGCATGTCTTTGGATTGGGGGAGGAAACTGGAGTACCCAGAGGAAACCCCCGAGGCACGGGGAGAACATGCAAACTCCATACACACATGGCAGAGGTGGGAATCAAACTCCCAACCCTGGAGGTGTGAGGCAAACGTGCTAACCACTAAGCCACCGTGCCCCCCTGTGAAATTTGTTGTTTTAATTCATTTTAATTATTGTTTTAATTGCTTTAAAATACCTCTTAAAAAGATCCTACTCTCCTGTAGTGTCTAGCCTCTAGAGAATATCTAAGAAAAAAAGCTTTTAATTGCCGTTATGAAACATGATTTTTGCATGTATGAGCTAGTGGGATGATCCAGACATCCTGAATTATCAAATACAGTACACTGACTTAAAAGAGAGGCCCTTCTTTTAAGATGTGCCAAGTCAAGAGAGGCTAAGATTGTTTGATCAATAATGCAAACCTCAAGATCACATGGCTCTCTGCTGCAGTTTTGTGATTGTCCTTCAGGTGGCATTGAAGATGAAAACAGGGGTTGGAAAGCATGTATGCTTACACGGGCAAATGACTGTCCTTTGTAGAATGTTCTATGTAGTTGAAGTGTGTGTGTGTGTGTGTGTGTGTGTGTGTGTGTGTTTTTCAAAAAGCCTGAACTCTTCCTTCCAACTGGCTCTTGATATATTTACATGTTTGGCACGCTGCAGGACTGCTCTGTGTCTATGTGTGCACAGTTGCTAATTGATATCCACGAGTGGGCCATGTGGGTGTGTTGTCTCCCTGAATATCTCTGTATTTATTGGCAGGAGGTTGCCTTTCATTCAGTGACAAGCCCAGCTCAATACCTCACTAATCCCAATGGACAGAGCTGACTTCCGCTTCACACCTATTTTAATAATAAGCTCTGACTATATACTCACCCTCTCTGTTACCCTGTAAGGTGAGTATAAGTATAAGGTGAAAACATGATATGCTGATAGAGCATGCAGGCATAATTCTATTGGAGAAATTGTTGCCAACTAATTATAGGCCACTTTGTTACTGTGTGAAAACTTATCTCACACAGTTGCTGTGTTTGCTAGAATCTCTTGCCAAGATATAATGTGGGCCTGTGTGAGCAGGAGAGAGAAGGAGATCAAGTCTAGACATCGATGCATACAGAGAGATAGAAATAGAGAGAATGAGACAGACGGACAGACAGACAGAACAAATAGAAAAGTGAGAAAACTAGACAAATCGAGAACGAGGCCTTAAATACTAAGTTGTTCACACCAATTGATAGAAACCACAAGGCCACATTAGTGCAAAAAACCTGGGTGTTGCATATGAAAATTGAGCTCCAGTTAAAATGTGTAGATAATCATGTACCAAAGCAACACAAGGTGTGCATCTCCACCTCATAAATATGCAGTTGAGGTAGGATTGTGTGAAAAAAAGTGGTATAAAGATGGGAAAATCACCTGATTACACATTCCATTTGATGAAGTAAACTTTGGGCAATTAGTGACATCCATTTTTACATTTGATTCTGTTCACCTTTCCAACACCAGGTGTAAATTAATGTTATATGTGCAGAGAAAATGTGTAAAACTGTTTGAGGCTCTAAGCAAACAATGTGTTTCTATACACCTTGTCACACAGATCTGGCAACCCTGGTCTTGGCACAGAAGCTATGAACAAGCCATTTCCTCACCTCTCTCAAAGAAAGTCAATGAATTAAATATGTGAAATTGCTAATTTGTAGGAGCCAAAGGCAACCAAAAGGAACTAAATACTGTTTAATTACACACTTTTATATGAATTAGCTTATTCTGTACACAGCAGTCTTTTCATTAGAGTACTGGGAATCTAGAACACATAACAATGCCCTTTACACCATTTACTTGTTCTTGTTCATTTAATAAGATCTTCATTCATTAATTGTTTCTTTGTTACTAAACTTTGTATATTGACCCATGCTGTTTAAGACTCTGTGGTTGATCATTCTGAACTATTTTACAGCACAATGGTAGTCTCATGCACAGATACTTTGTATCTCACCTCTTCACCTATGTGCATCTTGACACAGAGAGAGAAAAGGTGAGAGACAAAAGGTTATAGATGCAAGGCAGATGTGGTGAAAGAGACAGAGGAGAAGCTTAGAGTGACCCCACTGGGAGCAGTAATGAGTATGTAGCAGAGGTATCCTAAGGCAGCAAGTGCAGCTGAAATGGCAGCAGGAGACTTCAGTCCTTCTCGCTAACATACATATGACCAAGCTTCCAATCCTCACTGCTATGCCTCTGCTCCTGATTGAGACAGCCATTCAGCAGTGATATGCAGAGGAAACCTATGCTTTTGTTCCTTTCGTCTTTCTTGGGATCTTTGTAAACTACTTTCCTGTCATGCCAACCTACTTATAATATACATTATAACCAATTGTAAACAAGATGAGATAAAAAAAAAAGAGCAACCTATATTTTATGAATCACGATTTAACATTGTTTTCATTTCTGACTATAGAGAGAAGTTCATGACATTCTGTCCCTATAGAACCTCAATAGCCTCTAACTAGGATCATAATTGTGAATTGCTCTCTCTCTCTCTCTCTCTCTCTCTCTCTCTCTCTCTCTCTCTCTCTCTCTCTCTCTCTCTCTCTCTCTTTAATAGAGATGCTTGTTCTTGAAGCATTTGCCTCTCAGGTGCTGCAGGGTTTATTATTGCCTGTTAACTTTATTTCTCTACTTATTACTTGTACTTGTTGCTATATATGTACAGCAGCATTGCACATCACTTGACATCAAATTGCTGTATTTATTTTACTTAACGCTCTCTAGACACATTCTCTCGTATACTATACAATGCATTTAATTATAAGAGAGGTAAGGTTTAACTGTTGTTTTGTCAGATAATGTATTCCGATCTCAAGGCTAAGTACGTATGGCAGATATGCTCTAAAGCTTGCTGGATCACTGAAATTTTCATTTTATTTATTAATGCTTCATTGAACTAAACTATATTTTTTCTCATGTCGTTATCCATTTTGTAAATGTTCTTTTATCTTTAGCACTATTGCTCCTGTCAGAATATCAGGTCCTTTTGAGGCAGTCTGCATATTATTATGGGAAAATATTAATGATCCATGGCACAGCTGTGACTGACAGCTTCAGACACACAGGCATAAAACTTCCTGCTTGAAGCTCACCTTCTGGTTTTAGATAGGGTATTTATTTGGATTAGAAGATTAGACTCCTCATAACATGAATTAATAACGCCTAATTGGAAGTTAGATCTTAAGTTTTTCTTCCCACTGTGGGGTCTGTTGTAGATTTTAGACAAATGCAAGGAAACAGCTGCAATAGACTATCCATGTAGACACATCATTTATGCCTTCTCTCTCCGGTTATCATTTGCCAGGACTTGCCTTGCCATGACCGCTGGCTCCCTACTGAGACCCCATCATGCTCCAAGTTAGCATTTCCCACCCTTCTCCACACTCTTCCCAGGGTTCCAGCTCACACTTAATAATTCATGTTCCTTCTTGCTGAACAGACTGCTGCCCCACTGAGAGATCACATGTCCTCCACTCCCCACTTTTTCTAGACCCTCAGCAAATCTATTCCCACCCCAGCTGTGTGCCCCAGGCCTGTGTCCTCCTTCCATGAAGCACCCCAAAGCCTATCCAGCTGAGCCTGTACACCAGCCCACCCCCTTCTTCAACCTTGATGTCGTAAAAGAAGCCGCATTAGAAAGCAAATAGATCATGTCAAATTTAGCCTTTTGTTGCACCTTAATGGGAGATCATTAACAGACACCGACAGAAGGATGACTTCCCATGGATTACCCTAATCTGATACCTTAGACTGTGGGATGGGCTGAATATAATTTGAGTTCTTTTCACTCCCTCATTCCTGTCTTCAATCTTGTCTGATTTAACCACGCTTGAGAGATTTGGCCTGCTAGCATTCAATGACTCAGGATAAAAACAGTTTCAAATTCCATGGATTACATTCAGTGAAATTGAAAGTGAAGCTCATTTCTTGGAGCACTCCTAGCTGATGTCCCACATGGCTTGATGTGCACAATTTCTGCTTGAGTCATGGTGATGCCTTTTACTTGTGCTCATAGGCTAAAATCACCTTACAACCACTTTCGGAGAGAGGCTCCTATTCTGAGAGAAAGCTTTGAGAGTCCAAGAAACCGACATCTGACATTTTGGATTGTATTTTATTTTTTCACTGTATTTTATTTCAACCTGATACAATGCATTTCCAGACAGTGGGCTATATTCTATATTATAATGTTAGAACTAAATTTTAAATTAAAGGCTAATAATACTTAAAATGATCATTTATAGGCATATGGGCTAATGAAGCACAGGAACCATAGTTAAAAATGTTCCATTTTAGTTTCATTTGTTAGGGTGATGTCTGCTGCCAGATGGTATAATGAAGGCTAGCATATGTGATGCAAAATATGTAGGTAGGTATGACAGTTCTCCATTCTGCCTCCAACTGATTGAACCCTCAATTAGTGAAAGAGAGACACTCTCTTTATGATGTTGTATTTTGCCTGATATATTAATTGTGTAGTAACTGCCTGCCTCTTTGCTGAGACTGAAGATGCAGTGCAGCATTGCCTATGACATTTCCTCACCTTGTATCAGACCTGCTTTGTCATTACCTGCTTTCACTGTAGCGTGCACATTTACTCACATCATTCCAGTTGTAATGGGATTGCCTTGACTTGCCAATTCTTACCAGCTCTTCTGTTGAATTGAGGGTGTAATTAGGTAACTCAGTGAAGATTCGTTCACATTTTTATAAAGCTGACTTAAGCCTTTGAAGTACAGCCATGTATAAAATCACTTGATCTTTATATTTTTTGTTCATAACTTATTATTAGTATTAGATTTTTTTTTAGTTGTGCATGTCATACATTTTTAACCGAGTCTTTGATGCATTGGATGGATGATGCATTGCCTCTGCAACATCAAAGAAGCTCTTTGCTCTTAATATAAGCTGCCCTTAATGCAAGGCATCTCTTCAGATTGCTGCTCTCTGAAACACTCAGAAATCCATTTGCCTTGCAGCTATTTGTTTCCTAGCTCCTTTTCACTCGTCTCCCGTTTTTCCAGGAACATTTAGTACATTTACACTCTCAGTAGAAAAAGAAAATAATGAGCACCCCTATACTTGACAGACAAGATCCTCTTCCAAAAGGGCTATATTTAACATTTTACATATGTAAATTTCTGCTCAGGTATTGAGGAAAAAGTAATGGAAGGGTGCCACAGCAGCTTGTTTGTCTTTTTAATTTTGTTAATTTTAAATAAATGTGTCTAAAATTAACAAACACTTAGAAATGAACAACTTAGACCTGAACTCATGTGTGAAGATTTATAAGATGAATGCATGCATAGATATTGATAATTCTCTACAGAAATTAAAATGTAGCAGCATGTCAATCAGAAAATTCAGAAATTTTATTAATAAAAAATTCAAGTTAAGTATCTAGACAAACTAAATGTAATGTGGACAGTACATGTGCATGCATTGTTGTTTCTTCAGATGATGTTACAGGAACAATCCTTGTATATGGATTTATTTTTTTTTTTTTACAATGTAGTTGTAACAAGTGATTGATGTCTTTTCATGAGTTAGCTATTTGCAGTTGTAAGATAGTGACTGCCTGGCTTCATACCTTTATTGAGCTTTAATTTGTTTGGCTAGGGAAAGAGCATTTAATGTTCTCTCACAGATTCATAAAGATGGTTTATTGGCAGATTGTGATATATCATGTCTCCCTTACTTATATGATCGGCAGTCATTTAAATCACTTATAATGCACTGTATGGCTGCAGCTAACAGGTTTATGTTTTAGTTCTTTTATTAAAGTCTATTATATTCATGGAATATACTTTATATCTGGAACAAAGTGGAATAATCCTTCAATCACAAGTTCATTTTGGATCCATTCTCTTAGTTCACAGTTTGTCATGTTTAGGATGCCACTGACATTATAAGCCCTCATTGCCATCTCTTTTCCCAAGACTATTTTAATGCATAAGTCCACTTCCATATGGAGGGCAGCTGAACTGGCTATGTTTTTTCAGTAGTGTGACTTTTACCCTGTCCTCTTTCCCTGTGTCCTTTTGGCAGAATGAACCAAGACGTCCCCCTCTCAGCAGGCCCAGCTGTGCCCTGACAAATGCCCTGGGGGCATGGGCCAAAATGTGCTATCCTCCTAATTACAGCAGAATGGCGTGTGTCTAGCACAATATCACCATCTGATGCAGCTCTCTGTCCTTCTGACATGTGTGAAGAGATTGTGAGCTGTCCTTTAGGCCTTGTCCACATATTTGGTTGCCAGGTTAAATTGTGACTCTGGTCGAGTTTTGTCAAAGTTCAGGAAGTTGTCTGGCCCACAGCACAATGGCACTGTAGACACTGCATCTGGAATTGTGCATCCAAATGGCTTTTAGTGTCCAGTAGTCATTGCTTTTTATTTTTTCAGTCATCTAACAGATTCATACTAGAATAAAAATGCGAGGATTTTATTACAGCATTGGGTCGATAGTGATAGTAACATAATTACTGCAGATAAAAGCATGTTTTGACAACATAAATTTGTAACCTTCTGTTTAAATCTTAGTAGCACATGTGCCATTAAACACAGCTGAAAAACAGGCTTGAATCATTCCATCATTCACTCATCATTCACATCATCTTTCTGTCACACACTACAGCTACATGTGGATTTAAAGGATTTAAAGAGATAAAAACTGGGCTTAAGTCAGAACACAACCAGCAAATTCATAAACATTGTTCATAGCAAGAACAGTGCAGAAGTAAGAAACAAATAAACTAGTCAATACATATGATTTCTCAGTGGCAAAAAAAAATCAATGGCAATATCTTCATAGATGAGTCTTGATGTTTCAGGTAAACAGTGAGTTTATTCCAGGGTCCAACTGAAAAATTTAGAAGCAGGAAATAAAATGTTTGTGTTTCAGTTAAAACAGCTGGATGTAAGAGTTTAAAATGTTGCCCTCTCTGGTAGAAAAATGCTATTACAAGCTACTTGCAAAAGAACATCTTGAAACATGGGCTGCACTGTGACCTTCATCCTCCGTGCTGATTTATCTTATGGTTGTGTGTGCCCATCCCCATTCAATGATAAGTCAAGGTTGTGTATTATACAGGATACTGTGCACAAGTACTATGCCTTCATAGGAAGGACACCACACTATTTAGTGCAATAGTATGTGCCCCCAGAATTTGCAGTTCTGAGCATATGAATATCCTGCAGCTGTTATGATACTTTTGGGGTTATGATACCGTTTACTTACCAATTCCAAACTCAACATCTCTATAACAGCACTGACTGTGAATTTCTATTATAGAGCTGTCATAGTGACTCACAGAAGCTGATCATATTTATAGAGTTTGTTGTCCCCTGGCTCCAACAAAAGACCAAAAGAGAAAAATTCAACGCACTGACGCTTTCCGTATTATGGGGCAATGTTTTCATATTGATTAACATAGTGACTCATTACCTGGACAAGCACAGCAGTAAATCAGTGTACATGTCTTGTTATGTGACCTTTAAGAAAGCTCCTGGATATTAAAAATTTACATATACATATAATTCACATATTACCGATATGTGTATAATTTATCAGTGTTGGAGATGTTGAATGAACAAGAGCTTTTGGCAGAATTTTGCAGAAAAAATGATAGTTATGTTAGGGAGCGCAGTGGCCTGGTGGTTAGTGTGTTTGCCTAACAAGTCCAGGGTTGGGGGTTTAATTCTTGCCTCCATCATGTGTGTGGAGCTTGCATGTTCACCTTGTGCATCAGGGGTTTCCTCCAGGTACATCAGTTTCTTCTTACAGTCGAAAGATAAGAATTGTAGGCATTCTGTCTAGGGTGTACCCTGCCTTCTGCTCTGAGTCTCCTGGGATAGGCTCAAGGCTCACTGCAAGCCAGTAGTATGGGTGGTGTAGAGAATAAAGAAAGGATGGATGGATATTCTTTAGTGAGACAGAAATGTTACGCATGTGATATTTTTGTCATGTCATAAACACAACATGACAGATGTTATGTGCTGTCATGAACTGCCATGAGAGTTTATGTCAATTAATAATGGTGCTAATTTACCATTACTAGTATCATGGTAGCTTTTGCTAATTCATATTGTATATATTTTACAAGAGATTTTGACATGCTCAGTCTGTTCTGCCCAATCGACAACCATATAGACTTGTAGCACAGACTGTTAACAGTTTACAACTCATAAAGATACTGATTGGCCTCCTTTTCACTGTGGTTTGCATGCCAGAGGAACTCAATTGCTTTGTTTACACCAGTGAGCAGCTGCTCTCGCTGTGGAAATCAACAGTGTCCTTAGGCAAGCGACTAGAAAGTCCTGTGGAACTTAGGAAGTCATACAAGAACTATAGGACTGGAGTAAGCATCGGTACAGAAAGATAACTCTGCATCACCCTCTTTTATGATGGGCAATGTAAGATCTGTCGCCAACAAAATCGAAACTTTAACAGCTTTGTCATGGAGCCAGCAGTACAGTATTATGAGCTTTATCTAAACCAAACTAAACTAAACTGATTTCCGATGCTAATGTTAATATTGTAAGCTTTCATTTCATGAGTGCATATTGTAACAATGGAGAAAAGAAGTAATAGAAGAAAGGAGAGGTACTGGCAATGTTTGTAAACAACAGATGGTGTGATCCTGTCATGTCACTTTAAAGGAACAACTGGGCACTCCAGACATTGAGATACTTGCAGTTACCTTAAGGCCATACTGCCTGCCCATGTTATCACAATGGTAGTGTACGCCTTGCCATCTGCCAACATGGTCTCCATATGTCTCATCATTCACAATGTGACTGACGGACTGCAGACTTGGCATCCACTACTCTGCTTGTGATCTCAAGATTTTAATCATGACAACCTTTCCTGAACTCTACCCACAATTCTCTTTGACTCTAACTTTGTGCACCCCTTACCTTTCTGTACAAACTTTCAGTACTTAGACAACCAGTAGCCACAAAGTTGGTCAGGAGGTGGTGTTTGGAAGCTATGGATTTCTTGTGAGCTACTTACTAAAACTGTCTGGAGCGTTCTGTTACAGCCATTGTTTATTATTTGTCCTGTCCATGTGCTGTATTTATGTCTATGCCAGTGTGGAGGGAGGTGTCTTTTCTTTCAGGTTCCACCCATTGCTACATACCTTCCTCTTAACTTGCTTTCTCATTGGTTGATTGAGGCTTCCATATTTCTATTTAATCACTCACCATGCTACATACATATGCAGTGCATCCTTGCTTTGTCACAACTGTGTTGTTGTATTGTGTGTTGTGTTGTTTCTCACTGATTATTGCCAGTGTTGTTCCCTCTGATTCAGTCTTGACATGTGTTTTGCATTTAATGACCTTTAATTGTTTTTGTATATAGCCTTATACTGCATTAGACATACACACATAGTAAATGGTATTAGCAGTTTTAAAAACTTCTTATTAATTTGTCAGATTTAACAAATCTAGGGAACAAATTTAACAAATTTAGGGAACTAAAAAATTTGAGTTTTGATAGGTTAGTTCATCTTTTTGGTATTTTGGTTTGTTTGTTTAGTATGTTAGCCTGCTTGGCTTCTATAGACAATGTCCACTACTTGTCTAGATCCACAAAGCATACATGATTAAATTATACACGCATTTTATACCAGATAGTTAGCGGTATCACTGAATATATCAACTTCAGTGGGGATATATTCAGCTGTGCCATATATGGCTTTGCCCTGCTTCCCAGACAACAAAATCTGAGTCACAAGGGAATGAAAGTTCTTCTGAGCGAGATGACATGGGCCTTCAGATATGCCACTAGAGATAAAGTGAAATGATTGCAAAAGGAGATGAAGGTCACAACCAAAGAGTGCAAGGAGGTGTACAGGAAGAAAATGGAGAACAATCTACAGATGTGCAAGGTTAGAGAGGTATGGAACAGAGTAAGGTAAATCATGGGATACAAATTGCTTAGAGACCATCAAGAGTAGGAAAGAATATGAAGGTCAAACGAGTTGAATTACTTCTTCAACAGGATTGACAATGGGCTATCAACTCATGATGGACTATCAACTAACCCATTAACTCACCCATCTCCCAGTGCACCTTCACATCACATCCACTCTATCACCTCTATCACCACACACACACACACACACACACACACACACACACACACACACACACACACACACACACACACACACACACACACACACACCGCACACCCACACATACTCCCCATCAAAGGAAATTATGTGCAAGAATGCAGCGAATCTTGATGGTGTCAGTGCCAATGTGCTTAAGGTCAATCATAATCTCTGAGAGCACATAAGGACGTCATGTACGGAGTCTCTCACATGGTGAAGTATTCATACTTGCATGTAATGTGAGCATGTCATCCTGGAGGTGCTGTTGCATGATCCACACAAGAATTTACTGATTTACACAACAAAGAACTGAAAAACAATGCAAGCTCCATGTTTCACTGTAGGAATTAGAAATAGAATATAACACAGGCAGGATTTAGTTTTGAGAAAAAAGAGCTTGGGAAAAAAGAGACCTTGTGTGATTAAATATAAACCAGGTGAATTCTCACGTTAAGCACCTATGAAGTGTTTTAACTTATCAGTATTCATGAGCAGCGGTTTGAGCAGATTTTGTGTCAAAGCACTTCAATTTAACTAGTGTTAAATCCACAAATCACTGATTGGCCATGTGTTAGCTTTTATATTGGGTTGCTGTGGTTACATCAACTACGTTGTGTGTTTATTGGGAGTCCAGAAAAAGAAAGAAAAGTGTGTGATACTGCATGAACTAGAGCTTTTATATAGCCTCACTCTTTAAATATTTAAATTAAAACAACAATATCATGCATGTAATTTACTGTAAATAAATTCATTATAAAATACTATGATCATAATGCAGTGCATGAGTCTAACAACAAACATGGGAGGAAACTCACTTGTGTTTATTTATACTAGCTGTTCAGTGTCATTTTTTTTAATAATTATTAAAATCTCCGAGAAACTATCTGAGTGAATATATTTAAACTGCAATTTTTACAGCTCATGTTTCATTCATTTCTGCCATGGGCGGTTTTATGGTTTTTAACTATACTTTCAGGAAGCAGTTTTTAAAGAAGATGGGAAGTTCTGGATGTGAGGTAGCTGTAGTTGTTTACTCTACTGTTTACACTTTTATTTACACTCTTTTTTAGTATTTTGTAGTTTGCACTTCAGATGTGCTTTGAACTGTATTACTCTAAATTACAGATTTTTACATTTATTTGCATTCATTTATTAATATGGTATTCAGGTTTTCAAAATTCTCCACACAGTTAGTTCAAAATTCTTCACACACAACAATATCCTGTGAGGACTGAACTGTATTCTAATGTCCATTGCTTTGACACAACACACACTGAATAACCTTGGCTTTCAAAATTCATGAATGCTCACTCAAACTCAACTGCTAACAAACCTCGCTATATCTACAGGTCAAAAATTAATTAAATCAATCAGTCAAACATAGCTGATATCCAATTTAGCCCTAATCATTCATTCATTCATTCATTGTCTACCGCTTATCCGATCTATTCTCGGGTCATGGGGAGCCTGTGCCTATGTCATGCATCATTGGGCATCAAGGCAGGATACACCCTGGACGGAGTGCCAACCCATCGCAGGGCACACACACACACTTTCATTCACTCACGCACTCACACACTACGGACAATTTAGAGATGCCAATCAACCTACAATGCATGTCTTTGGACTGGGGGAGGAAACCGTAGTACCCGGAGGAAACCCCCGAGGCATGGGGAGAGCATGCAAACTCCACACACACATGGCGGAGGCGGGAATCAGCCCTAATCATGTATTTTATTTTTCACTTAACTACTAGCTACACAAAAGGGTGAACCTTTGGACCTATGAGCCCCATGTGTCCTCACACCTACATGATGCTTAAGCAATATGGAAAAACTGAGTAGTTACTGAAAAAGGATAAAGGTCTGCTTAGCAATACTGGGATATGAGCAATAGCCCAATGCCTTAACCACTGAGCTATCACTAGCACTATGCATAGTTTGTTCATGTGTGAATGATGTACTCAACTGAATGAATTCAGGGCATGACTTTTTGTGCTGTACACGAAATGGATATCTTTAGCTCTTGATGATATGTAATATCTCACATATTTATGTAGATCTATGTATTATTCACAGCTAAATGTGACAAAGGTGCTCACACCTCTGCCCAGACGCAGCCTAAACATGCTCCTCACGCAACTGCTGGCTGGGTGCTGAAAGGACAGTGCCACTTCAGCACCCCCAATGCTGTGGACAGCGAGAAGGCACATGGCTGCAGGGTGCGCTAAAAGAAGCACCTACAGCAGGCGGCCAATCAGAGCACCCCATGAAGCTCCCTGAGTTCTGCCTCCTGGCCCTGCCAACACTTTTCACCTCCATCTCATCTTCTTGCACCTTAAGTCAGCCTAGAGACTCTAAATAAAAGAGAATTTGTTTTCTCTACATTTCTCTCTCTCTCTCTCTCTCTCTCTCTCCGTGTATGTATATATATATATATATATATATATATATATATATATATATATATATATATATATATATATATATACATATATATATATCTTCTTCTTCTTCTTCTTTCGGCTTTTCCCTTCAGGGGTCGCCATAAAACTTATCATTTGTTATTTTCTTGGAATTTCATATTTTGGATTTACTTCCTGCAAAAATTCCAAAGAGCGAATAAAATTTTACTGCAGGTTTTTTTTTAGGCCTGCTGTCCTACACTGCATAATAATAAACCATGTTCTTGTTTTGAATGTGGGTTCATGTGTAAAAGTCTAAAACAGAATGTTGAATCTGTTAATATTACGTGTTAATATTAATCTGTTTTTCAGGTTTTGTTGTGAATGATAAAGTGTTCTTGTGAAGAGATAACCTTAGTTAATGTTCCAGGAGAATTAGTTGCTTTTGAGGTGTGCATGAAGCATTTCAGTAGTTTTAATGCATTTTGGATGTGAGGGTAACTGCTGTGCTGAGCTACATGCTGGTAAAGCTAACTGTTTGTTCAGGAGTTTTCACCCATAGAGTATTGAGAAATGTGAAAGTCATCATAAAACAGACTGCAACCAATATTAATCTGAATTTGATTAAACACATGAATGTCACAGACATATCAACCATTTTTGTTTACATAACAGACACACCTCTCTACCAATCAGCATTCACCCAACATAGCACCACAGGTACCTACAGCACAAGGTTTGTGGAAGGACTGTATGCTAGCACATCTCTGTGTGCCATATTTACCCCTAATTGTGTCGCAAAACAAAGACACAAATATTCAGAAGCATAAATTGTCCTTTACAGTACATCTACTACTGATTCTTAGATTTGAAATGGTCCAGTAGTTTTGGAAGATATCCTGTGCAGTTATAGTACCCAAGAATAAGAGCTCTACACAACTATATATGAGTTTAGATATGAGATATGAGACTAGAGGATGCTGTGAGTTTACACTCAGCTGCATCTGATGGGTACCACTGTGAGAGAGTCATGTTCTTTGACCTGAAAGCATAGCTAAGTGCAGCACAGGTAGACACTGTCCTGATGTCCTGTATCACTGATTACCTGATGTGTCATCCTTAGTAGTTCAGGTCAAATTTGTATCTGTTCAGAACACATGCATTTATTTTAAATAACGTATGAAGGTTCTTATATGCCCCTGCTAAATACTTTCATTAGAAATTAAATAATGAATATTTCAGCTTTAATTTGAGAGGTATTTACAACCACTGGGTTAATAGAGTATGAATTACATCACTTTGCTCCACCCCCACCCCACTTTTACAGACCCAAAAGTAAATAGACAATCAGAGGTGGACAGTAATTTACTTGAGACAGTAATTTACTTGAGTCAGACATTTACTTGAGTACTGTACTTAAGTACACTTTTTGGGTATCTGTACTTTACTTGAGTATTATTTTTTCTGGAAACTTGTTACTTTAACTTCACTAAATTTGAAAGACAAATATTGTACTTTTTACTCCACTGCATTTCTGTCAAGGTCATTGAGTAGAAAGTAGTTACGTTAATCAGAGGATGATTTTTTTTCACTCTTGTAGTATCATGTGTCGTGAAGTTCAGTGGTTTTCTGTCATTTTTTGAACTCTGATCAACTGGTGGCAAAATGGACGAAGACAGATCATCGGCGCAGTGCGCGCATCCATGGCCATACTTAGACAGTATGTTCCAGTTTTTAGAAAAGAGTAAAGATTCTTTTCGTTTTAAATGTTTAATTTGTTTACCGAAAACATCGCAGCCTACAGAAACTCTCCATCCAACCTGCAGAAGCATATTGAGGTATGTTTACTTTTAATATACATATTTTAATATAGCATATAGCATATTGAGGTATGTTTACTTTTAATATACATATTTTAATATAGCATATAGCATATTGAGGTATGTTTACTTTTAATATACATATTTTAATATAGCATATAGCATATTGAGGTATGTTTACTTTTAATATACATATTTTAATATAGCATATAGCATATTGAGGTATGTTTACTTTTAATATACATATTTTAATATAGCATATAGCATACTGAGGTATGTATATTTCTTGTAAAAGCTTGAAATGGATATTTCCTCTGCCATGAAGTATGTATGGTAAGGTAAATGTATTTTTTATGTATTTGTTTGCCGAGTTGCCATAGCTTTGCATATACACCACCAACGCATTGGTAATGATGTTAGTTAACACGCAAAAATGTATGCTGTGTCCAAATTCTCATACTATCCGTCCTAAATAGTATTCGAAATAGAATTAGTATGCCCCAAATCATAGTATGCTGAAAAGAGTATTCCAAAAATTCCCGGATGGTCTACTACTTCCGTTAGAATATCGAAGTGCAGAACGATGCACACTCTAATGGGTAATATTGCCCACAACGCATTGCACACAGGTGGGAGGAGCCTTGAGAACTGTGTAAATGCATATTAAAATGGTGTAAATTAAATGTGGAAATATATATAACTTATATAAAATGCAAATAGTAAATTATATTGGATAAATAAGAATGAATAAAATGTGAAATGCCTTGTTTATGATAAAGCTAGGCAATAACGTTCGCTTCCGTCACTTAACCTGAACACAGCCCTCCCTGCCTCAGTGGCCTGTGAGAGGCTTTTTAGTGCAGCTGGATTGATCTTCAGCCCAAGAATGGGAGCAATTAATTCGCATCACTTTGAGAACCAGCTTCTACTTAAGATGAACAAGGACTTTTTTTAAGTTTGACTTATTTGACCATAGTACGATTTCTCTCTACAAGTGATCTGTGAGACATAGTATCGTTGTCACAACTAATGGTTTGAAACTTTTGTTTTGATGGCAAATAAGTCTTTCTGTTTTGTTCTTTGTCAAAGCAGTGTTGCTGTTGGACAGTTATACAGCTGCAGTTGTGTAGCTGGGTTTTAAAGCAGGTTGGATTTTTTTTCTGATCAGTCTGCATTTACAGACCACTTGATTCAAATGTGCATGAATGGATACACATAGACGTGTACTTCTTTGTTGGGGGTGGTAGGAGTGTTAAATAAAAAATGAAAATGATTATACCTGTCTTTTTTGTCAATACAGTTGTTTAATTTCTATTGTGACAATTCTTTGGATTTCATATTGAGAGTTAACAGAAACAGATGTAAGGTCTAGAGTTGATTTTATGTGTTCCATTTGCTTTTGAAATCTGTTTCTGTTAACTCTCGATATGAAATCCAAAGAAATGTCACTGCCAGTGTAGCAAGCCATCAATAGGCTAAAAAATAAGAAGAAAAAATATCAGAGAGATAGGAAAATATTAGGTCTACCCAAATCAACTGTTTGGTACATTTTTAACAAGAAAGCACTTACTACTGAACTCACTGTGGAACACCAAAAGGCCCAAAAGACAATGCAAACAACATGAATTTACCCTACAGTAAATTAATGTTAATAAAGGTACAGCTCATCTCAACTTTGAGAGATGACAGTAGGATTCTTTCTCTCACTCTGTCTCAAAAAAAACTTTTACAACAGTTTGCCAGATCATAGAATACCAACAATCTAAAGAAGAATTATCAGTGTACATACAGAGGGTTTAACCATGAGATGTAACACATGCCTAAGTTCAAAAACAAAAAGACCAGAGTTTGCCAAAACACATAAAATTGCCTGTACAGCTGAAATTCCTTTCTTTGCATGTTGGGGTCAGCCATGATACAGTGCCCCTGAAGCAGAGGGGGTTAAGGGCCTTGCTCAAGGGCTCAACAGTGGCAGCTTGGTAGTGCTGGGGCTTGAACCCTGACCTTTCTATCAACAACCCAGGAAATGCTCCTGATCTGAAGCATACCACCACATCTTATGTTGTGGATATGTACGACTGCCAGTGGAACTGCTTCCTTTGTATTTATTCATGATGTGAATACTGACAAAAGCAGCAGGATGAATCCAGTGTAGAGGGCTATATTATCTGCTCATATTTAGCCAAATGTTTCAATTATGGGCACAAATGCACACAAAAAGAATAATCTGGTCTTTTTCCAGTCTTCTGTGCAGTGTCTGTGAGTCTGTGCCCATGATAGCCTCTGATTCTTGTTCTTGGCTGAAAGGAGTGGAACTTAATGTGGCCTCCTGCTGTTGAGGCTCATTCAGATCAAGATTTAATGTGCTGTGCATGCTGAGATGCTTTTCTGTTCACCATGGTTGTAAAGATTGCTTATTTGATTTACTGTAGACTTCCTGTCAGCTTAAACCTGTCTGGTCATTCTCCTCTGATCTCTTCATCAACAAGGTGTTTCAGTCACCGCTTACAGGATGGCTCTTGCTTTTGGCATCATTCTGTTGTAAACTCTAGAGACTGCTGTATGTGAAAATCCCAGCAGATCAGCAGTTTATGAAATACTCAAACCAGCCCATCTGGCATCAACAACCATGCCACCGTTAAAGCCACTGAGATCACAATTTTCCCCATTATGCTGTTTGGTATGAACATTAAAAAAAGCTCTTGACCTGTATGTGCATGATTTTGTACTTTGCTACTTGATTTGATAACTGCTGCTACATGATTTGATAACTGCTTAAATGCTCAGGTGTGTTTCTGTTGATGTGAGATTATATTCAGGTCATACTGCATCTTTGTTTTTTGGCTCAGCACATTGCAGGTCAGTTTAGCAGCTCAGATTTGTAAGTTTGCACCTGGAATCCATAATGCACATCAAGCTTGTTTCACTTCCAGGAAATTCAAAGTCAACTCAGAGTCAAATCACTTTCTCACAGCAATCAAACTGCAGTAGAGTACACTTGGAAGCAGACCAAAAACATTTCACTCAGACGTTCTCTGACTGGTTGTTTTGGTCCTCACTTGAGTGTGATTACTGGGTTCTCCCTTTCCTAAAAGAACTGAACAAAAGAGCAAAACTCACCAGGGTTTGTTTCAAAAGAACTGAACACAGACTATGAGAAGGTATTCAGAGAAGGCTGCGTCAGTCCTTGGATTCAGTCTGATTCAAACTTGATAAAAAGAGCAATAGAGAAGACACTGGCCAAGCTCTCTGCCATCATGAGGATCCACTACTAACAATCAATTCACAACAAAACACAATAGCAGCAGGCGACTCCTGTTTCAGTGCAGAAGAAGCCCTTAATCAAGCTGCACCCCAAATGAAGTACTACACACTAACACCTTGTTTTTTCAATTGAATAACTGCATCTTCCTGGTATTTGAATTGCACTTTATAATTTTCAGTGTGTACAACTATATCACTTTCACCTTTACTTTGATATGTTAAGTGTTAATAGGTACATATTTGGTAAATATAGGTACACACAAATTTTTTTTCTTTATTTATCTATACATATCTGCTGAACCTACTGTATCTCTTTAAAATATCTCTTTATGGTACTATATTGATACTTTCATTTTAGTTTCATATTATTTTCATTTTTGTGCTGATCATCTTGCATTATTTATGTACGCCCATAACAATTACATCTTAGCTATTTAATAACTTCAAAAACACACTCTAAGGAGGCCTAAAAGAGTGATAAAGGATGCTTATGATTTATAATCATTATCTTACAAGATTATATTATATGATTTATTATCATTATTTATAATCATTTATTGTATGTCCTGCTGTCTCACATTAGTTGTTATGACATCATAAATGACACAACATATATGGCTGATAGAACACAACTGTGACAGAAAATGCCATCATATGGAAACCCATTTATGCCATTAATATTATTATTAATAATAATATGGGTTACATTATTCCATGTATACTATTCCTTTAAAGCTAATAGGAAACATGAAACCTTGAAGGTAGATATGTTTAAGGTATGTGCACATTAATAAGCATAGCAAGATGTCAAAAAATAGTGAGATGACTTTATGATGAGTAGGTTGCTTTGAAGTCACATAAAGATAGACGGGAGAGGATTCTCAGAGATGACATTACAATTATGGGAAGAGATTTTACTACCTCTAAACCATAACCTGGAAGTTATTATTTTTCTTCACTAACCAGACATTCAAGACGTTACTGAGAAATCTTATATAAAGTGTCTACCTGTCACTTCACCTTTTGGCATGATGCATTCATTGTACATGCATCTTATAGGAAGATGAAATTCAGTGCTCTTAAACTGAACTGCTGTTGGTCCAGTTGCATTCATGACTAATTCAGGTCATTAACCAAATTTTATTTCTAACATTCAAAGGGAACGAAATGTTCTGTAAGTAAAAACAAAACAATTACTTGTAAGATATTGACAAACTTTGGGGGCAGGGTTTATTCAATGCAAATAAATTATTGCTCGGTTTTCTCGATCAGTTTTAATTATAAAACAAGACAGCAATTCTTAAAATTGCATCATTTGTCTTGAACACAGGCAAAAGAAGTCTCATTTGTTTTGACATAAATCTTCCAGTATTGGCTTTTGCTCCCTATGGCCTGTCTAGAGACCTGAGGAAACAAACATTTCCAAGTACTGACTGAGAGGAAGTGCATCATAATGATAGAGCACCCATTTTTGAGCACCCCTTAAACCCCTCAATAGCAGTCAGAGGATTCACAGGTGCCCATAATGGTCTCAGAACAGCAGACATCCTCTTTCATAGGTCTATGGACACATTTATCGATCTGTTTCAGTCTGAGAGTTTCCAAAGGAATCCATTTGCCATTTTTTTTTTTTCATAACATTTTTGGATTCATATATTCCGTAAACTAGAGCTCTAGAGAATGTTGGCATGTGAATAAAATACAGAGAGCTAGAGAGAAAACAAGAAAGAGAGAGAGGTGTAGATCAGATCAAGAGGCACTTGGAGAGTGGAGGGTGGCAGCCAAGAAAACCGCCACATTGTTCAATTTTAAAAAGTGCGCTTACATTTAATAAAGTAACTCAGAAACTATTCATCATAACAGTTAGATGATGAGACCTGACTAGGCAAGAGTAAAAGCTGTGTAATCATATAAAAGAGCATGCACAGAAGTACCTTTACATCTCCACTTCAATGTTTGGTATGACAGGCTCTCCTGGGAAAAGCAGGGCAAGCTGTGCCACATTCGTGCGGAACAAATAAATGCTGTAAAAGTTGTGGCTGGAAAAGAGAAATGTATTTATAAAGCTGCATTCGGAGTGCATGGAGGTGGCACATCAATCTCATGATAGACAGATTTTCCTAGATTGTAGCTTAAAGCAATTTTATGAAAATAAACACAACATAAATAAAAGGTCTCTTTCCTAAACAGACATAAGCAAAGTGATGTGAAAAAAGGAAAAATATAAGCTTGTCTAAACAAGAACTCAAGCATATACTACCCCAGGCACCTAGTAGTTTGTAAATACCACAATTCACTATAGATGCATCTGCATCATGCTCAATAAGTCTATAGCCACTTAGAAACCACCACAGGGAATATAACTACCACAAATTTGATTTGGGAAGCTTTAATGTGTATCTCTTCAGGCATTTGCAAACGTGTCTGTTTCTAAATAGGAGATGATTGATTGAGAGACAAAAACACTTCACTACAGAAGGGGAAAATATATTCTAATCTAGCTCCAGGGTGTTTGCGCCACTTTGATGATTTAAGAAGACTTTTGGTTGTCAAAGATTATTCAAGAGATAAATAGAGTTTGGGGAATAGTGAAAAGAATGGGTAGACGTTCGGTGTAATGTTTCTTTTACAATGGATGTCCTGTTTACTGTGCACTTAGAGCTAGACAAATAAATAAATAAATAAATAAATAAATAAATAAATAAATAAATAAATAAATAAATAAAATAAAATAAAATAAAATAAAATAAAATAAAATAAAATAAAATAAAATAAAATAAAATAAATAAATAAATAAATAAATAAATAAACAAACAAACAAACAAACAAACATGGTTATTTAAGATTGTATGCTGTATTGAAGCTGAGTCAAATTATTTGAACGATACTGACAAATAAGAGTTCAGTGCAGTTTGTAACATTGCCCCATTACAAGCCCAGGGTTCCTGGTTCGATCATGAGCTCAGGTTTCTGTTTGTGTGGAGTGTTACCTGTTCTCCTTGTGACTCTGTGGTTTCTTCCTTGTTTTAGGTTTTCTTCCGGCTCACAAAACATACACAGTAGACTTTAAATTGCCCCTAGGCATGAGTGAGTGTGTGAATGTGTCTACATGGTGCCCTGTGATAGACATGAAAACTTTCCAGAGTTTATTCCTGCCTCCTACCCAGGATCCTGAGATCCTGAGATTTATATCTTCTTCAGATACACAATGACCCTGTCCAGGACAAAATGGTTACTGAAGATGAATAAAGTATGTGGCTGTTTCTTAATGTGAAAGTACATAAACTTTTAAGAATATGGCAAAATAGCATTTAAAGTGTTCCCAGTATGGAGCTAAAAGAAGAATTATGATGTTTCCGTAATCCATGATCCTTTGAGGCAACAATTCAAATAATGTTTGTACAAGATGTTTAAAGCTTTAAAGGTCAGAACAACCCACATCAGACTTAAAGCCTGTGCTGAAATAAACAATTTAGTTGTAAGGAATACACTATATTTATCTATTTGAGGATGTTTTGTGGACTGATCAGATGTTTCACATTTGTTAGCTAACATTTATATCCTTTGCTAAGAACCATTAATGTTTTACATTTTTTTCTTTAATTACACAGAGCTCTTTTTGAATGACAGAACAATATTGCTTGAAAATCTTACCTTTCTTCTGGCATCTGAGCCGAGTGTTTTAAAAATATTCGGGCAGGTTGTGTTCTGATGGCGTTAAACGCAGTAACCAGATAAGCTGTACTCTTAGAAACCCTACACTGCCTTGCAGGTGGCTGTACTCATTATGGATGCAGCCTTACAGGTGGAACTGCATCTCAGTCGATAGTCAAGGCACCTTTATACTTTCTGTGCCTTGGGTGGATAGCTCCTAATGGACAGCTCTTCCCAAAGGAATCACAGACCTAGATTTTGACAGCATGGGGAAAAACAGACCTTCCATATCCCAGTCCCATCCATAACATGAGAAACAGCCAATGAAACGTGTTGTTTTTTCATAATAGGGGATAAGCCGCAATGGCAGAACTTGCAGGAGAGCACAGTGTTCTGCTTTGCTGATGAGAATGAATTGTTTTTTTATGAAGGCACTTGGAGCGCTAAAGTGAGCAAAGAATAAACTTAAAGAAAGAAAGAAAGAAAGGAAGGAAGGAAGGAGGAAAGAAAGAAAGAAAGAAAGAAAGAAAGAAAGAAAGAAAGAAAGAAAGAAAGAAAGAAAGAAAGAAAGAAAGAAAGAAGAAAGGGAAAGAAAGAAAGAAAGAAGAGGAAGAAAGAAAGAAAGAAAGAAAGAAAGAAAGAAGAAAGAAAGAAAGAAAGAAAGAAAGAAAGAAAGAAGAAAGAAAGAAAGAAAGAAAGAAAAAAAGAAAGAGACCCCATACAGAGTAACCAAATTCAAATTGAAATCCACATAAATCAAACAAGACATGACTGACTTTACAGAGAAATAGAAGGCACACAACCTTTCTCATTCATTTAGGTGGGCTAAATCCCCAAAGACCTGACAGCATGTGTTAACTTGGCACTTTTTACCAGTTGGGTTTGATGAAGAGAGAAAGAGCACTTTAAGAGAAATTCAAGGTCTAACATGGTCTAAAATCAATGTGTTTTCAAACCCTAGGATTAGGTCGGGAAGTTTGTAAGATTAATGAGAATGGAAGCGAATAAGATGAGTTGAATGTGATTAGAGAAATTTCATGGAGCTCACATGCCTGACCTCATGTAGCTTTTGCTAGACTCTATTCTACTTCGTACCAATATATTTGCTTTGAAATAAGACTGTAATATTCTTATTCAAATCAAGAAGCATAAACCATGTCTTCAGTAGATTTAAAAGCAATTACATATCAGTTTCTTTCATTCACAGTTAAAAAATATTTATTTTAGTTCATGATTACGTAATTTATGCATCCTGAAAAAGTTACCAAAAAAAAAAAAGCTAGGATTGACTTATCTCTACATTATTGTATACTGCAAATGTGAAATGAATCACAGGTAATTACCTTTTGGTTACCTTTGCAATATAATACTAAATTAATGTATTTGGATATACAACATACAGTACACATAAAATGTAAAAATAAAATAAATACCAAAAAATAAAATCCAATAAGTATTAAATAACATGAAAGTATAATCCCATTGTAGAGTAAGTTCTTTCAAAAGCTTCTTTTTTAAATGTCTATAGATTGATATGTCAAGGATACATTTTCCATTTTAAAAAGAACTCATGCAAGTGCCATGAACAAATGTGAATTAAAATGCTATCATTCTTTATACTCAACATGGGTGCCATATCTGGACAAGGCTGAAAACACATAAGCACATGCAACTTGAACAAAAGCAGAAGCACAACACATCTATACACTGTCATTCTGTGTTCTGTTTCTAGCCCAGTTCCTTTTCTGTCTCAGATGAAAGGGTAATTATAGAGACCTGTTTTGTGAAAGACAGTCTGCAATCCAAGGTTAAGTGCTGGTCAAGGATTATCAGCTTGTCAAGGCCAGGTGTTGATATTTATGCAAATTCACAGAGGACCAATTCTAATCACAGCTGTAGACATTATACCTTATCATATCTCTGTTTCCAATCAAGGGGCCTAAGGAGTTCATTTTCTCCTACCTCTCGGCTGTCGCAAACATTCTCAGTCAGGTCCTTGAGTCAAACTATAAAGCTACAACATCTTATCAGACCTCTTTCGAGGCAGTGCTAACAAACTCCTTGAACTTGGTTTGATCCCTGCCTCACACTTGTTATCAAATCCTTAGAAAAATGTAATTCCTCAATAGTTAAGTGTTCTTAACTTCAGTACATTTGGATATGACTAGTAGGACATACACACAGTTATTGATTTGTGGCTGTTGGCTTGGTGGTTTATCCAGCCTATATTTAAAACTCTACTACTAATTTGTATTTGCTTGCTCCTCTTTGGGAGGACTTACCCCTAGTAAATTTCTTGACATGTTGCACATATTCACATACATTTACAACATATTTAGTATCAAAATGCTAAGAAAAGCAATTAAGTTCCTTAATTTCATAAACAGGTTTGTTGACACCTCTATTGTAAGGTTCTTCATCTAATCGTTAAGGATAACTTTGAAACAGTTCCTCTTCAGTCTTTGTTGTGGACAGATACAACCCTCAAGAGGCAAGCATACATGCTTTCACACTATATCTGTTGTGCATATACTGGAAGGGATCCCCCAAACGGGAGAAACTGGATTAGCTGTAGAGGTTATGGGAGGCAAGAGGGCAGGACTCCAGAGAGGCCAGTTGTTAGCCAAATCAGTCATGCTGTAATGGCCCAGAGACAAAGGCAGTCATGGACACTAGTGTAGAGGATTTTAATAAATAAACAGGCAAACACAAGACAAAAAAGACAAACCACCAATATGGCAAAAGGGAATGATAATGCTAGGCTTAGCTAAGCTAAACACTAGACAGGGTGAAACAAGACAAATCTAATTGCTAGACTAAATGCTCATGCAGATTGGTTAGGGAAAAGACAATGGAGGATAAAACAAAACTATACATCTGGGCTACATACTAGTGCTAATCATACATCAGTAAAGAGAAAAAGTAGCAACAAGCATGTGTGTAGGTGTAAGACCCCAAAGAGAGAGTCCCTGAAGAGCTGTCCCGCTGTGTGTGTGACACATATGCTAATAGTTAATGCTTTCAGCTGCTCCCTGTTCGGGGTCGCCACAGCGGACCAACTGGTCCGCACATCAACTTGGCAAATGTTTTACGCCGGATGCCCTTCCTGATGCAACCCTCCCATTTTTCCAGGCTTGGGACCAGCACTGCATCCAGTGGCTGGGAATCAAACCCAGGCCTTCCGCATGATAGGTGAGAAACCTACCACTGAGCCACCAATGCCCCTAAATGGAAATGAAAATGAAAAAAAATTGAAGCATTTTTAGTTTTTTAGCTCCTTATTAGCATATATGTGTGATACATATGCTAATAAAGAGCTAAAAAACTAAAAATGCTTCAATTTTTTTTCATTTTCATTTCAAAATAGGAAAAACAAACAGAAAGCACACAGACCCTAAAATATCATGAGTCATTATTGTGTACTAGGGCACTGTGGATTAGTAGCTTAGCAGGTTTTCTTCACATCTCAGGTTTGATTCCTGCCTTCTCATTTTGTGTGTGTGTGTGGAGTTTGCATGTTCTCCCTGTGCTTCAGGTGCTACTCCAATTTCCTCCATGACACATGATTAGCATCTCTGAAGTGTCTAATTTGTAACTGTGGTAGCTTAGCAGTTAAGGTTAACTAGTTTAACTCCCAGAGACACCAACGCCCTCAGTTGCTCAGTTGTATAAAATGAGATAAATTGTAAGACACTCTGGATAAAGGGCATCTCCCGAATGCCAAAAATGTAAAAATAAATGTGTGTGAGAGAGTGTATGTCCATTTGTGCCCTGAGATGGATTGACACCCCCTCATGTGTGTCCCTTGCCTTACGCCCTGAGTCCCTTTGTACAGGTTCCAGGTTCCCTATGACCCTGTGTAGGATAAGCGGTACAGAATATGAGTGGATGAATGAATGGCTGAATTATTGTGTCCTGGTGAGTGTTGAGATATCTACTACATATGTCTGCTCCACTGAAAACATCATAATTCTGCTGTTAAATTCAAAGTTATCTGAGGAAAAAGTCATCAAAAGGAATTAACTACATTTTAATCTTCGCATTTATCAGCTCTCTAAATACAGACATGCTTGACAGCTTTGATAGCTCATATTCACTTTTTTCCAGTAAGTCCTGGCTGAAAGTAAGGCCACTCCTACTCTCTGAGGGGAAAGGCTGGCTGTAAAGGAATACATCAAAAGGAAATTCAAACCACAAGATGGTCGACAATGGCACCTTGAGTTGAGTTATGCTAATGTTTTATGGCTCGTTCTCTTTCTCGTCCCAGCACTGCTCTGGTTTCACTGGTCTCAGTGTTTGGGTCAGTTCAGCCGCAGACTCTGATCTATGCATTGCTGTGGGAAGATGATGTTTGATAGGAAATTACTCCTGATTCTTTTTTTTTAAGAGTAATGTGATATAAGTTATTATCATTATCCATCCATATATAGAACAACAAGTAGGACTCATTCTGTTTTTCTGTGTGTTTTTAGATATCTGTGTTATCCTGGGAAAGATCATTAGATGTTGGTGTGGCTAAATTCTGGGAAACTAAAAAACAAAAGTCATAGATTGTCAGAAAATAAGGGATTTTTTGCTACATTTGCCAGTGGAGTATTCATAAACAGCACACTGGTATCTATCAAGACCTCTGTTTGACCAATGGCAATATAACAAAATAGAATCCAGCTTTATTTGCACACCAGATTTTGTTGTTGTTTTAGTTGTTGTTGTTGGTGGTTGTAGTGTGTATGTGTGTATGTCTACTGTACAACCTGCTAGATACAGATAAAATTTGTTATAGTTACAACAGCTATGGTTGAATACATAAGAAGACGGTGCTTCAACCTTGTCTTCTCCCACACTCCATTGCCATGGGAACACACACTGGTGGACAGCAATCCTTATTATTTGTTTAAAAAAAAGTACAAGTTTGCTTTTGTTTCTGAACAAAGATCCTTTTTTCGCTGTTTGGCTCCCACAGGACTGCACCTAAGCTCTCGAACAATCCAAGATCTGCAGAGGAGCCTGTTTGAGCGATTATTATCAGGTCTCTCCACCCTAGCTGAGGGCCAATATGTGGCTCTGTTAGAGCATAGCAGTATTTGTGTGTGTGGAGGGGGCTAACTTGGCAAACAGAAAGCCACTGAAGATCTCACATTTCTCAAAATGAATTAGGGAACAGGTTGCCATTAATTGGTTGCTGCAGACTGAGATGTTTATTGTTATTCAAACAGAGAATTCATGTACAGGATTCACTTTGATTACCAACAGCAATATTTTTTCTAAATTATATTAAACCCCACAGTTGGTACCTACTCCCCTTTTACACTCCTATATACAGTATATATATTCACACTAGTAAAAACACTCCACAGAAGAGGTCTAAATTGATTGCTAGTTTCAGATACAATGTAAAATGGTTACACCAATAGTTAGTGGTGCTTGAAAAGCACACTATTACTTTATTCTTCTTCTTCTTCTTCTTCTTCTTCTTCTTCTTCTTCTTCTTCTTCTTCTTCTTCTTCTTCTTCTTCCGTACAAAAATTTGTCCACTAACTAGTCCTGCACCGTTTGTCATAGACCCACGATCGAGGTATCATATCGTGCGGCTTGTTTGGGAAAGATGTGCTATGACTTTTATAACCGATCAGATTTCGGTATTCCCACCTCACCCCTCGGAACACCACAAAAAGTCGGAATTTTCAATCCTCAATAACACTCACACACGCACTGCAACATAGTCATATCACATATCACAATACTCAGCACAATGAGGGGAAGTGAGTGAGATGTGTCTGGATGTCATATCACGTGACACCCACCCCCTGGGAATTATGGGAAATCGCAAAATTACGGCTACATACACATGTGACATATCAAAACACTCAGTACAATGAGGGAAAGTGAATGACATGTCCGGATGATGCCACGTGACGTCATGTGCACACACACCCGCCCTGGGAAATATGGGCAATCGCAAAATTACAGCTACATACACATGTGACATATCAAAACACTCAGTACACTGAGGGGAATTGAGTGACATGTATCTGGGTAATGTCACGTGACCCCACCCCCTGGGAATTATGGGAAATCGCAAAATTACGGCTACATACACATGTGACATATCAAAACACTCAGTACAATGAGGGGAAGTGAATGACGTGTGACTGGATGATGCCACGTGACGTGACGTGACCCCCGGGAATTATGGGTAATCGCAAAATATCTGCAATATACACATGTGACATATCAAAACGCTCAGCACAATGTGGGGAAATGTGTCACGGACGAGTTTTACCACAGCAAGCACCACTCACGCTTTCTTCAAGAAACATACATGTCTAGTTTCAATTACTATTGCTACACCAGTCATCATTTAAATTTGCATTTACGGCATTTGGCAGATGCCTTTATCCAATGTGACTTATCCAGAGCGACTTACAGTAGAGTTTGGAAGTCTCTATTAATTAGTACATGCTGATATTGTTTCCTGAACAATCCATAGTCTTGAACAATCCAGACATAATGCTCTGTTTTCTGTAAACGTTTTTTACTGATCAGGATTGTGGTGGGTCCAGAGCTTATCTCTATAACATTGGGCGCATGGTAAAATAATTCACCCCAAGTTAGACAGCAGTCCATCACAGGCCACCCTGCATAAACATTTATACACTTCTTTACTCCTATGGCTAATTTAGTGTAGCCAACCCAACCCAGCTGTGGAGTGAGAGGAAACCAAAGGGCACAGAGGAAATGTATTGAAGATTTATGGAATGTTTATTAAAATGTCTTGAAGACCCATTGTAATTATCCTGTAACACAATGTGTTTCCCTCTTTGTCTTCCAATAGTAATTATCTAGTGACACACATTAAACCACAATGAGTGACCACACTGTGACACTGGATGACCTCTTGGTTTAATCTGTGGATTGAGACCGGCTGTTAATCAGACTCATTAGATTAATACTCATCCCCCCTGTAATAAGGTACTAATTCAGTTCTGACATATAGAGTATGCAAAGTCATTTTCCTTAAAGGTTGTCTGTTAAGGTCTCTTGTGGTGTGCGACCTTTAATGACACAGGAAAAAAGTTCATAATGAACTTTTCGTTTGGCAGTCCAGATGAGGACAAGAACAGAAAAAAGAGATAAAGTAAGAAATTGTGCAGTTTAAAATAGAACATACAACATGCATAGACTTACTTTAAAAGACGTGGAATGATTCACATGAATGAAAGCTAAAATTGGCATCTTCCACATGAGATTAAAGTGTACTGAGATTTAACAACCACCTCAGAAAATAACATTAAATTTGAGCTGAAAATAGAGGAACTTAGCTCATTATAGGGATGTCTATGAGGGTTTGGCTACAAATTAAAATCTGTCATTCGAATAAGGTATTAATTACTTTGTCATCTAAATTAATCTGTCAAAGAATAGACAGGTGTATAAATGTCTGGAGTAGATTGAGGGGGGTGTGAATTTCACATTTTTCAATCATACTCCTTCTGTATGTAATTACCAGCCCTACAAAGACTAAATCATCCCATATCTCTAAAATATGATGAGTTTAATTTAAAAAAGCAAATAAGCAAATGAAAATAAATTAAGTATCAAAATAGCATGTAGTACTTGCATGGGAACCAGTTGGAAAATTCAGTAGGACAAACGTTTTGCAATTATCTGGATGGAATCCATCCTGACCAATCCCTGACCCCTGGTCATGCACTCATTCTAATAGGTTATCTTTTCTATGATAACATTACACAGGGACTAGTATGGTGGACATGCCATGTAAATTGATTTAGAAATGTGTAATTTTTGATATGGTGATGCTTTCTGTGAAGAAAGAGGAAAAGCTGAAATGTCCCTCAACACAGTAAAGTCTCCAGGACAGAGAGATTTGTGTTTAGAGAAAAATAAATCAAGATTGAGAGAATAAAGAGGTTGGTGATGGATCAATTGTTTATAGCTGTTATATATTATACCAGGAATTAACTTGATTTGTGAAAATTCCACAACATTAAACTTAACTATAGATAGATAAAATGTATGACGTGTCATTTGTTAATCAATAAAAATGCTAGCCTTGTAATATTGCTGTAGAAGAGGAAGAGGATATAAAACACTTCAGGACATGCTGTTATTGGAAAACAACAGTAATGCCTTTGTAGAACAGTATGTACACGTATACATTATATTTTATTCCTTTACTTAAATTAGAGGTCAGGGTCAATTTATGCCCATGAAACTGTATGGACATGTGTAATTCCTAGTTAAGTCCCTTAAGCAGCTGATGCAGGAATATTTGCTGATTCCACACAGGCCCATGTTGCTGGCTATCAGGGGAGTTATTTCAAGGCAGTAAAAAGAATCATTTACCAAGATCAGGTGATCCAAGTGCCATAAGCTTGGCCATGTGATACATGCACACTCACTGACTCTTCTGTAGTTAGACCTCACTGTTCTTTTGTCCTCTCTCCCCATGCTTAATAGATGGAACCTTTGAGTATCAGTCTATGCAATACAAAGGGATAATAAGAGCTACAATGCAGCACACAATGATATAAAAGAGTCTAAGAGTTCCCAAGAGATAGTAATAGTATTACCCTTTCACCTGAAGGAGTGAGGCTTTTTCCACCTTCACAGCTCAAAACCATTAGACTCTCCTCATTTTTGCAGCCCTAACAGCACCCCTGAGCCCCTCAGAGAGGACAGAAAAGCTGAAAATGCCATTTAATGCTTGACACAAGACATATATCTTCAGTTGCACATATATCTGTAATAAGTAGAGTCAGGCTAGACCAGCTCCATCATTAGCAGGCAGAGATATGAGCAGAGGGCCCATGGCACTGCGTGAAGAAGTGGATAATCACAGTCAATAAAGCAGGTAAAGGCACACAGAGAAGTGGCAATGTCTCCAGCACACAGCTGGAAGGGCAGAGGCACAGACCCGCCTGCTGACCTTTACAGCGCTGTTCTATCTCTCTGTCCTTCTGGAGCCATTTTAAACCATGGTGCTTTAGAAAGCCTGCTTATGTATCTCTTCCTGAGATGAAAAGATTCAGCTTACACCCTTCATGGGCAAGCCCCGTCAGGTCTGTGTAGTAAGTTTGGAAGATGGCACCTTCAGGCCCTGAAGAGGTGTAGCCATAGGGAGGACATTTAGAGCAAAAGATAGGGGACTTTAGGGAAGGACAGAAGATAGGGGTGGGTGCAAGGGATTATAGGTGGGGGTGAGTGTGAGAACAGAAGAAAGAAGATCAAAGATGGTGGGCTCACAGAAGGGCAGTATGAGGGCTGAGAGAAAAGAAGGATGGAGCAAGGAAGACAACAGATGAAAGGAGACTGCTGGGGACTCATGGTGCTTCAATATGGATTTATTGCTCTCTGCAGATTAGGTGCAGAGCTGTACTGATTGGCATTCATTCAGCAGCTCCTATAAACATCAAGTTGTACAAAGTTGTATCATTGAAACAACAGTTGGGTGGCTTGAGGTTGTCTGTAGGATTTTTTGTGAGGTCGTCTCCAGGGGGTCGCCTGGGAGGTGGCTTTTAATTTCTGTGATGATTTGCATATATTCAATTAGGTTTAGTAATTGGAAAAGGAACAGACAGTGCAGAGATGCTGCTGATTTTGCCCCATTTAAAAGGAGATGAGAGAACAGCCGCTCAGTCGAACTGATGACACAGATAATCCTGACACTGACTGATGTGTCTAATCACCACAAAGTATCTCTAAAATCAATTGTCCTTTCTTAATGGCTCCCTAGAAAGTCCTTTGAAATGGCACCTTCGAAACCCCTTGAAAGAAATCCATGTTTTGTCACCATAGACATTGGCCATGCCATACCAACAAAAAGCATCTACACTGCATTGAAGATGGTAGTAATTCACCATTCACTAACCTGTCTTTCTGTTCTTCCTGTGAGATATTGTCTGTTGGCTTCCAGGTTGAAACCCCTTTCTTGAAGCAATGTACAAAGGGCATCCACTGGGTCAATAACATCATCTCCTTGTTCTCTCAGTTTGAAAAAGAAAGCTGCCAGTTGAGGAAAAGTCCTTACAGCTTTGTCTTCACCTCTGTGTTCTGCGAATCAGATAAGCATTGAACTAAGCTAGATGAGTCCTGAGTGTCTCCTCTTAGATTTTACAGTAAGGAAACAAATTCATGTGGAAAAAAAGTTCTCATCATTGTAGCAAATGGAGCCTCCAGATATACAACTGTGTAATTGGCAGTTAGATTCTGCAATGGCAAAAGTCTGAAAACACCAGTGATAATTTCTTAATGGAGGCTTATTAACGTGGTACTTTCTGGCAGGCATTTTGTTTGGCTTGGGTCCCTGAAAGATCCTTAAACCTCATTGATTGATAAAGACTTCAGTGCTATAAAGAACCACTTCCATTAGTTAGGGCCATGGCTCCTTCTGCATTCACTCTTGAATAAATATGAATAAATGAGAAACGATGAAGAGGGTGAAAACCTTGACTAAATTTCACATACTGAATTTTGATAGGTGGATAAAGACACACACATATATCCATATCCATATCCATATCCATAAAAGGTCTATAAGGATGTCATAAATGCACAAATTGATTACCACTTAAGGGTATTAAGAATATTCAAATTATTAATGCACCTTATGCATGCATTTCTTAAACATATGAATTAGTACATTGCACTGTTGATATTGTTATATGTAAATACCATATAAAGTACATTACTAACATTACTTTTTACTTCAGTTCATCTGACAATCCCCACCAACCAACCCACCAAAAAGACTGAAAGGTAACACATGTTTTTGCTGAGACACATGAAGCCAGTCAACTGCTGCTCATGCTGCGTCAAAGGACAGTTGGTAGAAGATGCTGTCTGCTCTCTTCTGCATATATGAGCAGACTGGCTAGCATTGCTATGATTGACAGGGAAGAGATTGTATACCTTCTCTTCCACTCAGAGATCACAGTCAATATTGCTACCTTAATTCTTAGCAATGGATGTCTGTGGCATCAGTTGACAGAAACATTGTGATATCAACCTCCACAGGGCAGAGGTGAAGATATCACAAATCACTAGACCTCAATTCAGCAGTGCAGCATTTCACCTCCTGAAGAGGAGACTGAAGGGAGAAACAAACAACAACTTAAAGAAGCTTGAAGGCATGGAAAAGCATCAAAAATGAAGAATAAACTGTTTGGTGAAGTCAGTGGGTCACCGAGTTGATGTAGTCATTCTAAGCAAGGCATATGCAATCAAATATTAAGGATTATTTACTTGTATTTAACTTTAACTTTGACTACCTGTTCCAATAATTTTAGCTTACCTAAAATTGGGTGGTCTTCCACCAAAGGTGCCATGTTCTAAGTTGTCTAATACATCTAGATAGATCTGGAATAAATATCAGGAACAATGCTGTAACACTGTTATATCGTCTCAAATTCATATTTTGGTGGCAAACCCAAATGTCTTCAGTGTACATCAAAAACAAGGCCGGTTTGGCCTTGATATTTGAATACTGTTGAAGAGGACTGTACATATCTGGGCACATGGACATGCAGACAGACAAAGATACTTCACCTAGGATTTCTACATGGACTGCAGTTTTGAGTTGAATTAGAGATGTACTCTCGCTGTCCCAATTCTACTTACACTGGCAGAGAAGAATGTCTAATTTCTGTCACCTTGTGCATCAGCACATGGAGAGATAGCACTCAGAGTTAGCCTTGCAGCTGCCAGAGCCCTTACTGTGACCTTGGAGAAATCTTTAAAGAATAACTATAACACATTGCCATTCTGTGGCCATAGTTAAGCAGGCAGTGAGGGGTTTGCTCATTCAGCACATGCAACTCGTCCTCTCTCTGAGCTCAAGGCTGTGATCTCACTCTAATAATCCTGCCCAAACACCAGGGAGAAACACACAGTCACAAGGAGTCGGCACTTGGGTTTACAATGACACACTAATTAAGTTATCTTATATTAGTTCACCTGAATCTCCAGAAGACAAACAGATTTGGCATATTCTATAGACAATAGTTGCCCACAATTAGCCATAGTCATATATACTTATCCTATCATTTCCTGTGATGCCACACCATGTAATTGCTGTCATTGTGAAGACCAAATAAGGGACTGAAAGTTATTCATTGCAATGACCATAAAGGAAGTGAGAGACATTGTACCATCATAATAAGTGGGTTTTTCTCCTTGTTTAAGTGGAATCAACAGTATCAGGGGAATATATAAGGATCATTCATATTTTAAACATAACTTAATTAACATAGTTTGTTCACATATACTTAATGGGTTGTACAGCAAAGAGAGGAATTCAGTCCTTATTATGGCGACTTAAACAATAGAATCACATGACTAAAACACTAGGATACAGTCAGCCTAACTCCCTAGCATCCCTATCTAATTTGATAAAGATGAATCAAAGTGTTTCATTAAATCAGAAACACTGAAAAAGAGAATAAAAGACAGATATTCCCAGGAGACAGACGTCATGAGGATTCAGCCTCCCTGCTTGCTGATCACATCTAAATGGCCTTTGATTTGTATTTCTTATCACTCTCTTTTCTATCACTATCTTACTAATGACTGAACACTGTTTCACTGCCTCCAGTTTGGTTGAATACCACTGTGTTCCATCCAAAGTCTGAGTTGAATGCACCACATGTGGTAAGGCAATGTGTATGTGAGCTTGTGCTTTTCCCACTGCTGGTCTTCTGATCAACCCTACTCCTTGCTGCAATGCTACTATTTATCTCTGCTTCTCAGCATCTCGAGCTTCTCAAACAGCATACCTCACCTCTTTCCATAGACACAATCATCCCAACTCAGAGCTCCCATTGAGATCAAAAGTGCAATACCACATCACAATATCAGTCCCACACTTCTGAAAGCAAGTGAATAAACATGTTTGACTATGAAGGCCAGTTGGGATGCCTCTTCCAAAATCTGTGAAGGTGCAGGTGGGTAGAATTATGAAAGATCATCTTCTTAATAAAGAGGATATCAGAAGCTCATCTGTCTTCATCCACACCCAAGCGAGAGCACCTGCTACTCCTTAGTACAATTACAGTTCTACATGCATCACATGTGCATGCATTCACACGAGCACGTTCATCTGCACTGCCCCACCCCCCCCTTGCACCCAAACACACTTGGATTTTTTTTTTTTTTTTTTTTTTGGCTATGTATCATAGCATTTCTGTTGGATTTAGATAAACCAATGTCTAAATGATCCATAATTGAAAGAGAAATGAAAGCTTACTCTATAATCCTGCAAGCAGTTTTACTGAAATCCTTCCTCCTACTTCCAATAATCACATAAACACTCTCAAACTGTTTATCTTTAAAAGGGGTTGCCATAGCTAAACTGCTATCGCTGAATCATTCAAATTAATATTGAGCCCAGACTTACTGATCAAAAGTAGTGAAAAGTTTTTCCAAAATTCTTGTCGTTTTTCTACTAATATTTTACATTAAAAGTTCTTTTGACTGAAATTATGTAACATGGGTTAACATGAAAAACCTTCAGCATTTATAAGTAACATCATTAATAACATGATGAAATTAAATCTAAGATAAATTTCTTTTTAATAGTAGACCAAATAAGCCAAATAATCAATACTTGCACAAGGAAGTCCACAATGACCAACATACATATAAATATACATAATTATTACAATCCCTGTGTTTGTAAACACCAGTGAATTGCTTCTGTAAAACCTCTGGATTAACTTCTTTAATGTTTCTCCAGTGAGCACAGTACATGCACAAAGGGTTCAGTTCTGTTTCATCCCATTTGGTATGATTGATAGTTATGTGTTTGAGCACCCAGAAAATCCTGGAATTCCTGCATTCTGTACAAGGGAAGTCAAAAAGGCTCTGACAGCCTGTGTGCCATGATGTTGAATAATATTTTGCCTTCAGTGTTAAAAATACTGATTTGGTGGTACTGACTGATGTAGTAAGGTAGACTGATGTGGTATCAGGATGCCTTCTGCTCTACTCCATGATATTAGGATCCTGTTTCTGCCACACCACATCCATTAGCCTCTAGCGGATTCGCAGTACATCCAGTGCATTTGTAGGGCTTACTTGGAATCTAGACCAATGGCCATTTCTTTCCACGTTCCCCCGGTGACTGAATTGTCAGGGGGTATAGTAATCTCCAGTTGTCTCCTGGTGTCAGAAACAGCTTAACTACACAGGACACAGGCCCACTCAAGCTAGACAATTGGAGAATGGAAAAAGACTGGGTGATGTGGCCTTCTGAGTTGCTTTTATGTTCACCGGGGTTGTAAAGAGTCATTAGTGTATTTCAGTTACTGTAGACTTCCTTTCAGATCAAATATTATCCTCTAAACTCTCATCAATGAAGCATTTCCACCCTGTACTAATGCTCACTGAATGTTTTTACATTCAGTTACATCATTCTATGTAACTCTGTTTGCGTGAAAACCCTTAGCTTTTTCTGAAGAGCAGTGATAGCCCAATGGTTAAAATGTTGGACTATCAAACATAAGGTCATGAGAATCCCATGAATACCAACCTGCCATTGCTGGGCCCATGAGCAAGGCCCTCAACTGCTCTGTTGTATAAAATGAGATAAATGTAAGTCATGCTGGATAAGGGCCTCTGCTAAATGTGATATGAAAAATGAAGATCTGAGATCACATTACATATTTGATGTGAACTCAAGCTCTTGACCTGTATCTGCATGATTTTATGCATTGCATCGCAAGGGTTTTTCTATCAAACTGGCCAGTGACTGAATTTACAGGCTGAGAAGCACTTGATGAAAGAAATTTATGCAATGGACTTCACATTCTCACATAATCATTCTGTAGTGCTGAATTGTTTTCAAACTTGCAGGGGCTCAATGAAGAGCTCAATTAAGCCATGTACTCTGCATTTTAATTTTTTACTGTCACTATATTCAGTACATATAAAATAGTCATTCTCATCTTTAGTCAATGGTTTGTAATGACAGCATCATGAAGTAATGGATCTTAATGTTAATAAAAGTACTGTTATAATGTTGTATAGAGAGTAAGATTTGTCCAACTCACGACTAACATAAAAAAAAAAAAGTAAAAAAAAAAAATAATTATCATTATTATTATTATTATTATTATTATTATAATTATTATTATTATTATTATTATTATGAAAATGAGGACACGGTGGCTGGCTTGTTGATTAGCACATTTGCCTCACACCTCCATGGTTGTGTCACGGATGCACCAACCACAGCCACTCAACCACGCCCCCAATCACCGGAGTTTTAGCACTGTCACCCGCACCCAATTACCAGCACACCATTTAGCTCCCTCACTCCACTCAGTCATTGGCTAGTATTATGGTTGCTTCCTCAGAGACTTCTCTTCCTGACTGTGCTCTGTGGAACTATCGTCTGTGCTTCTGCCGTGCTTTTTCACCTTGGGACTTTGTTAGGGTTCTATCTACAGTGTTTCAGTTTAGCTTGTATTTTCAGTGTCTTTTATTTGTGTGCCATTTCAGTTTCTTTGTTTTCACCAGCGAAACTGCCGCCACACCGACCATGGGACTGTGCGATCGACCTCCTGCCTGGTGCCAAGCTCCCCAAAGGAAAAGTCTACCCACTCTCGATCCCGGAGAATAAGACCATGGAGGAGTACATCAGAGAGGCATTACCACAGGGGTTTATTCGACCATCCACCTCTCTGGTGGCTTCCAGCTTCTTCTTCGTGGCCAAGAAGGATGGAGGGCTTCAACCCTGTATTGACTACTGTGTCCTCAACTCCCAGACGGTAAAATTTGCTTACCCTCTACCTCTAGTACCTGCGGCCCTAGAGGAACTACGCGGAGCTCACATCTTCTCCAAGCTAGACCTTCGTAGCGCATACAACCTCCACATCCGACGAGGAGACGAGTGGAAAATGGCCTTCATAACGCCATCGGGACACTATGAGTACATGGTCATGCTGTATGGGCTCTCTAACGCCCCCTCAGTCTTTCAGAGTTTTATGAATGAGATCTTCCGGGACATGCTCCACAGGTTTGTCGTTGTCTACATTGATGATATTCTCATCTACTCCCCCAATCTTTCTGATCATGTAGATCACGTTAAACAGGTACTCCACCGACTCCGCCATTACCACCTTTACCTCAAGCTTGAGAAATGTGAGTTCCACCAATCCACTACCCAGTTCCTGGGCTACGTCATATCACCTGAGGGGATTCAGATGGATTGCGCCAAAGTGGAAGCCATTAAGAGCTGGCCACAACCCGGCACCGTGAAGGATCTTCAAAGTTTTCTAGGGTTTGTGATCTTTTACCGTCGATTCATCTCAGGGTACAGTGACCTCACCGCTCCTCTCACCTCCCTCCTACGTAAGAAACCCAAGAATCTCAGCTGGACATCAAGTGCAATTGAAGCCTTCCGGAAGCTGAAAGCCACCTTCTGTATGGCCCCAACTCTCGTCCATGCTGACCCAACCCGGCCTTTTGCTGTAGAAGTGGACGCTTCTGCACTAGGAGTGGGAGCAGTCTTGTCCCAACGGAGAGATGAAACCCCAGTACTCCACCCATGTGCCTACTTCTCCAAGAAGTTATCCCCGGCGGAGCAGAACTATGATATCGAGAACTGTGAACTGTTAGCCATAAAATTGGCCTTGGAAGAGTGGCGGCACTGGCTGGAGGGTGCAAATCATCCATTTGAAGTCATCACAGATGATACAAACCTGCAGTATCTCAGGGAAGCTAAACACCCAAACCCAAGACAAGCTCGGTGGGTGCTGTTTTTTACCCGATTCAACTTCTGTGTCACCTACCGTCCTGGAAGTAAAAACACCAAGGCCGACGCTCTTTCTAGAATCCATTCCCCAGACCCAATGCCAGAAGAACCGGAACCCATACTCCCTCCAGACCTGTTTGTGTGTCCCATCACCTGGTCGCTGGACGATGATATTGGTGCTGCCACCGAAGAGGAACCTGCTCTGCCAGGAGGTCCAGAAGGTAAAGCATATGTGCCAACATCCCTATGTCTTTCCCTTCTGAACTCGTTACATGCTTCTCCGGGATCTGGCCACCCAGGCAGGCAGCGAACCCTCTCACTCCTTAAGGAACAGTATTGGTGGCCTAACATGGCCGAGGATGTCACCCACTTTGTAAGAGGATGCAAAGTCTGTGCCATGGTCTCCATCTCACATCGTCTACCAGAGGGTAAACTGGTACCGCTCCCTATTCCGCGCCACCCCAGGTCCCATCTGGGTATTTACTTTGCCACGAATTTACCAGTTTCTAATGGCTTCACCACAATCCTCGTCACTGTAGACCATTTCTCCAAGGCCTGTAAACTCATCCTGCTCAAAGGCCTACCTACAGCCCTGGAAACGGCGGAGGCCCTCTTCAGCAACATCTTCAGACATTTTGGCATTCCGGAGGACATCGTGTCTGATAGAGGGCCTCAATTCATTTCCAGAGTGTGGCAAGAATTCTTCAAGCGGCTGGGGGTGTCGGTGAGTCTATCCTCTGGGTATCACCCACAGACAAATGGCCAGACTGAACATAAGATCCAGGAAATTGGGTGCTACTTCAGGGCCTACTGCCACGACCATCAGCACGACTGGAGCCAATACCTTCCCTGGGCCGAGTATGCGCAGAACTCTTTATGCCAAGAATCAACCAAACTGACACCCTTTCAGTGCATTCTCGGGTATGCCACTTCTCTTTCCGTGGTCAGCAGAACTGTCCGAGGTATCCACCGTAGACCACTGGTTCTGAGAGAGTGAGAGGGTATGGAAATCAGCGCACGTCCATCTGCAGCGGGTAGTCCGACATCAGAAGGTTCAGGCGGATGTCCGCTGCCATGATACACCTCCCTATCATCCAGGTGACAAGGTCTGGCTCTCCACTCGAGACATCCGCCTCCGGCTCCCCTGCAAGAAGCTGAGCCCTCGCTACATAGGTCCCTTCACCATCCTGAGGCAGATAAATGATGTGACATGAACTTCAGCTTCCCCGTCAATACCACATTTCACCGACCTTTCACGTATCTTTACTTAAACCGTTCACTAATTCTGTTCTTCCTCCTCCGTCCGTAGAACCTGAGGTACCTCCTCCACCCAAGATCAACACTGACGACACAACCAGGTCCAGGAAGTCATAAACTCCAGGCGACACGGTGGCCATCTCCAATATCTGGTCGACCGGGAGGGGTATGGTCCTGAAGAGAGGTCTTGGGTGGATCGGGATGACATCCTTGACCCCTTGCTACCCGTGGAATTCCATCAGCGCCACCCAGACCGTCCCGCTCCCAGGGGCCGTGGTCGTCCTCGTCGCCATTCCCGAGCATCTGGAGATGCCCGTGGGGGAGGGGGTACTGTCATGGATGCACCGACCACAACCACTCAAACACGCCCCCAATCACCGGAGTTCTAGCACTGTCACCTGCACCCAATTACCAGCACACCATTTAGCTCCCTCACTCCACTCAGTCGTTGGCTAGTATTATGGTTGCTCCCTCAGAGACTTCTCTTCCTGACTGTGCTCTGTGGATCTATCGTCTGTGCTTCTGCTGTGCTTTTTCACTTTGGGACTTTGTTAAGGTTCTAACTACAGTGTTTCAGTTTAGCTTGTTTTTTCAGTGTCTTTTATTTGTGTGCCGTTTCAGTTTCTTTGTTTTCACCAGTGTGTTTTGTAATTAAAGTCCACTCTGCACTTACCTGCTTCTTCTCGGTCCTCCTCCTTGGAAAAGTGTGACAGGTTGGGAGTTCAATTCCAACCTCTGCCATGTGCATGTGATGTTTGCATGTACTCCTTGTGCCCCGGGGGCTTCCCTCGGGTACGCTGGTGTCCGCTCCCATTCCAAATATGCATTGTAGGCTGACAGGCATCTCTAAATTATCCGTAGTTTGTGTGAATTTGTGTGTGTGTGCGATTGTGCGCTGTGATAAAATGGCATGCTGCCCAGGGTGTCCTACCTTGTGCCCCAAGTGTCTTAGGATAGGCTCCAGATTCCCCACAGCCCAGCAGAATAAGTTGTATAGAGAAAGGATGGATAATAAAACCACAGAGATTGTACACTTATTCTGACTTCTTTTTTATTTTTTTATTTGTTCTAGGAATTGTAATATGATTTGTTAATCTCACCAAAATGACCAAAATGTTTTATTAGCTAAATTTATTTTTTAGCTTATTTATGTCCTGTAAACATTAATGTTAGGCCACAAAAAATTCAGCTGAAATTGTATTTATGCATGTTTATAATTTATCATCAGCTTTCCACCTATTTATACTGTATCTTCATTCTTTTACTGGATGTGTACCTGCAGAGTAGATTCTAGTACAAGGTTTGATATAATGACTATGGTTGGCATGGTAGAGCCACTGGCATTGTCCTGCGGTTAAGAGGGTGACATGATGGAGCAGAACGGTGGAAAGGTCACCTCTGGCATGCTGCAGCGTGCAGAAACATGATGAGCAGTTTGGCATTTATGGCCTCCACTGGTGCATAGCATTTCAATCAGGACATGACCACTGCAGTAAGCTCAGCCACAGTAAGCAGCCACTTTCTTATCCAATGTGACAAACCTGCACGACTGCAGGATTAGATCTCTTTAATTTATGACCCAGCAGGTGTTTTATGACTGTGATCCTGAAATTACCACTGAGGGTTTTACATTGAACTAACTTTAATTTGCTAGAAACTTAAAATGGCTTCAGTTGCTCCATCTTGAGAACTTTTTTGTAGAGAATTGGAGAGCCAGTAAGCATTATAAGCAGCATTTGAACAACAAAAAGAAAATCAATTCTCATTCTGTTGGTGGCTGAACAAATGCAGCAAAATTCTCTTGTTTTAAGAAACTTTTTAAAACTAGCATTGATATAAATGCTTTTAACATCAGTAGATAGCACCCTCTCTGATTGCTGTGACTTCCATCACCTGACATGTTATGTGCGATTGCTTTGCCATGTTGTGTGTTTTTGTATTGTAACTACTCTACAAGATCGTTTTCTACGCTTCGCTGTTTTCACTTATTTTTACATCCTGTGCCACTTTCAGTCTATAAAAGCATTACAAATAGAATGCATTATTATTTTTCTTATTAAAATGTTTGTCAGAGAAGTGAATCACATCCTTCAAATATGATTATGATGATGATGGTGGTGGTGGTCTGATGGTGGTGATGGCCAAGTCTGTAGAATCCCTGCTGTGTTTCTGTTGGCATGTAGTGTTAAAGTCTAGCTCTCACAGCATGGCGTCTGAGCTCAAGGAGAGGCCATTAAATAAGCAATTAAAAGCAGCTAATGAAGGGGCCGGATACTGAGAGTGGGCTGAGCAGACTCTGCATTACAGCCAGCAGGGACTCGCAACACTTACTGCCTCACTGAGCCAACCAGAAGCTTCACTGCTTTGCTGACCTACGTCCCCTACCATCCAGGTCATCCTTAAACACCTGTGTGTTTGTGTGCATCTGTGTGTCTTTTAAAAGAAAAGGAAGGCGTGTATGTAATGAATAATGGAGTAACACAGTGCCATAAAGGTTATATCCACTGAGAAAAATAATTATGTTCCAGGACAATTAAGGTTCTATTTTAGATGTCTTCTAGATGACATTTACCTGTATCTTTTCTGGGGATTGTGCTGAACATGGCCAAATATAATGCTTTAAAGGTTATTTCTATAATTAACCATCTTTCTATTTATGTGGTGCAAGATGAAGTGATGTTATTTATACCAGAATTTAACTCTATAAGTGTTTAATATTATATATCCCAGTTGCAATGATTAGTCAACATAATCAACTAAGTGAATTCATTGTGAAAATAAATTGATGTGGATTTTTATAGTCAAAAATTGCTTACCATCCAACCAATAAACTTATGAACCAGTAACAAAAACAATAAACCATAATGAAAGTTTTTTTTTTTTTTTTTTAAACTATAATACAAATTACTTATCTTTTGTTTGGATGACTGATAATGAATAAGCAATGCGTTTCTGCATTCGAGTGATTAATTTAATTCTATTGTCTAGCTCATGTTAGGCTAAGAAGCTCCAGTCCTACTGTCAAACTGCAGCCATGCATGAAAACACAGCATTACTAAATTCAGCTGCTTTGAGAAAATAATCATACCTGCATTTCTTTTACTGGGAAGGGATTTTTTGTGAACACAAAACAGTGAAAAAATAATAGGAAGTTTGATATGTAAAACAACTTAGCTAAGAAAAAAAATTCAAATCTAATTGTAAGAACGACTCAAATGAACAGAGGCTCATAAATTCCTGGAAAAGAGAATAACGACTCTGTGTCCCATGATGTAGTTTAAAACTAATAACACCTTGATATGACATTTTACTGAGAATTCTTGATATAAGACTGGACACCTGGAAGCCAATCAGAAATGTGTATTTTCATTAACACTTGATTTGAAGAGTGGGCCTTCACAATACATTAATTAGCATTGCATAAATATTTTGGTGGGTGTTTTATGTAAGGCTCATGTCGGAACCTGTGAGATGACAAAAGTGTTTGTGAAGAGCATTGCTTTGTATTTGCTTAAAAGAAAGAAGAGAGAAAATAACTTAAATAAGTTATTCCTATGGGTTTATGGTGATTTTTAATCTTAAACTTTGGATTTTTAATCTTAAGCAGCACATTTAAGAATGATTAAAAACTCTTTTAGAAGTATTCACTTTTTTATTGTTCCTTTGGGAAAGTGTACTTTTTTATCTACTTCATGTAGAAGCATGAAATGCTCATCAATTGTGAGTTAGTGTAGACCACTGTGGTCCATGTGCATTAAATACAACTAGAAAGCAGCACTACAATACAACTTTATTTTTCAGGTCCATTAGACAGCCAAATGGATGCCTTAAACTAAAAGCATGAACCCTGTCAACAGTTTATCAGTGTTGCTTCCTTGGACAACTTTTGATAGATACTGACCACTGCAGACTGGGAACACCCCACTAGAGCTGCAGTTTTGGAGATGCTCTGATCCAGTTGTCTAGCCATCACAATTTGGTCCTTGTCAAACTCGCTCAAATCCTTACGCTTGTCCATTTTTTCTGCTTCTAACACATCGACTTTGAGGACAAAATGTTCACTTGCTGCCTAATATATCCCACCCACTACAGGTGCCATGATGAGGAGATAATCAGTCTTATTCACTTCACCTGATCGGTGTAGATAGGTCTTGTGTAGCAGGTTTCAAGAACAGTGTTACTAAACTTCTTAAATAGTTGATGTATATTTATGCACTTTATAAACCTATGCACACCTACTAACCTATGTTCATAAGCGTTCTACATTGGCCAACAAAAGATGTAGTAGATGTTTGTGAATCAGTCCTTCAGGAGACTGGGATCCTATTCAGCAAATAATAACCACCACATTGGTGCCATGCTAATGAAGATAGAGAGAGCCCAAGCAGAGGGGGAAATTGATTCTGTACTACAGGTCCCAATCTAATTGTTACATCAATTACAAACAATTAAGGATTGATGTGAAGAAAGGGGAGTGGGTGCATTAATGTTGTGTGGATACTAGGTTAATGCCTTTACCAACATGTCCATTGTTTTATTGGACTCTTAAAGAAACCTATATTTAATTCAAGTGCAGTAGTCAAGTGGAAAGTAGTTCTGGACGAGATTTTAGGAAGTTGTGTTTTCAGTATATATGTCTTAGTCTTCTGATTAAAAGGAGTTTTATAATTAAGTAACTGACACAGATGCTAAGGAAATGACAACAATGTATGCATGACATGATTACAAGTTATGGGTGATTCATTATTATTATTATTATTATTATTATTATTATTATTATTATTTGTTGCCTTCTCTATTTTTATTTAATTTATAGGTTTTTGTGCATTATTGCTCTAGGATGTGTGCTGGAATGTCAGTTCCAAATTCATTCACATGTTTGGCCACTGGTATAGCCACCTGCGCCTGCTACATTTCTTAGTTTCTAAAGATAAACCATTTCTAACATTTCTGCTCATTCAAGCAGCCAAAGGCTCACAGTGATATGCCTTGTCTTTTTAATTATAACAATCTCCTGGTTTTCTTGGGGATTACTCTTCCATAAAGTATTTCTGCCCACAAGAAATGAGACACACCAGGATAATTTGGCATGTGCTTTGTTTTAGCAGCACAGATGTAAAAAGAGACAGAAATAGGACTCGTCTACTGAAACAGAGGTAGGGAAAACTCCACCTGCTCAGCTTTTACCGAACCCAAACTTTCTCCAGGCACAGGAGTCGAGCTGCAGCATGCTAATTAAAACTCCATATGAGAGGTTTCTAAGCAAAGGGGGTGCTGCCCTCCGACAGTCAGTTAGATAAAGATATAAAAGCAAAGGTGCAACTCTTGAACTCGCTGTCTCTGCAGGAACAGCAAGATGGAGAAAGGAGAATTTCCAAACCTTATACAGAGAGAAGAATATCTATGATCATCCTACCACTAGTGTTTTAGTCAACTGCTACTTTTAAAGGCCTTAATTTAAGTTGCACCACTGTAGTTCTAATGAATCCCAACTCGTCAATTGTTTTTAAATTGTTATTAATAGGAAAAGAAGTGCTTTTTGGCCCTGTATCACTCACCGTGCTATGGCAACCCTTTTAACCTCTTTCAGTAAGGCAGTGACATCCAGCTGTCTTCGGTTATTATGCAAAGAGTTGGAAGATAAACAAAGTAAAGTGGCCATCATTAAGAGTAAAATATCCATTAAGAAAAGCAAATGCACATGTATGATGAGTAAACAAGTAGCTAGACTTAGGTGATTAGGTAGAAAACATTGTGAAGCTGTTTGTTTATGGAAGTCAGTTGCACTTCAGGGCAGCATAGCTTCAAAAATGTGCAATGTAATGTAATGTACAAGAGCAAATTACTACTCGCTATGATGCTGAGACTCATTTGGCTTAGGATGGCACTTTTAAGGTATATATATATATATATATATCTTCTTCTTCTTCTTCTTCTTCTTTCGGCTTTTCCCTTCAGGGGTCGCCACAGCGAATCATCTCTCTCCACCTATCCCTATGTTCTGCATCCTCAACCCTTGCACCCACTAGCTTCATATCCTCATTTATTACATCCATATACCTCCTCTTTGGCCTTCCTCTTTGCCTCCTGCCTGGCAGCCCCATGTCCAACATTCTCCTACCAATATACTCACTGTCCCTCCTCTGAACATGTCCAAACCATCTTAATCTGGCCTCCCTAACTTTGTCCCCCAAACGTCCAACATGAGCTGTGCCTCTGATGTACTCATTCCTAATCCTGTCCAATCTTGTCACTCCCAAAGAGAACCTCAACATCTTCAGCTCTGCTACCTCGAGCTCTGACTCCTGTCTCTTCCTCAGTGACACTGTCTCTAAACCATACAGCATGGCCGGTCTCACCACTGTCCTGTACACCTTCCCCTTGATTCTCGCTGATATTTTCTGATCACACAGAACTCCCGACACCTTTCTCCACCCATTCCAACCTGCCTGCACTCGCTTCTTTACCTCTTTCCCACACTCTCCATTACTCTGGACTGTTGACCCCAAGTACTTAAACTCCTGTACCTTCTTCACCTCTTCACCCTGTAACCTTACTGTTCCACTTCCCTCCCTTTCATTCACACACATGTACTCAGTCTTACTACGACTGACCTTCATTCCTCTTCTCTCCAGCGCAAACCTCCACCTCTCCAGGTTTTCCTCCACCTGCTCCCTGCTCTCACTACAGATCACAATGTCATCTGCAAACATCATTGTCCAAGGAGACTCCTGTCTGACCTCCTCTGACAACTGGTCCATCACTATAGCAAACAGGAAGGGGCTCAGAGCCGATCCCTGATGCAGTCCCACCTCCACATTGAACTCCTCTGTCTGACCTACAGCACACCTCACCACTGTCCTGCTCCTCTCATACATGTCCTGCACCACTCTGACATACTTCTCCGCTACTCCTGACTCCCTCATACAGTACCACAGCTCTTCTCTTGGCACCCTGTCATACGCTTTCTCCAAGTCTACAAACACACAGTGCAACTCCTTCTGACCATCCCTATACTTCTCCATCAAAATCCTCAGAGCAAAAATTGCATCCGTTGTGCTCTTTCTGGGCATGAAGCCATACTGCTGCTCACAAATGTCCACTACCTTCCTTAACCTAGCTTCCACTACTCTTTCCCATACCTTCATTGTATGGCTCATCAACTTTATCCCCCTATAGTTACTGCAACTCTGCACGTCACCCTTATTCTTAAAGATCGGCACTAACACACTTCTTCTCCATTCCTCAGGCATCCTCTCACTCTCTAAAACCCTGTTGAACAAATTAGCTAAAAATTCCACTGCTGCTTCTCCCAGACACTTCCAGACCTCCACCGGAATGTCATCAGGACCAACTGCCTTCCCACTTTTCATCCTCTTCAAAGCCTTCCTGACTTCATCCTTTCTAATCTTATCTACTTCCTGTTCCACAGAGTTCACCCCTTCTACTCTTTTTTCCCTCTCATTTTCCTCATTCATCAGCTCCTCAAAGTACTCCTTCCATCTCCTCTGTACACTCTCCTCACTTGTGAGCACCCTTCCATCTCTATCCTTAATAACTCTAACTTGCTGCACATCCTTCCCATCTCGATCCCTCTGCCTAGCTAACCTGTACAAGTCCTTCTCTCCTTCTCTAGTGTCTAACCTAGTGTACAACTCTTCATATGCCTTCTGCTTGGCCTTAGACACCTCCCTCTTCACTCTGCACTGTAACTCCTTGTATTCCTGTCTATTCTCTTCAGTCCTGTCCATGTCCCACTTCTTCTTGGCTAACCTCTTCCTCTGGATACTATCCTGAACTTCCTCATTCCACCACCAAGTCTCCTTATCTTCTTTCCTCCTTCCAGATGACACACCCAGCACCTTTCTCCCTGTCTCCCTGATCACTTCTGCTGTAGTTTCCCAGTCATCTGGCAGCACTACCTGACCACCCAGAGCCTGCCTCAACTTCTGTCTAAATTCCTCACAACATTCCTCCTTTTTCAGCTTCCACCACTTGGTTTTCTTCTCTATCTTTGACCTCTTCGTCTTACAGACCATCAAAGTCATCCTACACACCACCATCCTATGCTGTCTGGCTACACTCTCTCCCACTACCACTTTACAGTCACTAATCTCTTTCAGATTGCCTCTTCTACATAGAATGTAGTCTACCTGTGTGCTCCTACCTCCACTCTTGTAAGTCACTCTATGCTCCTCCCTCTTCTGAAAATAAGTGTTAACCACACCCATGTCCATCCTCTTAGCAAAGTCCACTACCATCTGTCCTTCCAGGTTCCTTTCCTTAACTCCAAACTTGCCCATCACCTCCTCATCACCTGTGTTCCCCTCGCCAACATGTCCATTAAAATCCGCTCCTATCACCACTCTCTCACCCGTGGGAATACTCTCCATCACCTCATCTAATTCACTCCAGAATCTCTCTTTCTCCTCTAACTCACAACCTACCTGTGGGGCATAACCACTAACAACATTCAACATCACCCCTTCAATCTCTAACTTCAGACTCATCACCCTGTCTGACACTCTCTTCACCTCCAGAACATTCCTCACAAACTCCTCCTTCAGGACCACACCTACCCCATTTCTCTTACTATCCACACCATAATAAAACAGCTTGAATCCTGCTCCTATACTACGAGCCTTGCTACCCTTCCACCTGGTCTCCTGTACACACAGTATATCCACCTTCCTTCTCTCCATCACATCAGCCAGCTCTCTACCTTTCCCTGTCATAGTACCAACATTCAGAGTTCCTATTCTCAGTCCTACACTCTTACCTTTCCTCTTCTCTCTCTGTCTGCGCACTCTCCTCCCTCCTCTACTTCTTCGACCAACAGTAGCCCAATTTCCACCGGCGCCCTGTAGGTCAACGGCGCCGATGGCGGTCGTTGTTAACCCGGGCCTCGACCGATCCGGTATGAATTCGTACTGACGATTCGCATGGTTAAATTTGGCAATGTTTTACGCCGGATGCCCTTCCTGACGCAACCCTCTCTATTTATCCGGGCTTGGGACCGGCACAGAAGTCACTGGACTGTGACCCCCATGGCTAGATTATATATATATATATATATATATATATATATATACATATGACTTATTAATAAAGATGACTTACAAGGTGCAGGCAAAAAAGTGCTTGGAAATATAGTTATTAGATATGATCACATTATTTTTGTTAATAATTTTTGGAAATAAATTTGTTCTCATTGTATTGAATGTTATCACAACTATATAGCACAATGACAGTTACTCTTTTGCTAAAGAAGTTTTTGTCAAAGTGTCTGTAGACTTGTACCTAAGGACTGCTGCTATAATAATAATGACACTCATACCAAACATTTTTTTCAATACACTTAGTGCTGTTTGACTTTGTAGTATACTATAGAGTAAAGATTTATAGTCCCACTATCCTTGTCCCAGAAGAGTTTCTCTTTTGAATCTGGTTCCTCTCAAGGTTTCTTTCTCCTGTCAGCTCAGGGAGGTTTTTCTTGCCACTGTCACCTCTGGATTGCTCATTAGGGATATAAATCTAAATCTACATATGGATTTTTTATAAAGTTGTAATTCACTGCAATCTCTCTGTAAAGAATGACGGAGCCTCTCTGATCTCTCTAAGTAAATGGTTTATGGCGTTCCTATATGGGTATTGATGCATTTGGCAATGCTTGTTTGTAGATGTCATGCACACTGGAGGAATGATTCAGTCTCCCAAGTGTCCAATTTGGTAGTGTATATTGCAGGAGAGACCTGCCACACTGGGATTTAATGGACTGGGATCACTATATGTGTGGCGACTGTCTTTCTTTGAAGTGAACAAAACTCTCTTTGATGAGATGTCTAAAAAGACTTTTGACATAAATATATGTCTATATGTATTCGTGCATATAAGTGTGTGTGAGGGTGTGTGCATGTGTGTATGGGCTGGTCATCAGACATTGGCATAATTAGAGTCTGCCAAGTGGAGATAGATTGCAGAAATGGAGAGACTGGCAGCTTAAAGGAAGTGGAATAAAGAGTTCCCACTCTACACTAGGAGACTCAGATATTAATATTACTGGTAATGGGTCAATAGTAACACATTATTCATGCTAATAACATGCCGAGATTTTATTAGATGAGTAGCTTTCCACATAGTATTGCGTAAGGCATAGGTCTTGGAGACAGGGCACAAGTATGTAAAATCAGTGTGTGCTTTATTTGGGTTAATTCAACAGTCATAGTCATTTGTCCTTGGTAGGGCTCAAAAGATAGGTAGACAACATCAAGCTGGGATAATAAGCATGAATAGAAGCAAGAAGCAAGCCAGAAAACAAGCCTCATAAATGCAAAATTATGAAACTTAGACACAAATAGTCAAAGACAAGGTCTGAACCTCTTCAGCAAATTGTGTATGATTTGTAAGCCCTCACCTTTTGAGACAGAAACAATTTTATAGTGAAATTAATCAGCAAATAGACAATAATTTTAAAAGCTGTTGAGAAAATAAAATAAGGTATAAATAAGGTAAACCTCTAATTGGGGAAGCCTGTGAATGGACTGCCATCTTGTCTAAACTGCATTCCCTCCTCATATTCTGAGAAGATACACCCAACCCTGGACATCATAGTAAATGACTGAGTGAAGAGTGATATGATACTTTACTAATGAATACATGACACAATGATACAGTCTTGTTAATGTAGGCTTTGACATGTAGTTTGTATCTAAGTGAAACAAATACTTCAGACAACATGTACAAACTGCTGCACACTCTTTAGACTGCTGATGAGGTGCTGAAGGGACAGCGACATTTCTGCACTACTGTCTACTTTCTTATGCTGACACTATCTGCTCTTTATTTATCACAGTCGACCCTCTCCCTCTGCTGTCCACCATGGCCTAGACCCTTCACACCCTCTACCCACAAAAGAGTCCTGGATCACACAGTGCTGTAATACCCTGCTGCCAGCCTGCACCACTCGGCCTCGCCCATGGTGTCCGCCAAGACGCTCTACACTGACACATCCATCATGTCCTACAGCACCTGGAGATGGCATCCCACACCCCCTCTGCACTTTCATCTTCCCTCTGCCTCCTTACTTTTTGTAACTGGTAAATGACCATAGCTTAGTATATTAATCTGTACAGAGATTTCAGTTTTAGTATGTAGAATTATGAATATGTATATTAATTCTTCTTACTTGCGAGTTTATTGTGAACTTTAAGTCATGTAATGCTCTTGTGTTAAGTCATAGTTCTCCATGTTGCCCTTGTGGTGTGACTGTTTTCTACTCTATTCTATTCAGCTCTACTAAACCCTTAGTCTGCAATCTAACATAGATAATATTAGCCAATTGCAAATTGGTATTTTGTGTCTAAAATCTAGGGTTGCCTCTTTCAATGATGAAAAATAAAGGACATGCTTTAAGAACCTCATGACCGAGTCTCTGCAACCAGGACAGCAATGATGTTGACACAATCTGATACAGTGTGTGTGTCATTCCCCAGCTTATAACACTTATTTCTCTGCAATTTCTGGTGAAACCAGTTTGTTTTATTCATTATGACAAGTTTTCTCATGACTACCTAGAATCAATGTATGTATGAAACATTATGTGCACCTTATTGACTTGCTACAGGAGCATTGTATTTTTTTCAACATGGGTCAATCATAGCTTAGCACAGGCTGACTTAAATACTTTAATCATACGGTGTTCTTTCATCGGTTACTAGCATTTTACTTCTAATTGGATCAAATTTTAAACTCTCCACCAGTTTTGCAATAAAATACATGACCTAGGTTATCAGTGAAAAGCTACATCATGTTTGAATAACTGTGATAATTAGAGGTTTCCTATCTCAACAAAGCCAGGTTATAATATAATATAATATAATATAATGTAATATAATATAATATAATATCTTCTTCTTCTTCTTTCGGCTTTTCCCTTCAGGGGTCGCCACAGCGAATCATCTCTCTCCACCTATCCCTATCTTCTGCATCCTCATCACTTGCACCCACTAGCTTCATATCCTCATTAATTCCATCCATATACCTCCTCTTTGGCCTTCCTCTTTGCTTCCTGCCTGGCAGCTCCATGTCCAACATTCTCCTACCAATATACTCACTCTTCCTCCTCTGAACATGTCCAAACCATCTTAATCTGGCCTCCCTAAGTTTGTCCCCCAAACGTCCAACATGAGCTGTCCATCTGATGTACTCATTCCTAATCCTGTCCAATCTTGTCACTCCCAAAGAGAACCTCAACATCTTCAGCTGTTACCTCTAGCTCTGACTCCTGTCTCTTCCTCAGTGACACTGTCTCTAAACCATACAGCATGGCCGGTCTCACCACTGTCCTGTACACCTTCCCCTTGATTCTTGCTGATATTTTCATATCACACAGAACTCCCGACACCTTTCTCCACCCATTCCAACCTGCCTGCACTCGCTTCTTTACCTCTTTCCCACACTCTCCATTACTCTGGACTGTTGACCCCAAGTACTTAAACTCCTGTACCTTCTTCACCTCTTCACCCTGTAACCTTACTGTTCCACTTCCCTCCCTTTCATTCACACACATGTACTCAGTCTTACTACGACTGACTTTCATTCCTCTTCTCTCCAGCGCAAACCTCCACCTCTCCAGGTTTTCCTCCACCTGCTCCCTGCTCTCACTACAGATCACAATGTCATCTGCAAACATCATTGTCCAAGGAGACTCCTGTCTGACCTCCTCTGACAACTGGTCCATCACTATAGCAAACAGGAAGGGGCTCAGAGCCGATCCCTGATGCAGTCCCACCTCCACATTGAACTCCTCTGTCTGACCTACAGCACACCTCACCACTGTCCTGCTCCTCTCATACATGTCCTGCACCACTCTGACATACTTCTCTGCTACTCCTGACTTCCTCATACAGTACCACAGCTCTTCTCTTGGCACCCTGTCATACGCTTTCTCCAAGTCTACAAACACACAGTGCAACTCCCTCTGACCATCCCTATACTTCTCCATCAAAATTTTCAGAGCAAAAATTGCATCTGTTGTGCTCTTTCTGGGCATGAAGCCATACTGCTGCTCACAAATTTCCACTACCTTCCTTAACCTAGCTTCCACTACTCTTTCCCATAGCTTCATTGTATGGCTCATCAACTTTATCCCCCTATAGTTGCTGCAACTCTGCACGTCACCCTTATTCTTAAAGATCGGCACTAACACACTTCTTCTCCATTCCTCAGGCATCCTCTCACTCTCTAAAACCCTGTTGAACAAACTAGCTAAAAATTCCACTGCTGCCTCTCCTAGACACTTCCAGACCTCCACCGGGATGTCGTCAGGGCCAACTGCCTTCCCACTTTTCATCCTCTTCAAAGCCTTCCTGACTTCATCCTTTCTAATCTTATCTACTTTCTGTTCCACAGAGTTCACCCCTTCTACTCTTTTTTCCCTCTCATTTTCCTCATTCATCAGCTCCTCAAAGTATTCCTTCCATCTCCTCTGTACACTCTCCTCACTTGTGAGCACCCTTCCATCTCTATCCTTAATAACTCTAATTTGCTGCACATCCTTCCCATCTCGATCCCTCTGCCTAGCTAACCTGTACAAGTCCTTCTCTCCTTCTCTAGTGTCTAACCTAGTGTACAACTCGTCATATGCCTTCTGCTTGGCCTTAGACACCTCCCTCTTCACTCTGCGCTGTAACTCCTTGTATTCCTGTCTATTCTCTTCAGTCCTGTCCATGTCCCACTTCTTCTTGGCTAACCTCTTACTCTGGATACTATCCTGAACTTCCTCATTACACCAGCAAGTCTCCTTATCTTCTTTCCTCCTTCCATATGACACACCCAGCACCTTTCTCCCTGTCTCCCTGATCACTTCTGCTGTAGTTTCCCAGTCATCTGGCAGCACTACCTGACCACCCAGAGCCTGCCTCAACTTATGTCTAAATTCCTCACAACATTCCTCCTTTTTCAGCTTCCACCACTTGGTTTTCTTCTCTGTCTCTGACCTCTTCTTCTTACAGACCATCAGAGTCATCCTACACACCACCATCCTATGCTGTCTGGCTACACTCTCTCCCACTACCACTTTACAGTCACTAATCTCTTTCAGATTGCCTCTTCTACATAGGATGTAGTCTACCTGTGTGCTCCTACCTCCACTCTTGTAAGTCACTCTATGCTCCTCCCTCTTCTGAAAATAAGTTTTAAACCCTACAGCCATGTCCATCCTCTTAGCAAAGTCCACTACCATCTGTCCTTCAAGGTTCCTTTCCTTAACTCCAAACTTGCCCATCACCTCCTCATCACCTGTGTTCCCCTCACCAACATGTCCATTAAAATCCGCTCCTATCACCACTCTCTCCCCCTGTGGGAATACTCTCCATCACCTCATCTAATTCACTCCAGAATCTCTCTTTCTCCTTTAACTCACAACCTACCTGTGGGGCATAACCACTAACAACATTCAACATCACCCCTTCAATCTCTAACTTCAGACTCATCACCCTGTGTGACACTCTCTTACCTCTAGAACATTCCTCACAAACTCCTCCTTCAGGACCACACCTACCCCATTTCTCTTACTATCCACACCATAATAAAACAGCTTGAATCCTGCTCCTATACTACGAGCCTTGCTACCCTTCCACCTGGTCTCCTGTACACACAGTATATCCACCTTCCTTCTCTCCATCATATCAGCCAGCTCTCTACCTTTCCCTGTCATAGTACCAACATTCAGAGTTCCTATTCTCAGTCCTACACTCTTACCTTTCCTCTTCTCTCTCTGTCTGTGCACTCTCCTCCCTTCTTCGACCAACAGTAGCCCAATTTCCACCGGTGCCCTGTAGGTCAACGGTGCCGATGGCGGTCGTTGTTAACCCGGGCCTCGACCGATCCGGTATGAAATTCGTACTGACGATTCGCATGGTTAAATTTGGCAACGTTTTACGCCGGATGCCCTTCCTGACGCAACCCTCTCTATTTATCCGGGCTTGGGACCGGCACAGAAGTCACTGGACTGGTGGCTCAGTGGTAGGTTACTCACCTATCATGCGGAAGGCCCGGGTTTGATTCCAGCCAATGCCTCAACCCCAGCCACTGGATGCAGTGCCGGTCCCAAGCCTGGAAAAATGGGAGGGTTGTGTCAGGAAGGGCAGCCGGCGTAAAACATTTGCCAAGTTGTTGTGCGGACCAATTGGTCCGCTGTGGCGACCCCGAACAGGGAGCAGCCGAAATATAATATAATATAATATAATATGAGACATTGGTGGCTCAGTGGTAGGTTGCTCTCCTATCATGCGGAAGGCCCGGGTTCGAGTCCCAGCCACTGGTTGCAGTGCTGGTCCCAAGCCCGGAAAAATGGGAGGGTTGCGGCAGGAAGGACATCCGGCGTTTTTTTAAATGTAAATGTTTTACATTTGCCAAGTTGTTGTGCGGACCAGTTGGTCCGCTGTGGCGACCCCGAACAGGGAGCAGCCGAAAGCAAAAAAAAAAATAATATAATATAAAATAATTTCACTATTAATGTAGATGTTTTCTTGAAAGACTTGAAAGGCATTCTATTATTAATTTAGAATGTATATCTAGTTTTCTTAATTTTCAGTTTACCAACTGACATATTCCTAGATGTAGGTGGAAACCAGAGAACCCAGAGGAAACCCATGCAGACAGACACATAAAACTCCATACAGATAGTTACACAAGCTCTGAATTGGTATGACTTGTTTTAATAATGCTTATACTAGGTCAGAATTTCACTATTAAAGTAGACGCTGCTTGAAAGACAGTGGTTGAGCATTTTATCTTTAGTTATTTTCATAAAAAGTACATTTCTGATGCAAGGAGAGCACTTAAATCAGAGATAATTATTTAAAAAAAAAACCACTCAGGAACATCACAATTGTGCTAAGCACTCCTAAGGAGATTAATACTAAGCTCTTCCTAATTAAAAAAAAGAGTGCTTAAAACAGAAAGTTATTTGTGCTCAAAACAGTCACTTAACCACAATAGTTGTGAGCAGCATTTAAGAGGTTTTCACTGCAACTGTCCCAGCGAAAATATACATTTCTACATAAAATTCAAGAACTGAATATAGTAAAAGTTTAACCACACTGTCAAATGTTCAGAGATATATACTTTATTTAAAAGTTCATATTAATACTTGAATTCTTTTCCTTCTAGTAAAAAGATTCATTTATTAATATGTTCATAATTCATCTTTAGTAGCCACTTCATCCTGGTCAAGGCCAAGATGATTTCAGATTTATCCTGAGACATCATGCACAAACACACGAACTCAATAACAAATACATTTATGCGCTAATTTAAACCAGGGGCAATTTAGTGTAGCCAATCCACCTACCAGCATGTGTTGTGGAGGTGGTAGGAGACCAGAGAGAATTTACATGTACACATGGAGAAGATGCACAAAAACTCAACACTAACCTAAACTTGAAGAAATATCAAGAAGAGGAAATTGACCAAATCCAAATATTCCAAGTTATTTGATTTTAAATAAATTCTTGTAATCAACACAAAAGAGCACATTTTTATTTTTAAAGAAACCCAGAGTTATGGGTGTCTGGTTTTCCCAGCAGCTTTTAGGATAGATTAACTATATGTAGTAAAAAGTTTTAAAAAGTTCACTGCTGAATTCTAATTCAGTCAGACAAAACCCCAAGTCAGACAAACTCTAAGTCAAACAAAAATCCAAGATTACGGCTTAAGCACTGGACGACATACACTTACAGTCCTAGTAAAGCTCTTTTTTAGTAGCAACCCTTTCTACAGCTTTCTTACTGTAGTGAGCTCTAAGAATGTGATCTGCTTGTGCTTAGTAACGTCTTTCAAAATTAAAGCAGCTTTCATGTGGCTAATCTAATATGACTAAGCCGGCTAACACACATCGAATGACTGATTTTAATTGAACCAAATTAATACATTGAGTCATTCAGTCAGAAGAGGCAGAAGCAGACAAAAGTGCAGGATATTTAATGTGAATAAAGCAAAGAAAGTCGATATTACATTAACAAAATAACAACATGCAACAGGTAACACAGGTGTCACAATGACTGCTAGACTGTCTGGATATTTATGCAGTGAGTCTGATGGGAAATAGAGTCCAGTTCAGCCATTTTGTGAGGCTGTGGTGGACTCAGGGATCGTGGTCCGACACCAGAACTGACACGACATATTCATTGGTCCAGGCTTACAAATGATGTCATTTAAAACATAATGTAATAACAGCTAATCTTCTAAAAAAATATCTAGGAATTGACCTAGATACATACTTAAGGGGGCGGTGTTAGCTAAAGTGGTTAAGGTGGGTTGTTGACCGGAAGATCAGGGGGCCAAGCTGCCACTGTTGGGCCCTTGAGCAAGGCCCCCAACCCACCCTGCTCCAGGGGCACTGTATCATGGCTGACCCTGCGCTCTGACCCTAACCCCAAAGGATGGGATATGTGAAGAAAAATTTCACTGTGCTTCTTTCTTGCAAAATGCATCTAACCTCTATGTTAGCAGCTTTACTGTACAGTTTTAAACTGCAACCTTAAAAGTAATTTTTGTACAGTTAGTCTGTACAGATCTCAGTTTCAGTCTTTAAATAACTTTAGAGCTATGTATATGTGCATTCATTCCTTTAAGTTTTGAGTTCATTGGTGGCTCAGTGGTAGGTTTCTCGCCTCTCATGCGGAAGGCCTGGGTTTGAGTCCCAGCCAATACTCAAACCCCAGCCACTGGATGCAGTGCCGGTCCCAAGTCTGGAAAAATAGGAGGGTTGTGTCAGGAAGGGCATCCGGTGTAAAACATTTGCCAAGTTGTTCCGCTGTGGCGACCCCGAACAGGGAGCAGCCGAAAGCAACTTATTGTGCACTTTAAGTGCTGCTCTTGCATTAAATCCCTAGTCTTGCATTGCTCTTGTTGTGACACCAAATTTTGCCATAGGGATTAATAAAGTAATTCTGTATTATAGTCTCTGCTATTTCTTGTGAATCTGGTTTGGTTTTATTCATTATTCATATTTTACTCATGACTACGCAGCATCAGTTTATGTATGAAACATTATGTGCACCTTATTGACTTAGTATGGGACCATTGTATTTTTTTCAACATGTGTCAATCATAGCTTAGCACAGGCTGACTTAAATACTTTAATCATAAGGTGTTCTCTCATTGATTACTAGCATTTTATTGCTAATTGGACCAAATTTGAAAATCTCCACCAGTTTTTCATTAAAATCTCTGACCTAGGGTGTTATCAGTGAAAAGCTACATCATGTTTGAATAACTGATAATTAGAGGTTTCCTATCTCAACAAAGCGAGCTTATTATATTATATTATATTATATTATATTATATTATATTATATTATATCATATCATATCATATCATATCATATCATATCATATCATATTATATTATATTATGACTAATATAATAATGCTAATACTAGGTCAGAATTTCAATATTAATGTAGATGTTGCTAGAAAGGCTTGAAAGGCATTCTATTATTAATTTAGAATGTACATGTAGTTTTCTGTCTGCTGTCTTTTAAATAATACAAAATCGAATCATTTTAAAGCCAAGAGCTTTAGTAGACAGTATACCAACTGACATGTTCCTGACATGTAGGAGGAAACCAGAGAACCCAGAGGAAACCCATGCAGACAGACACACAAAACTCCATACAGATAGTTACACAAGCTCTGAATTGGTCAACTTAACAGTTAGCCGCTAATCTGTGGTCAGTTCCAAAGCAATCATCTGGTCCGTAAGCTTCCTTGCTAAGGTGCCACTTTCTTTTCTTTGTAATTTCCTCTGCCAGTTTCTATGGATTTTCTCAGCAGAATAGGATTAGGCATGTCTTATGGAAAAAACATGGGTCCTGACTGGAACTCAGGGCTACATCTTACATAACAGATGACATTAATTAACTTTTGAATTTGCAAATTGTACAACATGTATGACATTTCCATTTTCAGATATTACACAGATTCTGCTGCTTTCAATAGCATGGATCGGAATACGTGGAATATTGTAAACTTTAATAAAGGCAGTCACCTATAGTTCAGGCAGTGATTATACACTGAATTAACCTGTTGTCTCTTGAATTTTGAAATTTGATTAAAATAACATGTGGAATGTGTGGTGGCATGTTAATCTTGACCAGTTTAATTAATTACAAATTGCTCATTCCTAACCCAGTGCTACTCCAGATGGCAATACTAGACAGATTCCTCCAAGTTTAGCACCAGGGCCAAGTTTACAATAACTGTTTTTTAGTGATGTTATAAATGCAACGCATTTGTTTCTCCCTACATATCTCAACAATAAGCCTGTCTATTAGCACCTTAAATGCAAAGAGTTTAATGTGCAGGTAATCCAGTGTGTTTTTCTGTCATATCACAGATGTTTTCACGCCCAGCGATTCAATCATAAGTGTTAGATATAGATTTAGATTTAAGGGTGAATTCGTGTGCATGTTTTCAGGCTCACTTTAATCTATCAATCTGGCAGATTTCTATACAGACTACAAGTAATTTCCTGCAGTCACTCTTTCTTGCTTCTTCTGTTATTTCTGTCTTTGCTTGTGCTCCCTTTTGTGCATGGATGCATGAAATATACTTTACATTCAGAAATCCTACTTTTGGAAAATGGCTTGAGTGACTGACCTAAATTCACATAGCTTCTACACTATAGAGATCCTGAGAGCTTTCAGAGCACTCTGCCCAGCACCAACAAGTGCACAATACTCCCTGAGCCTTTTTAGTTGAGGGCCATTACTGTCTGATCTCTTGGAGAAGAAATCAATCATTTGAATCTAGGGACCTTCCTCACCTATGTAATCCATAGAGGCTCCTTTTTTATGTCACCTGTTTTATTATGGGTATACAGTACTTTGTGAGAAGTGCAAGTCAGCAGTTAGATGCTATCAAAACCGTGTGTGTGTGGTCCTTTAGAATATTTTATTCTTAGGACTGTATGGAGTTTGTGTATTTTTTATTACGGTGGTATGATAACCATGTCAAGGTCCACACTGTAAATACTTGAAAGCTCTTATACAAGAAATGGAGATGGAAAGAAAAAGACAACATAATGGGATGCAAAGTAACAAGAAATAGAAAAGGAAATAAAGACAGGGTGGATAGAGAGAGGCTTTTTTCAAAATGACATAGTGTTGTGCTGAGAGCACAGTAAAGGATTTATGATGAATAAACACAGAAGAGTAAGCCATGGTGTGATTCTGATAATGGTGAATGAGTTTGAAGGATAGATATGAACAAAAAATGTGCATAGACATTCAGCAAGTCAATTTTAACTAGTCTAGTATTATTAATCACCTCACACCTCACTGTAGTGCCTTATACTGTTTATGAGGACATGTATTTTGAAGTTTATAAATCACCTGGTAAGTTTTCCTAAGCTTTTAGTTTAGTCTTCTATTCTATTCGATTTTATCTAACATGTTTCTGTAAATCTGTTGGTGTACATATATTGATATAATAATGTATATATTTTGTGTGTGTCATCATGAGATGGTAACAATAATGCAGATAGCAAATAGTAAGGATGGAACCTATATTTTTAAAATAAGACATACTTGCGGTAAATAATATTATGATTATAATTAGGTCTACTCATCCAGCAATATGCTAGATATATTTATTGTGAAGGCTTACCATTTTCTAACTTCTAAAAAAAAAATGCTTTGGTTTTTCCTTTTTGTTTTAAATTTTAATTTGTCTTTTTGTTATATGGTATTACTGGTTCATAAGAAAGTACTTGTGTCTAAAAGTGGTGGTTTTTTCTGAAAACTCAGGTTGGAATCTGGCAACCTTTTCTGTGTGAACTGCACACAGGTGATTTTAGTAATCCAAATGAACTGCAACTGAATACAACTAACTTTACCTGCATAAATATTGGAGTAAGCTATGAGCTTAAGTCTCTAAATATGACCCAAAATAATTTACTCTGCTGTATTAAGTTTGTGTCCAGGTGAAGTTCCTTTTTTATGCTGAACTGGTGTGATATAAATAAGAAACAGAGTTACAGAATTTCTCTTGTAACATTAGTATTTCATTTCCAACTTTGGACTCTGACTATGCTCTTTTAGTATTTAAGAGGCAGCATTAGACTTTACACAGAGTGCTATCTCTCTGTAAATATTGGTGATAAAGCTGTGGTGTGCAGCTGCCAAACAAGGCTCCTGGGGATTAGCGGCAGCAGTTCCCTTAGCACCAGCAGGTGCAGCCGAGCCCAAAGCTCCAGAGACAATGCTCTGGCAGGCTTAGACAGCTCTCAGATCATTTCTGTGGCTGTGCCTTCCCTTATTTGCTCTTTCCTGCCCCAGCCTCCTTTCAGAAGCTTCCTGCTACATTTTATCTCAGTGCATGGGTCCAGCAGTTTCTACCAGACTTGGATGGAGGCAGTGATGGCAGTGCTGGTGCTTTAGAAAAGCAAATTCAGAAAAGTTGGCTAGTTTTTTAGTGGGTTGAAGTTGGGTAATTTAATTATAAAAGTTGTTGCTGTATATAAATCATAGAAGTGGAGTTCCTAAGAATAAACCCAATAACTCAAAGTAAATACACTTATATACACAGTATGTGCCAGAGATCAAATGAAACCGGCTGCCAGAAAAACATTTTTATAATTTTATTTATGTAAGCATGCTACAAACCCTTTCCTGCTTAGAAGAAATGGGCAAGATTTAATACAATTCCATATTCCCTGAGTATTATATGTAGTTTTAAATTTACACATTATATTTAAAAAAAGAAAAGAAATAAACAAACAAAAAAGAACATAATTATTATAATGAAAAGATAAAGTCTGTAAAAAGGCACTCTTAATTTCCTTGACTTAAAAGAAGTCAAGCAACTGTTCAGCATGTTATTGTACAGTCATGGGTAATAAATGTATATCTAATAATGTAACAGAGGGAAAATCCAATTTGTTTCAATGCTCTCCATCCTTATCCTTTAGATTTACTCTGCCAGTGCACAGCACCAAGATTAATCCTCTCTGTGTAATAAAGTGATGATGGTGACATTAACTGACATTTAAAAAAAGAAAAAGTCCAGGTTTAGGCAGCTTCTCTACTATCTTACTGTGAACATGGGTGGAGGAGATTAGCACAGTGAGGTGTGTGTGTGTGTTTGTGTGTGTTCCTGTCAGATAATGATTTTACCAGTTTTCTCCAGTTTGTGGTGCTTATTTCAGCATTTCTCTGAGCTCAAGTGATATTTCAAGCCAGTAAAAGTGTCCTGTCATGCTCATTGAACAGGTCACACAGATTTGGCCATGAATGGGACAGTATTAGTTTTGTGTCCAGCTTTGATATTAAGCACAAAAGATTTCCTAAGAATGAACATATGACATCACTTAAGATTTTGCTAAGGTACCTTGAGACCAATTCTTCATTCCAATTATGTTTTTTAGAAAATTGCAGCTACACAACTGCCCTGTTTCCTCACATTTATTTTTACAACTTATTTTAGATTACACTTAGATTTTTTTTTTTGTTTTAGTTCTCTTTTATTTATTAAGGGTTAAATGAATTTCCTAACACTCAACATAGTGCACATACAGTAACATGATTACTGACAGGTACTTCAAGCAAAGATATGCTTTTCACACTCAACTGTATTTACTCAAATGTATTCTAGATTATTTTATGTTATTTATGATCTTAATTCCAACACTGACTAGTGTTTGATTATTAACAATCTCCTATACACACCTGATCAGTAGTTAAGTGATTTTCCAGGTGCACCTGAATAAAAAAATCTTTTAAATAAATCTCAAGCTAAATGCAAAATCTTATCTAGAATCGGTCAGTTGTACATCACTCATCCATCCATCTTTAATAACACCTGTATCCAAGTTAGAGTCAAAGTGGATGCTGAGCCTACCTTTGGGAACACTGTGCACAAGGCAGAAATAAGTTGGACACCATTGCTGCAGGAATTAAAACAAACAATTTAATATGTCTATCACAGCTTAAGGGTCCCTGCTTGAGCTTGGGTAAAACAATGGAGACGTGTACAAAAGAAAATTAAAATGCCACCCAGAGCAGTGATCAAGGCCCTCTGCTGATCATCTGTACTTCTGGGTCATTTCCTGGTTATTCCCTGTAATAAACTGTGTGAAGAGAAACTTCTCTGAGTCTCTTTTACATTTGTGCTCCTGTCTGTTTGGAGTTGCACATCTTCTCCACATGTCCACATGGGTTTCCTTCAGGCTCTCTAGTTTCCTGGCACATTCCAAAAACATGCTGCTAGGTGGATTGGCTCTGATAAATTACCCGTGGTGTCCCATCCAGGGCGTATTCCTGGCTCATGCCCTGTGTTTCTGGGACAGGCTCCAGATCCACCAAGACCCTGACCATGATAAAATGTTATAGATAAAGATAGAAGAAGTTGCTTTCGGCTGCTCCCTGTTCGGGGTCGCCACAGCGGACCAACTAGTCCGCACAACAACTTGGCACAGGTTTTACGCCGGATGCCCTTCCTGACGCAACCCTCCCATTTTTCCGGGCTTGGGACCGGCACTGCATCCAATGGCTGGGGTTGAGGCATTGGCTGGAATCGAACCCGGGCCTTCCGCATGACAGGCGAGCAACCTACCACTGAGCCACCAATGCCTCGTTATAGATAAAGATAATACTGTGAAAAAATATGCATTCATATTCATATATTACCTGTCTTTACCTTATCTCTTGATGTAATAGTAATTGCTTGTTTTTTATTGCTGTCGCCAACAGTTTAGCTTGTAGCGTGAGTGCTTAATGCCTATCATTGTCTCTGTTCATTGTAATCAATAGCTTTTTCTACTTGATTGCTTCCTAAGGCTGGGTCGCTTACGACTGCATGCTCAGTACATTTCAGTATATGTTCTTTGATTGATAATTGGCAGCAGCTGTAAATTGATTTTGAGTCTAGGCTTCCTTTGATACAGACTGCTGTAAGAGAGGAGGAACTATGAATCAATTAGCATCGTATTAGCACAAAGCCAGCTGTTGTGCATCAGACGGTTATTGACACGGAACTTGTACGTGACAGCATGATCACTTGTTTTATGAACCCGGGCCTGACAGGATGATATAGTGAATATGTCTCGGTTGAGCTTCGGGATACTAAATGAAAAGGCTGTAACATGGCAGGGAATGTGCTGACATGTTGAGGGACTGACATCAGTGCTTGGTAAAATGTGAATTCTGTACGCACCCAAATGTTGCCGAGGTGCAGACTTTTTTCTTTTTTTAGCTGTTGTGCAAAATGTACCTTAAAGCATGCAGAAAATTGTAGTACAGCCAGCCATATATTCAGTAGAGTTGCCTTTTCTGTCATGATTACATAAAAATGAGATTGTCAGGATGTTTTAGGGGCCCTTCTGCCCCAACATATCTGCAAGCGTTCTGCCTTTCACATTTGTTGATTCATAGCTGTGTGTCTCCCACAAGACCAGCCAAGAAGCAGAAGAGCCTTTATTGAATTAGCTGCTATTGGAAAGCACAGAGAAAGACTGCTGGGTTTGTTTTGGCTCACTAGAAAAGAGAGCTGCTGAAGAGAGGCTCTAATATGGATAGGTCCATCAGAGGGACCAGAAGAATCAAAGACTAGAAAATGACTAAAAATACACCAGAAAATGAGAATAACACATAGACACATGGACACACTTAGCAATAGCACCTAATGACACTGATTTTGGTCTTTGTATTATTGTTGTTTTTGCTCTTTTGAATTTGTATATATGCTAATTCTATCCTCATAGTTTTAGAGGACACCGAATATTTCACAACACAGAGTTTATAACAAAGACTATGCCATTAATCTCAATCCTCCGGGTACAAGATAGATTTCTCCCCTGTATCCAGCACAATGCCTTATCGTAATGGTTTTCCCTCCCCTGCTCACTAGAAAGATAAACCTGACAGAAGGGTGAGGTATAAAAGGGTTTGTCCATGCTCAGAGGTCATTAGATGAGCAGGAGCTATCAGGTCTGACCTGGTAGGCTCCAGGGATCTGCGATTCAAGATAAAAGCTGATGGTAATGCAGTTTGACCTTGCCATGCAACCTGTAGTAAACCATAAGCTAAAAAAGGAGAGAGAGTTCAAGAGGGAGCACATACGATAGATACATGCGCTTTGTTACTGGGTCAGCTCCATCGTTCCATTTTTCACTGTTAACCTAGCAAAGTTTCAGGGATTAATAAGTCTCCTCTCACCTGATTGCCGGACTTTTTTTTTTTGTTTCCTCTGGAAGCTGAAAGTTTTTTCTCCACACACTAATGTGTCATCTCCTGAAATGTTCTACTTGCCTTTTGTGATTTTCAAATATGCAAATCTATTCACACAGTCACTTCTCTCATTTCCAGAGCTATTCACTGATTCTGTTTCCAGTTTTTCCATCTGCGATGCACCTCCCAGCTTCTTGCGCATGCATCTTTTGTCTTCAGCACGATGTCCCAGGTCATTGCACTCCATGACTCATT